>JAJHZJ010000010.1:1530437-1877937 GCA_023548195.1 Bettongia penicillata ogilbyi | reverse complement strand
GAGCAGTGACCAGGGAGGGGGTTGGGGCAGGATGGAGTCATGGATATTGGCAGGTCCCTTTCCTGGAAGGCAGGTGTGGAAATGAGCTGTGGGAGAAGCTGCAGGGATTGGGGCATAAAGCAAGGTGCCCTGACCACCCAGCTGACTCCAGGCAGGAAGCTCAAAGAGAGCCTAGCACTGTGTCTCAGGGGAGAGGTTGATGAGAAACAGTGAGAGAAGAGAGAAGCCAGAAACTCCCCCTCCTTGCTTGGCTTCTGAGGCATTTACTCATCAGGAACACTACACTGGGGTTTCCAGGGGAATATCCCCTCCCAAATCCAAGATCCTGAGTTTAAATGAACAAAAGCGTCCCCAGGGAGTTGGAACACAAGGAGAGGAGATGACCAAGCTACCCTTCAGGGGTTCTATTCATTGGCCTAGGAACACCTGGTGGGTGAGAATGAGAAGCCATCATGAGATCCCTGAGATGCCCCACCACTGGAGGCCCCCACGGATCTCCAGCTCCAGCCCCGACCGTGCCAGTCTCCTGCCACCATGGACCCGGGAAGCCTCTTTCCCTTTCTACCTTTTGCTCTGGGCAGTGTCTGTTCCCACCCGACAGGTCTCCAGACTTCTTCTCACTTCAAGGTCCTTCTTCTCACTTCTGCCCACATTCCCCAAGAAGTCATTAGATGCAAATGACCTGGGATCAGCCTGCCCACCTGTGGGGTCAACTGGGATCTAACCCAAGCTCTTTATAGCAATGCTTGTGACAAGAGGGCATCACCAGACCGCCCTATGGCCCTGCTCACTTAGCTCTGTGACTTCATCTCCTCCTGGCCACCTCTCCCATGGCCAAATGCCTGGCACATCATCAGGCTAAGTGAAAGTCTGTTCTTCCATTCATTCATTTATTCACAGCAGAAAACAGAGAAGGAAGGACAACTGTGGAACTGACTTCCAAAAAAAGGAAGAGAACACAGCCTGTAAACTATAGGCCAGAAAGGCTGGCTTCGATTCCCTGCAAATTCTGAACCCTATTATTAGAGATGGTTGGTAAACATTTAGAAAGGGGAGCAGCGCTCACCAAGATGTAGCCTGTCTTCACCAAGGGAAGGCCCTGCCCAACTAAAGTCACTTCCCTTTCTGACACGGTCACTACGCTGGTATATCAGAAAAATACTGCAGGCTGCTTCAGCATATCTCAATTTGATCAAGACATTCACACAGTCTACTAATCCCTGCTTCTGAGAGAAGTGGGTTGGGAGATAATGATACATCAATGGAAGAATCAGCATTTATTAAACCAGTGCCAGGAACTGACTGGGGAGAGAAAAATGAACCCATGCCTGTCCTCAGAGGGCTCCCATTCTATTGGGGAGGCAAGATGTGAATACAACTGCCTACACAGAGAAAAAGTCCAAGGTCATTTTTGGTGGAGAGCATCAGCACCTGGATACAGAGGAGAATGTCCATGGCTACTGTTTAGCTCACACTTTAAGGTTATATCAGATACCTCAACTGACCTTCACACAATAGATCTGTTGGGGAGATACTTCAAGTGGTGCTGTTCACCATTTTATAGGTGAGGAAACTAAGGCTTGGGGAACGAGATCACCTCACCCCGTGCAGCTCAGCATTTTTCAACCAATGTGGAGAGAGGTACAGACAGCACTCTTAACAAATGTGCCTGACTGAGTCAAGATCCAAAAGGGTCTCATTAGATGAGAATGATGGGATAAGCCTGATGAGGTGAAGGAGTGGAAGGACTTCCACTCAGGTTCACAAAGTCAACACTTAGCTTCCAGGAAGGGGAAGTCAGTGATGGAGCAGCTGTCCTCTGCCCTGCTCAGACCCCTCTGAGGGGATGTGCTCAATGTTGGGTGTCACAATTTAGGAAGGACATTGTAATCAAGCAGAGGGTGACCAGGCAAGGGAAATGAAGATCATGCCATATGAAGGCCATGGAGATGCTCAGTGGGGAGAAGAGTCATCAGGGAACATGGCAGTTGTCCTCAACTATCTGCAGGTCTGTTGTGTCAAGTAGGGATCTGCTTTGTTTGGTTTGGGATGCGCCAGGAGCAGCAATGAGGGGAATTTAGTCAGCATCAGGAAATGTTTCCTAAGGATCAAAGCCATCCCCAGAAGAGATGAACTAGCTGAGAAGGTAGTAAGTTCCCCATCCCTGGAGGTCTTTGAGTGGAGACTGGGTAATCACCTCGGGGGAGGGGGCTTCTTTTTAGGTCTGGATTAGATGTGATGACTCCAAGGCTCTGGTGGTCTTAAGAGGTTACCCAGTCCACCTCCTGCCTCCTGGGTTCTCAACAATAGTGTGGGCAAAATTGGGAAGGCATGGAGAATTCAGTTGCCTGGCCCATTTGAATGGCAACCCCTGAAAGCAGGGACTCTGTCTTTCTGGTTGTATGGGTGTTCCCAGGGCTTTGCTCAAGGTAATCAT
The DNA here is from genome assembly GCA_023548195.1 of Bettongia penicillata ogilbyi. Classification (NCBI taxonomy): domain Eukaryota; kingdom Metazoa; phylum Chordata; class Mammalia; order Diprotodontia; family Potoroidae; genus Bettongia; species Bettongia penicillata. The sequence goes on along the minus strand of JAJHZJ010000010.1, from coordinate 1,875,500 downwards.
TTAAATTCATGTTGACTTGACTTGACCTGGGTGTCTCATCCCCCACCAAGAGGGACTATAACTAGGCCCCACTGCTGAACGCTGTGGGCAGCAGGACCCTGTAGGAGCCAAATGTGTGCTTGTCCAATGAGCAAGTTCCTCTATTCACTCATGTAGCCTGTGTTGGGGCATCTACTTTGGGGATCTGAGAGCAGGACTTGGCATTTGTACCTAGGAGGTCTCATCTCCTTGGTCTCTGTTGAGGTCAACTTGGATCTGGAGGGAGTCATCTGCCTTTCAGCCAACCGTCTATCCACCACCTTCCACCCCCAACCCCCCAGCACAAGTCTAGGGACTGCCACAGCCTAGATCCTTGTCCAAGGTGCTGGCCTATGGAAAGGAGCCAAGCAAGAGCCTACCTTCTATCATCTAACCCATAGAATTCTGTCAATGGCTGGTTGGAGCCTTCTACATGACTGAAAACCAGAACACATTTAATGTGTTGCTACTGAACTGCCCATGTACATGTATCAAAGGGAATGTGACCTTGCCCTGTGAGCTGCAGAGCCCATCCTGTCCTGATTGAGTTTCCCTTTCCCCATCTTGGTGCTCATGGGAAATCCCCCAGGCCTAGGACCTAGGAAGCTAGGACTCTTACTTGTGGCCTTGGTCTGTTTCCTAACTCGGAAAAAGAAGGGACAAGACAGAATGATCTCTGAGGTCCCATGGGGCCCATGAGGTAGACCTCAGCTACACAAGGTGAGCTCCGCTCTCTAAGCATGGGGTTGGTGGTCATCATGCTCTTGGTGGAAAAGCAAATGGCCAAGGGAGATGCTGGGCCCAGAAATAACAAATCTAGCCTCAGACACTAACTGGGTGGCCCTGGGCAAGTCACTTCACCTCTGCCTGCCTCAGTTTCTTCACCCTAAAACGGGGATAATAATAGCACCTATCTCCCAGGGTTGTTGTGAGAATCAAATGAGATGGTGTTTATAAAGCAGTTAGCACAATGCCTGACACATAGTAGGTGCTCAATACATACTTATTCCTTTCTCCTTCCTCTCCAGGCCCCTCTCTGTGTAGCTGTCAAGTGACTGTCCTAAAGCATGGGCCTGATGGCACCGCCCTCCACTCTCACTCCATGAACCCCAGTGCTCCGAGGTTTCACGACCAAGGAGAAACTCATTCCTGCCTTTCCCAGCTTCTTCTAGATCACTCACCTCCACACAGTATGGGGATCACAAACCCTGGACTTGCTGTTCCTTGAACATGACTCTCTCTCTGTCTCTCTGTCTGTCTCTCTCTAGCACTCTGTCTCACCTCTTTCTGTCTATTTGTCTCCCTCTCTGTCTCTCTCCATCTCTCTCTCTGTCTCTGTTTCTCTCTTTCTCTCTCTCTCTCTTTCTCCTCTCTCTCTCTCTGTCTCTTTGTCTCTATCTCTGTCTTTCTCTCTCTCCTCTCTCCATCTCTGTCTCTGTGTGTCTCTGTTTCTCTGTGTCTATCTCTGTCTCTGTCTCTGTCCATCTGTCTCTCTGTTTCTGTCTCTGTGTCTGTGTCTCTGTCTCTGTCTCTCTCTCTCTCTCTCTCTCTCTCTCTCTCTCTCTCTCTCTCTCTCTTTTTCTCGGCACTGGTTGATCCCCTTGTCTGGAATGCTCTCGCTCTTCCACTCCACCTCATAGCTTTTCTCAAGACACATCTCAAACCCTGACTTCTGGAAGTAGAGCTTTCCCAGCCCTACTAGGTGCTAGTGCATTCTCCTCTGCAGTTACCTTGCACAGAACTCTGGGTGTGTCCTGTAGGTACCTCCTCTCCTCCCTCAGCAGAATGTGACCTCCTCCAGAGGAGGCACAGCACGTGGAGCACAGGAAGTGCATAATAAAGACTTGTGAACTTGGTTGATTGGGGAAGAGAGAACAGGAGAGTCCACTGAGGACACAACCCTAGGGTCCCCTTCCTCCCTTGACTTTCAGACTGCCCCCACCACCAGCTACCTGACAAGTCAGCTCATCTCCTCAAGTCTTGGATTCCCCTGAAATCCTTGGCATCAGTCCTAGATCTGGACTCCCCCTGCCCAGAGGGGGCACCTCTGCTAGGCAAGCTCCCACTTTGATGTACAGCCTCTCCCAGGTGGGCATCCACACAGGCAGGGAGGGGTCAGCCTCGCAGGCTGTGTGGAACCAGGCACTGGATTTTGGAGCTGCCCAGAAGTTGCCAAACCGCCATGCCCTCAGGAGAGCCAGCAGGGGCCCTTCCTGAAAGGCACCAAAGAAGCAATGCCTGAAAAGTGGGTGAAATACTAGTGGGCAGTAAGGAATTATGAAGGGAATGCCTTCCAAGAAACCTGCGAAGACTCCTATGACCTGATGCGGAGGGAGAAGAGCAGGAGAACCATGTATCCAGCAACAGCAACAGCAACATTGTAAAGAAGGTAGAGTGTGGGAGTCTTAAAAGCCCTGATCCCGGCCACGCCCAGCTGTGCTTCCAGAGAAGCCCTGCGGAAAAAGATTTCCTGCCTCTTTCCAGCCTCCTCCCAGGGATGGGCCTCAAGGGGGGAGTGCCCAAAGTTGGCACCAGGCCCCCAGAGTTACCAGGAGGAGGATGGTGAGCCCTGCTCTCTACCCTCCTGGAAGAATTTCCCCCTTCTCTTCCCCGCATCCCTAGGGAAAAGACAACAGACGCAGGCTGGAAGGCAAAGGCTGGGCAGGTGGCTGGCATCCCGATGCCCCACAGCCCCAGGAGTTCTGAACTATGCACAGCTTTTGGGCATGCTGGCTTCCTGTTTGATGAGGCACTGACCACATCTTTCTACTTCCGAACCTCTATTCAAAGGGAAAGATTGCCTAACTGCCCAGCTACCCAAACCCCAAAAGAAAGCAGGCAGGCATTTGAAGTTAGCCATTAGTTAGTGACCCTACAGTCTATCAGGCCCCCCATTGGGACAAAGACTGGGGGCAGGATGGAGCAGCAGCCCTCTCCATAGCAGACTTAATCAAGGGACCATAAGGGTGGGATCGGTGGGTTGAGCAGCTTAGGGCACGGGACCACCTTGTTCTGGGATTCAGTGTTCCCCATCTGGAAAGTGGGAGGAGATGGGACAACTCTGTTCCCGGAGCCATTGTAAATGCTCCTGAAATGCACCCTATTCTTGCCCTTACTGGCCAATTCGGAGTTACACCATTGACCACACCTAGTACCTGGGCAGTCACGCACTTGCCCAGACACTCACAAGTCATTTTATGGGATAAGGAAAATGCTAAGAGCAATCTTCACCTCAGACTCAACTCTTCTCCCCAAGAGGGCCAAAAACCTTGACGACAGCAGAGCAAGACTTGGGGGAGCTTGATGGCCAAGGCACCCCATATCCAAATCTGGGAGTCATTCTGGAGGTTGGACGCCAAGGACAGAAGCCTTCTCACCTTTCCTATTCCCCCTTGGGGTAAAATCCAGTTTTTCCTGTCCCACCTATCTCAAAGGGGACAGTCAGAGGGCCAGGGACAAGGCTAGCCAGGCAGGAGCATGTGGGAGAGAAAGTTCCAAGGACCAGGCTACCCTAACGGGCACCAAGGAAGGGTGATGGGTAGTGGTCATGTCCAGCCCAGCCCAGGTGGCCTGCAGGGTAAGTGCCTGGGGCCCTCTCTCCCTCCTCCCCCAAAGCTGGGCAGCTAGGCTGGCAGGCAGTGACTGGGCTGGTGCTGCAGGAACATCCCTTGTGTCGGAGAGGCTGTCACAGGCCATCTGTTGCCGGTGCCCTCCTCCTTCCTTAAATAGTGAAAACCAGTATTTCAGCTTTCCCAATGTCAGCTCAAGGAAAAGAACAGCCACATGAACACACCAAGGCCTGCTTTTATAAAGAAGACAAGAGGGAGGGGGGATCGTGGGATTTAAGACGAGTGTACCTAACAGGAAAACAAGTCATTGTTATGGATCAGCCTGGGAGCGTGGCCAGCACACACAGAAGTGCCCAGAAGGCGAGGGCCCCAGGCCTCCCTTTGGGGACAAACAAGGCTCTCCTTCCTTAGTCACGGAAGGCCAGCGTCCTAGCTAAGCCAAATCACCCCTGCTCCAGCACTCACACTGTTGGACGTGGCCACATCAGCCGCCCTCCACAGATTCCCTTCTGGGCCGGCCCCATGACCTGAAGCTGTCAGAGAAGACTGAGGCTGGAGGGGCCCATGGGTAGAGATGGCTCTGGCCAGGTAACTGCACCCTCGGGCTGGGTGCATCTGCAAGTCCTGTGTGTGCTCATCCACTTCACTTACACCATCCCCCACCAGGACAAGGGTCGCTGCAGGGGGTGGGGAGGGAAGGAGCACAAAGGCCAGAGGTGAGGTGCAGAAAGGAGGCTAGTCCAGGGTGAACGGTCTTCCCCCAGTGGGCCCATCTCGGTATACAGCAGGTCCTTTCCTGAGCACTCGAGAGTCCTAAGATAATTCACTGGAGGGCAATCCCCCGGGCCCCTTCCCAAGCTCCAGGGCCCTGCTGAGAGCACTCGGGAGCCGTGGATAAAAGAATCTGGTCGGAGAAGGAAATCTGGAGCCAACTCCTCAGGAAGTCTCAGGAGGAGGCCCCATAGAGGCACATGAGGCACTGGAGTCACAGTCCTTTCCTACAGAAAGGCCCCCAAAAGCAGCTGGCACCCAGTGAGGAAGCAGCAGGGACAGTCTGAGGTCAGGAAGCAGGAGTCTTTCCATTTCAGCTGAGCGCCCTGCAGGCCAGAAGGCCGACCAAGCAGCTCTCCAGGGAGGCCTTAGGGGAAGGGGCTGGGGCCTGGGAGCTGCAGCAAGGAGACGGATACGGCTCCTGACCAGAGAGCGGCTGAGCAAGCAACCTCGACCATTTCTGTCTGCTCCCTCTGACCTCCCCTTGCTGACTCTCCCACAGGAATGAAGCCACCCTGGAGCTACATCACACTGGACCTCAGGGGCCTGAAATGATTTGGGAGCAGTTAGTCTACCCCCAAGAAGCCAGAGGATCCATCATGGTCCCCAAGAGATCATCTCCTCACCTGGAAGCTTGGAGGCCAAGGACAAAAAGCCTCTCACCAAAAAGGGGAACAGGAAGGAGGAGAAGAATCCAGAGAGCAGGGCCTCTCCCACAACTCCATCTCCCACCGCCCTACCTTTGCCTGGGCTGTCCCCATTGCTTTGTGCCTGCTGCTGGAGGCTGGGCAGTTCCCCAGGAGATCGCCTGAATATCCACATGTCATGTCGTCCCCCTCAGTGACTGAAAAGCTGCTGAAGACCAGGGCTTGTTCCTGCCTTTCTATGCCCATCCGTCTGCCTGGCATTGAGCATGGTACCTGGCCCATACTAGGCAAGAAGACCTGCATGCCAAGCCAAGCTCCTGGCCAAGGGCCCTCCCAGCTCCCCTGGACCCTACAGCTCACCCCATCAAACATTTGCAGGGAGTCTCCTTCTGCATAAACAGCCTCCACCCTTTGCCCTGAGGGTCTGAGGAGCAAGTGGATTTCCAGCTCACTCACACGATGTGGCTGCTAATTCCTTAGCTAAAGAGATGTAAGACTGCATTGAGAGGGTCAGAGCCCCCAAGAAAAGGGAGGAGAGCAAGTCCCAGAATCCTCTGCTATCCCACCACCCCTTGGAATCCTGTGGCCAGTTCCAGGTCCCACACCACAGGGAGCATGTGAATCTACTGGAAGGCAGCCAGAATCGGGAAGGGTCTGGCACCCATGGCGTCGTCAGGCACTAGAAACAGGCTGTGGAAGGAGATCCTGGGTAAAGTGCCCAGCTGGGGGCAAGGACCCACAAGATAGCTCCCTGTCTGAGTCCTGCTTTCTTTGGGATGAGATCAAGCTGGCTCTGCTCGGCCCCAGGGAAAAACTCAGGAGCAAGGTTTGAAAGCTATCAGGAAAACCTGTCTGCCTGGTCACTTGTGAGACACTCTGTCTGGCTCTGTCAGGTAGTCTTCACCACCACTCTACTCCCAACACTCTGCAAGGGGAATCTCAGGCCCGCAAACATCCGGTGGTGGGAAAGGAGAGGGACCCCAAAATGATTAATTAGAGACCTGACCTCTGGTGAGATTTAGCCAGGGCCTGACCTTTGCAAGTTCTCCCTGAAGGGACAATGGGTCAAGGAGGGGGCGAGGTCAGAAAGCCCCTAAGCCTTCCCTTTGTTGGCAAAAGACAGAACAGGAAGGAGGAGGCCCAGGCACTAAGAGCCCAGGGCAGAACTCAGCAGAGGTTTTTTTCTCTCCATATTCATGTGGGCCAAACCTCCAGAGATTCTGGCTCAAGAATTAGGCAAAGCTGCTTTGCAAGGCCACTTTCTCTGTCTCTGTCTCTCTGTCTCTCTGGGCAGAGAACAAGATTACTGCAATATGCCCACGTGCGGGGGAGGCTAGTTCAGGAGAGAGACCTCCTGGGGGGCCGTGAGGAAACCAGGAGATGGCTGGGCAAGGAAAGAGGTTAGAGGAAGCCTCGTCAGCAACACCCTACCTCCCTCACTTCTCTTAGCAAAAGGCCTGGGCAGGGGGACGGATCGGGCGACGGGGCAGAACAGTACGCTGAAACAGATATAATGAGCTCAGACCAATACAATGGCATGGGGAGGGGGAGCTGCACAGTGCTCTCCTCAGGAAGGAGGCACTGGAGACAACATTGCCCCCATTTTATGAGATCAGAAAACTGAGGCTCAGGGAATCTAAGGGACTTGCCTGAGATCCCACAACCCACAGGATGCGACCTGATCTGAGGCAGCGCGCTATCCACTGCTCCACACTGTCCATCGACCTATGGTTCAGGAGCCCAGCATGCATCTGCTGTGCCACTGCTCTGACCCATCCTGGCCATGTGACCCTAGGGCCCCACCAGCACGTCCCTGAACACCTCAGTGCCCAGCTGAGCCTGTGACCTCAGGGTCACATATGGTCCTCTAGCCTTTTGACTGAGTCCAAGTTTTGGGGAACAAATCCTTTTATTGTTCTGTGGAGTTTGGATTCTGTCAAGAGCCACACTTGAGGACCTAGAGGGCCATTGTGACCCCAAGGCCACAGGCGCCCCGCCTCTCTAAGGCGTCTGTGTGTGCTACCCTCCACACCCTTGCTATCCGCATTGCCATTCTGAATGCCTTGCCACCCTAATGTTATGTTACAAATCTACCAACCTTCCTTTTAGGATCCAACTGTTCACATGCCTCCCCGCCTCCTTCACCTCCCTCTTCCCCCTCTCCTTCTCCCTTCTCCTCCTCATTTCCCACCTCTCCCTTTCCCTCCCCTCTCCTTTCCCAGATCTGGGATTTGCCTAACCCTCTCACCTCATCTAAGACCCACCTCATGCACCCATCACTGGTCAAGTCAAGAAGGTGGTAAACCTGAGTGAACTCCTCGGCCATCTGGGGCTTAGCACAATGCTGAGCACACAGTAGATGCTTAATCAATGCTTATTGATTTGAACTGAATCCATGGGCTTTAAGGGCTGCAGCCTCCTGACAAAAACCCTGTGAGGCTGGTACTGCAGGCACTGACATTCCCAGTGAAATATGAGGAAACAGGCTCAGAGGCCTTCCTGCCTCAGTTTCTGCAAGGGATTCCCTCCAGGATGGAGACCTCACCTAGAGGGTTTTCATTCTGCTGATAGACCCTGGGGGCCAATCCTGGCTCTGTCACCTGGGCAGTCAGCAAACACTTAGGAAGCACCCACTCTGCACCAGGAATGGTACCGAGCCCAGGAGACACAAGAGAGGGCAGAAATACCAGCCTTGCCTTCAAGAAGCTCACATGGGAGTGACTTGGAGATCACTGTTTACATGCAAGATGCAGGCCGGCTACATGGGAAGTCATCTTTTTTAACACATACATGGCCAGCCATGATGACACACAGTGACTGTGACTGACCAGAGGCGACTGTAACTGACCAGAGGAGGCAGTGACTGTGACTGGCCAGAGGTGGCAGTAACTATAACTACTGTTGTTACTGGGTGGCTCTCATCTCCCCAGGAGGAGGTAAGCTCCCTGAAGGCAGGGCCTAGTCTTGGCTTTCTATGCGTTTCTATCCATCCATTCCCCAATCTTCCCCAGAACACAACAAGCATGACAGGTTTGTGGAATTGACTGATGGGCCCAGTTCAGAAAGGGAAAGTAGGAAAAGGGAAACCTATTTGTGTTTGCATCTTCTCCTTCCCTGTTTCCTGTACCAGAGTCAGATCCACATGGCCTTGGGCCCTGGCCTCCAGACTCCAACCTCACCAAGTTTCCTGAGGCTGTATTTGCTTAGGGACCAGATCTAAAGACAAGAAACCGCACCCCTACTCCCAGCCCCTGGCATGCTGTGGGGGGGTGGGGCAGGGAAGGGAAGAGGAGAAGCCAGTAGGCCGATGAATCAGCCCTGAACAGATGCACTGAGGGCGGAGGAGGTGGGGATCCAGCCGGGAGATTGGGGAGGGGGGCTGGCAGGTGAGCTAGAGTCCTCCCCTTCCCCCCCCCCCCCCCCCCCCCCGGCCTTGGCCCCAAGGGCATAAGGACACAGCACTGAGTCCTCTGGGCAGCTGCTGGGGGCAGGGTAGAGAAGTCAGGCATTGCTGTGTGCACTGAGTGCAGATGAGCCCTGGCTCAAAGGCCCGACCTGCCCCCTGGCCCAACTCCGTGGCTCCTTCAGAAGAGGAAGCCAACATCCTCCTACCGGCCCTCCCTCATTTCCCCCACCATATACCAAAAAGGCGATATGATATCCGTGGCTGTCAGCTGGCCCTTACAATCATGTGATGGCAGTGACCTTAACAGTCACTGAAGTTGAGCAGATGACTGAGAGACCCCACAGCCAGTAAGGATCTGAGTCCATAGGAAGCCAGGTCCTGCCCTCTGCCCCTCTGCTCTAGAGCTGGGAGGGCCTGTCCAAGGTCCCGAGGAAGGACCTAGATGGAAGAGCCTGGATCAGAACATAGGTCCTGGGCACTTTCTACATTCTTGTACTGCCCCCTACACATGGACGCTTTGGGCCCAAATGTTGGGAAAACTGTTTGAGACAGGAGTGGAACTGTCCTACTGCATGGCTGGAGCTGATCATTTCTACAATCCCTCCCCTACCAACCACAGTCAGCCCTCAGCTGATACCACACACACACACACACACACACACACACACACACACACACGATTAAAGGGCTCTGGGTCTGGAGTTGGAAAGGATCTCAGAGAATGGGACAAATAACCCATTTTACAGAACAGGAAGTTGAGACTTCTGGGGGTAATGTGACTTGTCCAAGATGCAGAAAGAAATAGCAGGGTCAGGACTTGAACTCAGGGCTTCTGTCTCCAGAGCCAGACCCTTTCCCACCCTCCCCCAGGTCCTCTCCCTTCCATCCCTAGGCTGACTACACACAAGCCTGGAGCTTTGGCCCACCAAGAGAAATCAGAAGCTGGTCAGCCATCTCTCCTCTCAAAGATGGCACTGCCTGTATGAGTCTGTATGGTCAACCTTGCTGGGGAGGAGCATGTTCCCTGGGTCCTGACCTGTGGAACCCCTGACAACCCAGCCTGGGGGGCTGAGTTCCAGGTCCAGGCCACATTCAGGCCCCATTGCCAAGGCCTGGGGGAAGAGAGACCAGCTGGGCAAGTCCCTCCCCCAAACAGGAGGAAGGATAGCTTTTCACCCGCCCACTGGCCCTCTGTTCCAGGCTGCGCACACAGAGGGCTGGGGGCGGCAAGGCTTGGACCCCACTCCAGCAACGCTTGCCCAAGCTCTGAATAGTGAGTAAGCTCTGTGCCCCCAGACACCAGGTACACACTTCAGAACAATCGTACTTAGGAACGAGGTGAGGGGGCAAAGGTCTGGGCGATCCTGCTTCCGGTCACAGCCACTCCTTTAGGCCTCGGGCAGGAGTCCTAGCAGCTCCTCTCCCACCACTTACAGATCAATATAAGCTGCCATGACCCCTCCCAGCACCTCTGCTCCCACCAAACCCCCAATAGCTCACTGTGGCCAGAACAAAACCTTGGCCTCCACATGGGCTATATTTGGGCTCTTCTGGTCAAGTCAGGACCCCCTCTGCCCTGACGCTACTTAAAAGGGCATTGGGGTCATCCGGGAAGGAGGCCAAGCTCTCAGAGCCTCCCTTTCCCTGGAACCATCCCTGGAAGAAAGTCAGGGCCTGGGCCCCATTTTACAGATGAAGAAACTGAGGCTGAGGGAGAACTTTTCTAGGACTCCACAGGCATCTCAACCCTCAAGGAGCCTCTGAGGCTCTGGGTGCCAGACTGAACCTGATCTGGCTGGTGGAGCCCACAGGTTCCTACCCCTTCTGACAAGTGGAGTCCTGGGTTCAAGCTATCCCATCCCCCATCACTTCATGCCCTTAGGCCAACCTACTAAGGTTGGGGGGAGGGATATTCAAACATCATATTTATCTCATCAGCTCCCCCCACAAGTTAACTAAATATAGAACTCAAAAAAAAAAAAAAAAGAGGCAATCTTCTGCCCCGGAAAGATAGTGTTTACACCAGAGACAGCTTGAATAAACAAATAGAAGCCCCAAACCTACACTTGACAGCTGCGGAGAACAACTGCGCTCTGAAAGGCTGCAGACAGGCCAGCCTTGGGTGCGGGGAGGACTGACCCGAAGAGGCCGGGCAGCCAGCCAGCACAAGGACGGCGGGAGGCGGGACAATAAAGCTCCCAGCCCCTGACGCATGGAGAGGTCGCTGAGGCAGGTGAGGCAGATGTCCCCATTTGACAGAGGTAAACTGAGATTGAGAAGAAAAGTGACTAGGCCAGGGTCACACCGATAGATCCCCAGGCATGGCTGCCTGGCCCCACAAACCTGCTGCTCACTCACAAAGCCAGCTTCCTGAGGGTGGGGGGCCAGGGGATCCTGAAGGCAGTTGACCTGGCAGTTGCAAGGGACAAACAAGCTCAAGTCAGCATGGGAAGAACTGGGGGCACAGGGGAGGAAGAGGCAGAGACTGGAGGGATTCTGCCCTCGGGCCAGACTTCGAGCTGACCTTCCAAGGACAGGAGGATGAGGGAGGGAGGCAGAAGGAGCCCGCTTGCCTGGGGCGCCAGGAGAGCCGCAGGTGGGAATAGATGAACTGGAGCCTGACTCTGATTGGCCCCGACCTTTGTGAGGTCACCAGCCCCCCACCCAATGAGAGCCTCTCCAAGAACATCACTCTGAATTGAAATCCTTGGGGGGGAGTTCACAGTACTCCTGGCTTATCTCCAGCATGTCCTTGGGGGCCCCGGAGGAGGGGGGGGTCCGGGACAGAGAACAGGAGAGAAACCCTCTGCACCCTCTCCTCCACGTCCAGCAGCCAAAGTCAGCTGGATAGGACCGGGACCTGGGGTTCAAGACCCTGCTGTCCCAGCTCGGGCAGGTCTCTGAGCCCCGTCTCGGGGTTGCTGGGAGCTAGAAGGAGACAACAGATGTCGAGCTCTCTGTAAACGGGAAGCACTCACTAAGTCCACACAGAGTGTGTGAGCGTGTGTGTGTGAGCGTGAGAGTGTGTATACACAGAGACTGGGGCCCCAGCAATTTAGGGTTTTCCCATTGACTCCCTCAGGGGAGTAACTTAAGGGTCCTGGGAAGATAGGCAGGGTTGCGCCTTACAGATGAGGAAACTGAGGCTGGCCCTGGCCAGGAAGCGTTGCGAGGCACTGGGAAGTTCCGTGAACTCTAAGGACAGAAGGTCCGGCTTTTAGGGGGGCAGCTCGCCCAGTTCCCTCCCATCTCGGGGCCTCGTATCTACATCTGCAGGGGGAAGGAGCAGAGCTAGGTGACTTTCTAAGGCCCCTTCCGGCTCTCAATCCCCGGTTAAACGGAAGCAGTAACCGCTCTGGGTCCTAGCGTCAGTCGGTGCCAAAACCCACAGTGACAGCCAGGGCTCTTCTCCTCCCCGCCTCTTGTGCTAAGGTCAGGGCAAGGGTCTCGGTTCTCAGGTGGCAGCTGGTTGGAGCCCCTTGGGAAGCCCAAGAGAGAGGGGGGGAAGCGCCGGAGGAGGGGAAGGGGATGCTGGCTTCCAAGTCCAGCGTTGCCTAGGCTACCCATTCAGCTCCATATCTGCCACCAAGAGGGAGAAGGCGACCTCAGGCCAGAAGGAGCCTGGGACGCAGGTCATCCAGGCCAACAGCCTCAGTTTACCGAGGAAGAAACTGAGACCCGAGCTGGTCAGGAAGCTGTCCGCGCTCCCCCAGCTGAGAAGGAGCCAAGGCAGTCTATGAACCCAAGCCTTCAGGGTCCAAACCCATTAGAACCATTGCAAGTCCTACCTAGGAAAGGCAGCCTGGGGTCTCACCACTGGCTCCTGGCGAGCCCCGCCCCCAGACACCCACACGCACTTCTCCGGGTACAGGAGCCCCGGGAACTGCTGCAGAAGCGCCTGGGGCCTCATTTCCGCCCCCCCCCCTCCGCCTGGGCGTGGGGCCCCTGAAGGCGGGGGTGGCCACAGCCTAGAACCTCTCGGCCGCCACAGCCCCAACCCCAGCTCCAGCTTCTCATCCCGCTTGGCGTTGGGACCCTGGGCAAGTCCCTGTCCGTTTCTAGGTTTCCTCAGTTTCCTCATCTGTACAACGAAGGGTTTGGGCACAGCGAGCTGACTGTAAGGTTTTTCCCACACCCCAGCGGTCTCAGGAGGCCAATGGGGGGACCCCTGGGAGAAGAAGCAGCCCCCTGCCGGGCGCGCAGCCGTTTCCTCAACCTGCTGCTATGAGAGTCGCAAGTGGGGAGCCAGGGATGCACAGAACAGCCCCCCCCACACACCTCCTCTCCCAGCCCAGCGCTCGGCCCCCTACCCTGCGCTATGCTGCGAGCCGGGTTGGGGGGACCAGGGGTGCAAGGAGACACCCCTCCCACGCGTCTCCACCCACTCCAGGCGTCGGTTCTGCACCGCAGACCGGGGGTGGGGGTCCAGGGGTGCGGGGCAGCGCATTCCGCACTCACTCACCGTTGAGCCCGTACTTCTGGCGGCTGCAGCGGACCTGCTCGGAGCTCAGCCCGCAGCTCTCCCGCACCGAGAAGCGCCGCAACACCGCGGCTGCTGGTTGCAGGTGGGCGGCCTCCATGGCTGGCAGGCTGGCACGATCCTGCCCAGGAGCCCCGCGAGGTGCTGGCGGCCTGGCTCGGGGTGCGGGCTGAGCCGAGGGCGAGCTCGGGGAGGAGAGCCGCGCACAGGGAGGGGAGAGGGACCCGCTCGGGGGGAGGGGGACGGCCCAGCCCGCTGCCGGACTCGGCCCCGCCCTCTGCCGGCCCCCTCCATCCCGGGGGACCGCCCCCAGACCCGCCCCGGGGCCCCGCCTCGGCCTCCCATTGGCGGCCCCTGGGGCCTTATTTGCATGGGGTCCCCCGGGGAAATGGGGCAGCACCCTCCCCTCCCCCCTACCCCCCTCCCCCCAGGCCAGCTGCGCTTCCTACACCGCCCGCCCGCCTACTCGTGGGCAGCTTCCGCCAGGGCCGCCCCGCTGCCCCTCCCTCCGGGGGCTGGCCTGCGGGCACCCCGGGGGGCCCCCCATTTTAGGAGGCCGGAGCCTGCACTGGCAGGAAGAGCTTGCGGAGCCTCAGTTTCCCCGGCTGTATGCGGGAGCCTCGCGGGCCACGTCGGGACGGGCGAGGGAGCGGCCCCTTGGTCTGGACGCCCGAAGGAAGCGTCCTCCGGCCGGACAGAGGCAGCAGGGAGACCCAGAGAATGAGGAGGACCCTGCCTAGGCACGCGCGTGGAGGTGAGAGACAGCGGTACCGGGGCATCAAACAGCTGTGGGAGGATAATCAGGAAGAGAAGCTGGGGGTCAGGGAGCCAGAGACCAGATCTGGATGGGTCAGAGCTGGACTGGGAAGGGTATGGGGCCGGGGGAGGAGAGGAAGGGGCAGGTGGCTGGATAGTGCCCAGGGTGAATCCACGGAACTTAACATCCCCCTGGCCCCGGGAGAGAGAAGAAAGGGAAGGCACAAGTGAAAGGTGGCACCTGGGGCCCTGGGTTCAAATCCGTTTTGCCATTTACCACTATCCGTGGGAGCATGGCAGATCACTCCATCTGTGAATTTCCTCAGTTTCCCCATCTGTCAGATGAGGGGGGATGGTCTCTGACCTCTGAGGTTCCCTTGTCACTGCTTTGATTCCAACATCTGCGTTCAATTGAACCCCCCCTTTCCTAGCACTGGAAATAGGAAGATGGGCATGCCAGGGAAGGCGGGAGCTGGGCCAGGTTCGGTCAAACTTATGAGACTGGCAGCAAGTGGCTGGAGATGTGGGACTGAGGCCCGAGGGCAGAGCAGAGAGAGGCACAAGAGGGAAGGCCCAGCAGGCAGGCAGCCCAGTGAGCACCAGGGGGGCATCCCAGAGGAGAGGCTGCCTCCACCCGGTAGGTGCAGGAATGCCAAGGAGGAGCAGCGCTGAGGCACGGCTTGCAGCGCCCCATCGGAGCGGGTGCCCTTGAAGATGCCCCCATTAGCTCCTAGGCCTGCTGGCTCCCCCAGGGGAAGGCTGAGTCCTCTGCATGCGGCAGCAGCTCCCTGCTGTGGTCCTTCATCACCCTAACACAGTGCTAGGCAGCCTCTCCTCCAGGCTGGTGCAGAGGGATTTCTGTGCCAAAGCAGACCGGCTGCCTGGATTGGGCCGAGTGCATCTTCCTTGGAAAGGAACAAGGCTGGCATGAGGGGGGTTCCTTCACATCAAGCCCAGAGTGGCTTCCCATTTCTCCCCATCAGGGAAGGACAGCTGCAGGGCTCATCTGGACCCCATCCCTCCTTTCTCCCAGAAATGCTTCTCCTATCGAAGATCAGAAGCCTCTGGACTGCCTCTGGGGACAGGAGGGTGGGCAGGTTTAGGGGCCCTCCCAGGAGCACTAAACCAGGTTTAGGATTGCAGAGAGGGCCTGGGCCTTCAGCATGAAAGACGAATGTAAAAGTCGGGGAAGGGGCAGTGGGCAAGCCTTACTCCAGGAGGGGGCTAGTGCAGCCAGTCAGGACCACCTCCAGTAGGCTGGACCCAGCCTAACTTGGGTGCCCCAGTTTTCTTTTGCCCAAGTATTCCCAGACATGGCTAGTGTGGGACTGGCTATTAGGCTACCTCAGCCCACCCCATAGGATTCAGTGATGTGCTTTTCTGTATGGCAGGGGGCACAGGGCTGTTTCCAGTCTCCTTACAATGTCCTAGTCAGGCTCAGATCTGAGGCTGGCAGCTGCCAAGCAAAGTGCTGGCAGATTCCACTGAGTGGAGAGCCTTGAAGTCTGCCGGACAGGGCTTCTGTCCCTGTGAATCAGTCTGACCTAGGTCAGTGCCCTCCTTCAAAGAGGATGCACTGAAGAAAATTCAGCTTTTCTCAGCATCCCATGCAGGCAGTCTCTAGAACCCAGAGGGGCTGTAGAGGAGAACACCAGAGAACAGTGGAGCCATTCCGCTTGGATCACGGTTGAGGGACCAGAGGGGCTCAAGGGGAGAGATGACCCTTGGTTCCCTAGCTCAACCAATCCAAGCTCACATAATAGCTATTCAGAAGCTTCTCTCCCTCCCTCAGCCTTAGCCGGGCCCCTCCCCTAACCTCACACATTCCTGAGAACACAGAGATCATTTGGCAGCCATTTCTCTCAACCCATCCCCCACCCCCTGACATCATGTCCCACTCTCCCCCAGGCTCTGTTGAAAAGGTGGTCCTTTCTTTGCCTAGGCTACCCTCTGCCTGGGTGCCCTTGGTCCTTCTCATCTCTTCTCCAAGAAGCTACTGCAAATATTCCCTCTCCTCACCCACTGAGGCCTTCCCTACAACTTCCAACATGCCCAGGTTTCCATTCCAAAACCTCCACCTACTGGCCCCACATGCTGCTTTTCTACATCTGTCCTCTCTTTCTCAGACAGATTCCTCCTTCTCTCCCCTGGTCCATCTGGCTTCTGACTTCCTCACTCACATGAAATGATCTCTCCAAGGTTATTGGAGATGGTGATGGTGGCCTGAACCCTGGCAGAAGCTGTCTGTAGGGAGAAGGGTTGGTGATGATGGAGACCTTGATTGACTAGCTGTGGAGGGAGAGCAGGTAAAGGCTGTAGAATTCTGGAAGGCTATAAGAACACTGGTGCCCTTGGTGAGAAGACAGATGTGTAATGGTCTGGGGGCAGGGTGGAGAGACAAATTCAGTCTTGGACAAAATGAGTTCAAGATGTCTCTGGGCTCTGGGACATTCAGTTTAGAATATCCAGCATCTGGTGATCTAGGGTTCAATGTCAGTGGAGAGACTAAGAGCAGAGAGACAGATCTGGGAGTCATCAGTATAGAAATGAGTGAAACACACATAGAATCCGAGGGTGTGTGTGTGTGTGTGTGTGTGTGTGAGAGAGAGAGAGAGAGAGAGAGAGAGAGAGAGAGAGAGAGAGAGAGAGAGAGAGTATGTGTGCTTGTATGTGCACGTGTGAGTGCATGTGTGTGCATGTGCATGTGTGTGAGTACATGTATGTATGTGCATGAGTGTGTCTGTGTATGTGTGTGAGTATTTGTGTGAAAGGGAGAGAAGAGAGGCTTATGGGGAGAAAGAGGAAGACGAGGGAGGGCCGAGGACAGAACCTCACAGAGCATCCATGCCCAGTAGGTCATGACTATGGATGATTGATTAGTTGGCAAAAAATAATCAGACAGACAGCTGGTGAACCGAGAGACAGACTGTAGTGAACACCTGAAGAGGAAAGCTTTCCCAGGAGGAGAAGGTCATCAGTGGTGTTCAATGCAGCAGAAAAGTCCAGAAGGAGGAAGACTGAGAAAAGACCATGAGCTGCTGGCAATTGAGCATATCATTGGTAACTTGGGGAAAAGCAGCTTCAGTTTTGGGGGTGGAAAGCAGACTACAAGGGGCTGAGGAGGGAGAAGACAGGAAGAAGAGACAGTGAATGCAGGTGGCTCTTTCAAGGAGTTTGGCAGATAAAGGGAAGAGGGACGCAGGACCCTAGCTGAAGAAGATAGCAGCATCCACTGAAGGGGTTTGGGGGACAGGGGAGACCTGAGCATGTTTGGAGACAGTAAGAAAGGAAGCAGTTGACAGGGACAGAGTGAGAATTTGATCAAGGGAGGGGATTCCTGAGGTTATAGTCTTCTGGAGAAGGGGAGAAGGAAAGGATGAAGGGCACTTGGAGGAGGAGGGGTGGTCTTGGCAAGGAAAATGACCATCTTCTCTAATCAATAATCTGTAATAAAGAGACTCAGGAAAAGGAGGAGAGAGGAAATGATGTCAAGGGACTAAAAGTAGACAAGGGAAAGGCATGTATGCATGTACGGGGATGGGAGTCATTCCAGGCAAAGAGAATCACCGAACCAGCAGCGACCTTTGAGAGGTGCTCATTTGGACTCACTCTGGGCCCTCATTTGGCACTAGAGAAGCTAAGACAGAGTGACAGCACCACAGGCTCGCAGCAAGATGGTCTCCAAGTTGAGGCTGGGACTCAGGTTTCCTTACCTGCAGTCCTGGCTTATTCCTACTCACTGAAACTGATAGGAATGGGCTTTTTTGACGGTACTTTTGGGGAACTACTTGGATGACTGAAGCCCTGCCTGGGTCCCCAGGCATGTGGGTCTGCTTTACCTTTGCAGCCTTGGCTAAGGCAACATCTCTGGAGCAGCTACAGGTCACACTCCTTGTTGAGCAGAGCTACCAAAAAAATGAGTGAACAGGAACACGTAATGGACCAAAAAGTCCTCCTGCCCTGGGCCCACCCACTCCAAGCTTGATTGGTTGCCCAGGACACGCTGGGCAGGGACTGACAGCTCCTGGAGTCAGGGGCTCTTTCTGGGCATTCAGCTGGCCCATGTCTACTTCCTTTCTTTTGGACACATCACACAAAAACAACCCCAGACTAGTTTTGGTCCCTGGTGGTAAGGGATGGGGGTATTATGTCATCAAGGCCAGTAAACAAACCCTGAGGGAGCTTAGGTTTCAGCACAAAGCCAGATGGAGAGCAGGAAGTCTACCCCAAGGGCACAGTGCCCTGTGGTTGTTGATGTAGGCTGTGGATACAGTCTGGGTATCCAGGATGTGTCTCATTCATTGTCCTCTGAGCAGGGAGCAGGAAGGGGAGACCCTCCCATTTTCCCACACTTTCCCTTTAAACAGCACATGGGACTTCCCAGGACTCGTTCACATCTCTCCCCCTTTTCAATCAATTGACAAAAACCTCCCAAATACCTACTGTGTGCCGGGACTGAGGTAGGCTTCCAACACAAAGACAACAGAACAAAGCATCCCTCCTGGAAGGCAGCCTGTATTCTAATGGGGATAAGTTTAGAAGAGTGGCGAGTTGGAGGGGTTGGGGGAGGGGAGGACAATGAGTTCTTCTGAATTTGTTCATTCAGTAACTAGGACCTACTTTGTGCTAGTCTACAGAAGGTGCAACGTGGAGGAAATCGAAAGCCTCTTCTCTGATAGAACTTACAACTCATGGGCAACTTTTGATGCTGACAAGAAAAGTCTTTTTGCCCCTTCTAAACAAGAGAGGAGGGTCTCCAAAGACAAGGGAGGGGAGAGGGTCAGCCAAGAGGCATTACTGACAGAATTCAAGCTGCAGAGAAGACCAGGAAGGGGAGGACTGATGAAGTAAGTGTCCCTGGCCTTGGGACATAAGGACCTTGGAGAGAGTTTTATTCAGATTTATTATAGTAGAGATCCAGAGATAGAGAGGAGACAGAGAGACACAGAAAGAGACAGAGGGAAAGAGAGACAGAGAGTCAGAGGCAGAGGAGAAGAGAGAGAGAAAGGAGAGAGAGAGACAGAGAGATGGAAGAGACTTAGAGACTGTGGAGTCCAACCACTCCCTCATTTTAGATAAAAGGAAACTTAAGGCAGAGATAGGGCCAGTGACTTATCCAAGGCCAGTCACATAGAGAGGTCAGAGACATGTCCTGTGAGGGAAGGGCCTTTCTCCACTGTACCAAGAAGTCAGTCAGATTGTCAGAGACTCTGAGATTGTGTGAAATGAAGGTATGGACCCCTTTCTAGACTTCTTTCTGGAAGATTGGAAGGAGGAGTGAGGGTGGTGGGTGTCCTAATGTAAAGGTCGAGGGAGAGGCTTTAGTTTTAAGATCGGGTAGATAGACATCAGTGATAGAATACTTGGGAAAAAATAAGGGAATTTTATTTTTGGGACTGTTAGTGACAGATATATACAATGTAAATGGCAAGGAATGTCTGAAGTCAGTTTGGGACCATAGATTTCTAATCAGCCCCAGGCAGAGGAAATCAGTGTTTCAAGTTCATTGTAGCCCAGGAGCAATCAGGTTGGCTTGTACTGCTCGTCCTCAGCTAGGTGGTAACTTACAGCTGAGGCTACAGGCTAAAATAGCTGTAAGCATGACCGTATCACATGTAGCATCCATTCTCATCTCATCCCTCATTTCTTCATACCAATCCTTTTACCGTTTTTCCAATGACCTCTTTATTACACTCCCCATGGCAATTGTTCCAAACGATCTCTTCTCAAAACACTGATGATACCACAGGTGTCAAACTCATGGAGAAACGCCAAAGTCCCTGACACTCCAGTGCTGCTGAACCAGACCAAAAGGTAATTGGGAAATGTTTAACAAAATAAATAAAAACATAATACCATAGAGATAATGTGAATTTGTGCTTTGAGTTTGAGCTGACTGACCTACCCTACCTCCTCCCCACTTCCTCTCCACAGAGACCTCCTGCTTCACTGAAAAAAATAGAGGCCAATTTTCCTCTCCTTTCCTCCCTTCCCAACTTCAGATCCCTCAACATCCCCTCCTTTATTCTAGTGTCAGAGGATGAGACTTTCCCTTGTCATTACCTATCCCACTGCACTCATCTTTGATTTCATCCCCTCTCATCTCCTCAAAAAATCTGACTCTTTCATCATCCTTATCCTCTCTCTGTCTCTGTCTGTCTCTCTCTCTCTCTCCACCCTCCAATTTTCAACCTTTCCTTCCATCTCTTCCTGCTGCTTATACACGTTTGAGTCTTCCCTACCTAGAAAAATCTTCACTTTCCTCTCCAGTCATCCCTTCAAATGATCTTCCTATGTCTGTCTTCTATCTTAGCTATCTAAATCCTTTCTCCACTTTCTGAACTCCCACTCACTTCTGAACTCCTTGTACTCCAGCTTTCACTCCCATTCCTTGATCTTTCCAAGGGGGAGGGTTTGAGGGTACAAGAAATGGACTAAACAGGGCCCCAAGAGGAAAGGAGGAAGCAACACAAAGGCCATGGAGGGAAGGGTTAGCAGTGGCTAAAATTGCATCTTTCTCTGGGGTCAGAGGGAAGAAAGGATGGATGAACAAATGAGGGCTTTGAGGGAAGAATGAGGGAAGCGGAGGGTCATCCTAAGATGGCCTGTCCTGGAGCGTGGGTGCCATTGGGCTACAGGACTAAGGAGATCTTGCTCCCTGGGAAGAATTCAGAGAAGTGTAGTAAGACTTAGTGTGGACTGAGAGTGAAACGAGCAGAACGCCCCCCAAAAAACTAGAATGGAAATGGAGAGAACACAAAACTGACCAGAAATTCAGTCCTGTGCAATTAGGGTGGCCAAGAAAATATAAGAAAATGCACCTTCCTGTCTTCTTTGTAGAAGTGAGAGGCTATAGGTTTGGAACGCTACAGTCATTGTTAGATTCAGAGGATGGGAATCTGCATTTGTGTATGGAGACAAAAATATACCGGAAAGAGAAGTTGATTCAGAAACAAACCTGAAACAGGCCTCACCAAGAAAAGTGGCCATCAGTTTGTTGGAGAGAGGGAGATAGGCTTGTCACCAGGGACTCTTCAAGGACAAGGAGCCTTCAAGACTTTGCTTGTTCCAGAGGGATGGCCAATCACAGCCCTGCCTGAGCTCGGAGGTTGTTGGCATTTCGCAAACATTCAAAGAGCATGTCCATGTTCTCCACAGTAAGGAGATTCATGGATTCATGATGGAGGGAGCACCCCTGGGGACACCTCAGCAGCCTGGTTTCAAGGCCCTCATTCTTGAGCCTCAGGTCCTCCCTTGTCCCTCTTTGTCCTCTCAGGCTCCAAGCCTTGGATCCTCCACCCTTCACAACAGCTTCTGTACCCCACCACCCCCCGCAGTCAATACCCCAGCTCAGATCCATGTAACTTGATCAATTAAACCAGCATTTATTGTAAAGTGCTTCGCATGGGGTTGGCACCAATAAGTGCTTTATAATTGCAGGTTCCTTTTGCTCCCCGCTCTTCCCCCATTCCTCTCTCTGTAATTCTTTCTTAGTTCTGCTAAGCTAGGAATGCCCAGCTTCCTGCCAGCCCAGCAGCCCTCCCTACACAGTCCCTGGGCCTCCCCTCAGAAATAAAGTAAAAGCAGGTCCTAACCATACACCTTGTCCTGGGAGTGGCCTCTGACCAGGCCACTTAAGACCCCCTTCTCTTAATGGGCTGACCCCTTGCCTGCCACTCATCAGCCCTAGCGACTGGTCTTCTGGGAGTCCTTCTCCACTTGTATACTCCCTCAGGGAGGGAAGGAGGGAAGCAGCCAAGTGAAAGAGCCTCCCACTCCCACTGCCTGGTCAGACCCTCAGTCCAAGTAACAGACTTATCATGCCAGTGGCCTCTGAGCCTTGTGCAGGCACCTCTACTGCCTCCATTTTACTGATGAGGGGGAGGGGCAGGTCTCTGTCAGTGTGGGCCAGAGGTGGGACTGGAGCCCAGGTCTTGTGCTCCCCCTCTGCCCCACCTTGGGTCCCTCTCCATAGGACAAAGGCCTCCTAGCTCCCAGACAGCAGCCAACTGGTCATGGGTCTGGAGTTGCAAATGCAAAACACAGGCCCTGAAGTCCACCTTCATTTCCACTTTCCTCCTCTGATCCATTACCATGACCACTGGTAAACGGGGAAAGGCAGGGCAGTCCAGACCCTACCATGCTGCGGGTCACACCCTCTCCAACAGCCCCACAGGACCTTCTGTCCTTTCTGAGATCCTAGAGCCAAAAGGGGGAAGCTGCTTATCTCCTGGGCTCAGGTCCAAGGCAGGCTTGGAAAGGTAGTGCTTGTCACACAGGATAGGGTGGTCTGCTGAGCCCCTAAGTGTGTGGAAATACAGGTGGAGCAGAGCCCTCAGGCCCACTCTCTGGTCTTCCTGGCTCCCTGGCCTCACAGCTCAGGGGCATAGCAAGGGGGTGGGAGAACAACATTTTTCGCTGTAGCATGGAGGGCTAGGGTCAGGCCTGGGTCCTATATCTCAGGAAGGACGTGGATGAGCTGGACATCATCCAGAGAGGAGCAAGCAGGTTACCTGCAGCCTGCGGCCCTGCCCTCTGATGCTCAGCTGAAGGGCCTGAGATCAAGAAGAGATCTGAGGCAAGGATGACAGCTGTGTGCTGCAGGCTCAGTGTTGGCTGAGTGGAGCTGAGTGACCTGAGCACCAAGTTAGGGTGGCTTCTGCCTTGGAGTCCCAGAGCCAGAACCTGAAGGGATCACTGATAGTCCTGGCCCCTTCTTGCCCTGGGGTGCTGTGAAAGGAGATCCCAGGGACACATTGAATTTTCTCTGGGGCCCAATGGAGCCTGTCATCCATTTGTGATTGCTGGCTGATATTTGAGCCCTATCGAATTTTGGAAGGGGGGAGGGGGAAGCTGCTCATTAGCCTTGCAAATGGAAGTCATTTGTATCCCAAACTCACCAATGGAAAATGAATTTGACGGCCAGATTCCAATCAGCTAGCTGTGCACCACGGCTTTGGAGAAAGTCAGGGTAGGCACAGGCTACTCCATAAAGACGCATCTTGAGGGGAGGAGCCAAGATGGCGGAGTAGAAAGATTCATGTATGCTAGCTCTGAACCCGTAGCCCATAAATTTCCTGTAAAAAGAATTCCCCACAAATTCTGGAGCAGTACAAGCCACACAGAAACACAGTGGAAGAGATTTCCGTTCCAGAGAGCCCTGGAAAGCTGTCCCCAGGGGTCCGTCGTGCACCGGACAGTGGAGCCCATCCCTACGCTGCCCTGGCTGCATGGCCTCAGAGGAGCAGATCCAAGCAGGCTTCAGGGACGGAATCTCTGGTGGCCGTGAAGGTCCCTCCACCCACAGGCACTACAGGTCAGTGAGAGAGACTTCTGGGCTGGCCAAGAGGGGAGCGGGGTGCCTCTGTGACTTGGGACCCCTCGGGAGGCGGTGGTGGAGGTGGTGGCAGAGGCAGCGGGGCAGCCCGGGGCTCCTGGAGCAGAAAGGAGCTCCGCTCCATTATTGAAGATCTCTGCAAAACCCCTAGAGGGAACTGAGCCTGGGAGGCGGCCCTGCCCCCACCTGAGCACCAGAACTTAAGCTCACATTGAATAGCAGCTGCGCCTGCCACTGAAAGCCCCGAGGCTGGGGAGCAGCATTTGAATCTCAGACCCCAAGCACTAGCTGGGAGGATATAGGTGGGGTGGAGAGGAATCTCAGAAGTCAAGTAACTGGCTGGGAAAATACCCAGAAAAGGGAAGAAAAATAAGACCACAGAAAGCTACTTTCTTGGGGAACAGATGATGTATCCTCCTTTCATTTCCGATGAGGAGGAACAATGCTTGCCATGAGGGAAAGACATGGAGGTCAGGGCCTCTGTATCCCAGACATCCGAGGTGGATGTCCAGTGGGCTCAGGCCATGGAAGAGCTCAAAAAGGATTTTGAAAATCAAGTTAGACAGGTGGAGGAAAAAATGGGAAGAGAAATGAGAGAGATGCAAGAAAAGCATGAAAAACGGGTCAATACCTTGGTAAAGGAGACCCAAAAAAATGCTGAAGAAAATAACACCTTGAAAAATAGGCTAACTCAATTGGCAAAAGAGGTTCAAAAAGCCAATGAAAAGAAGAATGCTTTCAAAAGCAGAATTAGCCAAATGGAAAAAGAGGTTCAAAAGCTCACTGAAGAAAATAGTTCTCTCAAAATTAGAATGGAACAGATGGAGGCTAATGACTTTATGAGAAACCAAGAAATCACCAAACAAAACCAAAAGAATGAAAAAATGGAAGAGAATGTGAAATATCTCATTGGAAAAACAACTGACCTGGAAAATAGATCCAGGAGAAACAATTTAAAAATTATGGGACTATCTGAAAGCCATGATCAAAAAAAGAGCCTAGACATCATCTTTCATGAAATTATCAAGGAAAACTGTCCTGAGATTCTAGAACCAGAGGGCAAAATAAGTATTGAAGGAATCCATCGATCACTGCCTGAAAGAGATCCAAAAAGAGAAACTCCTAGGAAGATTGTGGCCAAATTCCAGAGTTCCCAGGTCAAGGAGAAAATATTGCAAGCAGCTAGAAAGAAACAATTCCAGTATTGTGGAAATACAATCAGGATAACACAAGATCTAGCAGCTTCTACATTAAGGGATCGAAGGGCATGGAATAGGATATTCCAGAAGGCAAAGGAACTAGGACTAAAACCAAGAATCACCTACCCAGCAAAACTGAGTAAAATACTTCAGGGGAAAATATGGTCTTTCAATGAAACAGAGGACTTTCAAGCATTCTTGATGAAAAGACCAGAGCTGAAAAGAAAATTTGACTTTCAAACACAAGAATGAGAAGAAACATGAAAAAGTAAACAGCAAAGAGAAGTCATGAGGGACTTACCAAAGATGAACTGTTTACATTCCTACATGGAAAGACAATATTTGTAACTCTTAAAACTTTTCAGTATCTGGGTAGTTGGTGGGACCACACACACACACAGACATACACATATACATACACATGCACACACACATGTACACACGTGCGTGTACACACACATACACACATGCACACACATACAGAGACAGCACAGAGTGAACTGAATAGGATGGGACCATATCTTAAAAGAAATTAAGGTAAATGGTGAGAGAGAAATGTAGTGGGATGAGAGAGGGTGAAATGGAATGGGGTAAATTATATCTCATTCAAGAGGCAAGCAAGAGACTTTTTAGTGGAGGGAAAAAGGAGAGCTGAGAAAAAAACAAGAAGTTTACCCTCATCACATTCGACTAAAGGAAAGAATAAAATGCACACTCATTTTGGTATGAAAACCTATCTTACAATACAGGAAAGTGGGGGAGAAGGAGATAAGCAGGGTGGGGGGAGGATGGAAGGGAGGGCAATGGGAGGAGGGAGCAATTTGAAGTCAACACTCTTGGGGAGGGACAGGATCAAAAGAGAGAATAGAAGCAATGGGGGGCAGGATAGGATGGAGGGTAATTCAGTTAGTCTTACACAACATGACTATTATCGAAGTCATTTGCAAAACTAAACAGATATGGCCTATATTGAACTCCCTGCCTTCTCAAAGGGGATGGGTGGGGAGGGAGGGATGGGGAGAATTTGGAACTCAAAGTTTTAAGAACAACTGTTTAGTATTGTTGTTGCTACTAGGAAATAAGAAATACAGTTAATGGGGAATAGAAAGTCATCTGGCCCTACAGGACAAAAGAGAAGATGGGGACAAGAGAAGGGAGGGATGATAGGAGAGGGCAGATTGGTGATAGGAAAAATTAGAATGCTCGGTGTATTAGGGTGGGGTGAGGGGATAAATGGGGAGAAAATTTGGACCCAAAATTTTGTGAAAATGAATGTAAAAAGTTAAATAAATAAATTTATATTAAAAAAAAAAAGACATTTCTCCCTTGTATGACCTCTGGGCTCCCAGGGCCTCTCCACAACAACTGGGCTAGATTCTCTCAGTGATGAGCAGCTGGTGGGCAAGGAGAGGAAGGGTCTGGGCCCTCAGTAGTTTCCAAGGCCAATTCCCATTGTTCCTGAGTCCAGTTGTTTGTCACAGGGGCCCTGCTAGCCTGCCCAGGTGGGAGGCCATCCCTCCTAAGAGCCCTGACTTCTGCACTAGTGGGTGAAGGAGTCCCTCAGGAAATGGAGACCAGAAATGACTAGGTCAGACTACCTACAGGTATTGTGGAAATTCCAGCAGGCCAAACTGGCACCAGAAAAATGGATTCATTCCATCCATCATTCATTTATTACACATTTACTGCCTTCAGGTGATAGATGAGGGTGCATGGTGCCCTTCCCCACTCCCAAAATCTCAGTGCTTCCAAATTCCCTGGTTTTGTCAAGGACACCACAGTCTCCTAGATCCTGGTTTTCAGTCCTGGCACCATCCTCACCTCCTCACCCTCTTTTTTCCCATGTGGCCAATCTACCCATGCCATGTGTGCCCTCCCCTCCACTCATGCTCTGGTTCTCATCTCCTCTAGCTGGACTATTGCCACGGTCTCTTAACTGTCTCCCTGCTTGGCACATAGTAGGCTCCTGTTGGCTTGCTCTGCCTCCTCAGATCTCTGGGGGACAGACTATTGTCTCATTCCATAAAGAGGGGGCTAAGTGACTGGCAAATGGTAGGCCCAGGACTGTGTTCCAAGGCTCTGAGTTGGCCTCTCTCCCCATGCTGTTGTTTTGTAGAGAGAGGCTGACAAAGCTGACACCTTTTTTCTAGAGTCTAGGGCTGCTTTTACTGGGCGGGGGGACACACCAGTGAGAGTCTATAACCTTACCCTGGGCCTCCCCCAACTGAACATTCTAGAGTACCATAGAACCTGTGAGGTGGAGAATGCAGACAAGTGGGAAAACTGAGGTTCACCAAAAAGGGACCTGCCTCCCCATGATCACAGAGCTGCCATGAATGCAGACTGGGACTACCGCCAGCAGGATCTTGGTAGATATAAGGTCAGGGGGCTCTCCATCCAACTCAAAAGACCTGTGTCTGGAGCTGCAACTCACTTCAAAGGAGCTGAGGGTGCTAAGCTGGAGGGGATGGCTGGGCCCGGCCCTCAAGGGGGCTCAGAGGAACCATCAGACTCAAAGGCTGGTGACCTTCCCAGAAAGGCGTGCAGGCCTCAACATCCCCATTCAGCAGCTGACGAAACAGGTTCCGAGAGGGGTCCCCAGGGTCCCCAGCACTGCCAAAGACAAGAACTGGCTCCTCCGTAGCACAGCACGGGCCCTCCCACCTGCTGGGGAGGCCCTAAGCTCTGGGAGGAGCCACGCTGGAAGGGAAGGATTTGAGCAGGTAGCAGTGAGGAAGCAAGAATCTCCTCCACCCCCAGCCCCACAAAGTGCTGAGGTCATGGCAAAGGTAGGACCATCCCTGGATCGATGCCCCAGGGAGGAACATCTGCCAGCATCTCATTATAGAAGCCCAGGGTCAGCCCCTCCTGGGTGGGGTCACTGACATCATCCTTACTCATCCAGGGCAAGGGACCAAAGGGGTCCCTCTCCCTTCTGGCTCCCCTAAGCACCCTCCCTGCTTGGCTTGGAGGGGCCAGCAGGTGGTCACTCAGGTCCCACCCAGGAGGTCAGGGCTGGCTCAGGGACCCCGAAGAGCTAGGAATATTGTCTTTCACTACCACACATCACAATACAATGGGGTAGCCAGAACTGTCAACTTTGCTCTCAGTTGGGACAGGTTGACCCATAAGGTTGACTGTCTCTTAGGAAAGAAAATATTGAAATGAAAATAACAAAAGAGAAAGACAGAGAGAGAGACAGAGACAGAGAGACACAGAGACAGAGAGAGACACAGACAGAGGAGAGATAGAGAGACAAAGACATAGAAACAGCCAGCAAGGGAGGAGACAAAGAGAAACAGAGACAGGCAGAGACAGAGGCAAGAACAAGGACAAACACTGAGTCCAGAGGAAGAGAGGGTGCCATTCCTTGAAGGCATTGGTGATTTCTATGCCTGGATTGTGGCTCTGGAAATGCCTTGGTATTTTGGATGGACGGCCCCTCCTGGGAGTCCTCAGAAGCCAGGCCCACTACTGCCCTCTCTGAAGCTGGAGGATCGAGTCTCAGCCAGGCCATTGTGCCTGGATAGGAAACTGCCTTGCCCTGCTCACCCCTCGAGGGGTGAGAAGAGAGAGAGGCAGGAGCTGGGGCAGCAGAAGAAGACTGAATGGGCTGGGATGCCAGAGCTCTGGTCTGGATTCTGCTGCTAACTGCCTACCTTCCTAGACCCTCCCCTTAAGGCCTGTTTCCTAGGATGGTATTTTGGATCTGGAAGTCAGTGCATATGCCCATGAGAGGTAGGTCAAATTTCCATGATGCAGGGACCTTTGCATCTTTTACCTGTGTCCCAGCACACCAACCCTGGCTAAGCTCAGGGCTCTCAAGGATTCAGTTCAGTCTCAAAGATGCTGCCCTATTAATCAATCTCTCCATGGTTCCAACCGAAGGAATTAGAGTAGGCAAAGGAGGAACAAAACTCTCACTCTTTGCAGATGATGTGATGGTATACTTAGAGAACCCTAGAGAATCAACCAAAAAAACTACTTGAAATAATGAACAACTTTAGCAAAGTTGCAGGATACAAAATAAACCCACATAAACCATCTGCATTTCTATATACTACTAACAAAGCCCAGCAGCAAGAGATAGAAAGAGAAATTCCTTTTAAAGTTGCTGTAGACATAACATATCTGGGAGTCTACCTGCCAAGACAAACCCAGGGACTATATGAACACAATTACAAAACGCTTTTCACACAAATAAAGTCAGATCTAAATAACTGGAAAAATATCAGTTACTCATGGGTAAGCTGAGCTAATATAATAAAAATGACAATTCTACTTTAATTTTTTTATTCAGAGCCATGCCAATCAAACTACCAAAAATTATTTTATAGAGCTGAAAAAATAACAAAATTAATTTGGAGGAACAAAAGGTGAAGAATATCAAGGAAATTAATGGGGAAAAAAGGCAAAGGAAGGCGGCAGCGATCACCAAAACTATCTGGTCTTGGCTAACCAAGGGGTGGATAAGTGGAATAGGCTACGTAACACAAGACATAACAGTCAATGACTATAGTGATCTACTGTTTGATAAACCAAAAGATTCCAGTTTCTGGAATAAGAACTTATTATTTAACAAAAACTGCTGAGAAAACTGGAAAATAGCATGGCAGAAACTAGGCATAGACCAACATCTTACACCATATGCCAAAATAAAGTCAAAATGGGTACACGATTTAGATAGAAAGGCTGATGCCATAAGCAAACTGGGAGAGAAAGGAATAGTTTCCCTGTCAGATCTTTGGAGAAGGGAAGAATTTATGACCAAACAAGAGATGTTTTACTGCCAGTGTTTCTGATAAAGGCCTCATTTCTAAAATATAGAGAGAACTCAATCAAATTTATAAGGATACAAGTCATTCCCCAATTGATAATTGGTCAATGGATATCATCAAGCAATTTTCTGATGAAGAAATTAAAGCTATCTATAGTCATATAAAAAATGCTCTAAATCACTATTGATTAGAGAAATGCAAATGAAAACAACTCTTAGGTACCATCTCACACATATCTGATTGGCTAATATGCCAAAAAAGGAAAATGATAAACGTTGCAGTAGACATGGGAAAATTGAACCACTAAGGTGTTGTTGGTGGAGCTGTGAACTGATTCAACCGTTGTGGAGAGCAATTTGGAACTATATTTAAAGGGCTATAAAACTGTCCATACCCTTTGATCCAGGACTGTATTCCAAAGAGATCATAGAAAAAGGAAGAGGACCTACATTATTTACAGCAGCTCTTTTTGTGGTGGCAAAGAATTGGAAATTGAGGGGATGCCCATCCATTGGGAAATGGCTGAACATGTGTTATGTAACTGTGATGTCATACTATTGTGCTTTAAAGAAATTATTAGCAGGTGGATTTCAGAAAACCTAGAAAGACTTGCATGAACTGATGCTGAATGGAGTGAGCAGAACCAGGAGAACACTGTACACAGTAACAGCCCACATTGTGTGATGACTAAGTTTGTTAGATTTAGCTCTTCTCAGCAATGCAATGATCTAAGATATTCCAAAAGACTTGTGATGGAAAATGCTGTCTACAACTGGAGAAAGGACCATGGAGTCTGAATGCAGATCGAAGCAAACTATTTTCCCTTTTTTTCTTTTTTGTTTTGATTCTTCTTTCAAAACATGACTAATGTGGAAATACATTTAATATATATAGTCTATATCAGATTACTTTCTGTCTTGGGAGGGGGAGGGAGAAAAAAATTTGGAACTCAAAATCTTATAAAAGTGAATGTTGAAAAAAAGGCATTATCCTTAAAAACAAACAACTTTAAATTCCAAATTCTCTCCCTTCCTCCCTCCCCCTGTCCCAATGAGAAGGCAAGCAATTCTATATAGGTTGTACATGTGTGGTCATGTAAAACATTTCCATAATAGCCATGTTGTGAAAGAAAGCAGACAAAAAGAACTTCAAGAAAAATAAAGAAAGGAAAAACAAGTATTGTTCAATCTGTATTCAGGCACCATCAGTTCTCTCTCTGGTGACGGACAGAATTTTTCATCCTAAGTCCTTCAGAGTTGTCTTGGATCATTGTATTACCGGGAAGAGCTAAGTCATTCGGAGTTGATCATCTTAAACTATTGCTGTTATTTTGTACACAGTGCATTGCACTTTGCATCAGCTCATATAAGTCTTTTCAGGTTTTTCTGAGAGCATCGTATTCCATCACAATCACATACTACAATTTGTTTAGCCATTCCCCAATTGATGTGGGCATCGCCTCAGATTCCAATTCTTTGCCACCAGAAAAGAGCTGTTATAAATATTTTTGTACATGTAGGTCCTTTTCCTTTTTTGTTTTTTTATCTCTTTTGGGATGCCGACCTAATATTGGTATCTACCCTCTATACACGGCTTTAGAGCCCTTTAGGCATAGTTCCAAATTGCTCTACAGAATGGTTGAATCAGTTCTCAACTCCACCAACAGTGCATTAATGTCTAATTTTCCCACATTCCCTCCACCCTTTGTTATTTTCCTTTCCTGTCCTATTAACTAATCTAATATGTATGAGGTAGTACCTCAGAATTGCTTCAATTTGCATTTCTCCAATCAATAGTGAGTTGGAGCATTTTTTTCATATGGCTATAGAGCTTTGATTACTTCATCTGAAAACTGTTCATATCTTTTGGTCATTTATCAATTGGGGAATGGTTCTTATTTTTACAAATTTGATTCAGTTCTCAGTTCTCTACATGTTTGAGAAATGAGGCCTTTATCAGAGAAACTTGCTTCTAATTTTTTTCTCACTCTTGCTATTAGTAATTGTACTTCCCTCTACCCTATTCCCTCCATTTATTCTGCTGTCTCCTTTTACCTTGTCCCTCCTCAAATGTGTTTTGTTTCTGACTATCCCTTCCCCTAATCTGACTTCCTATCACTCTCCCCTTCAATTATCCCCTTCCTCTCCTTTCTTGTAGGGTGAGATACATTTCTATATTCAATTGAGTGTATGTTATCCCCTCTTTGAGCTAATTCTGATGAGAGTAAGGTTCACTCACTCCCCCTCACCTCCCCCCTTCCCTTCCCTATAAAAGCTTTTTCTTGCCTCACCTCCCCCCTTCCCTTCCCTATAAAAGCTTTTTCTTGCCTCTTTATGTGAGATAGTTTACCCCATTCTACCTCTCCCTTTTCCCCAGCACATTCCTCTCTCTCACCCCTTATTTTTATTTTTTTCCTAGATATCAACACTTCATATTCAATTCAGACCTGTGCCCTCTGTCTATACATCCTCCTGATAACTACCCTAACAATGAGAAAGGTCTTATGAGCTACAAATATCATCTTCTCATGCAGGAATGTAAATCGTTTAACCTTATTAAGTCCCTGATGATTTCACTTTCCTGTTTACCATTTTATTCTTCTCTTGAGTCTTGTATTCACTGCTTATCCTTCTCTCTTTCTTTTTATCCCACCCCTTCTCAAAAGTTCAGTTTGCTTCTGACCATTGGTTCCTAATCAGAATACCTTTCTAAGAGCCCCTCCCTTCTCCTATCCCTTTGCCCTCCTTTTTCTCTGTAAGTTAAGAAAACATTTATACCCTTCTCAATATATACGTTATTTCCTCGTTAACCCAGTTCCAATAGGAAAAAGGTTCTAGCACTGCCTGCACCCACCCCCCTCCTGCTTCCACCGGAGCTCTTCCCTCATTCACACTTCATTTGCATGAGATAATTGCTCCATTTTACCCCTTTCTATCCAATCCATTTTTTTAGGATCATCCCATCATACTCGTCAACCCCATCAGCTCTTTCAAACTCCCCAAGTAATGTAACATTCTTAAGAGTTACAGATAATTTTCCCATATAAATGTGAAGTCTGACCTTAGTCAAACCCTAACCCTTATAATTGGTCTTTTATGTTTACCTTATTATGCTTTTCCTGATTCTTGTAGGTTAAATTTTGCACTCAGTTCTGTTGTCTTCCTCAAAAATGTCTGAAAGTCTTTTCATTAACTAAATATCCATTTTTCCCTTGCAGGGACACACTCAACTTTGCTGGGTAGGATTTTCTTGGTTGCAAACCCTGCTCCTCTGCCCTTGGGAATCTCATAGTCCCATCCTCAGACTTTCCAGTCAACATTCCTTCTGCTGCCTTTTCCCCAAGAACCCCAGGACCGTCATCTCCTGTCATTTCCCTCTGTTCATTCACTCTGATACTTCTCAGCTGACCTCATTCACTGCCTGGCTTCAACTTCATCATTAGACCACAAGTGACAATCAGCTCTGAGCTCCCTACATCATAGGTTTGGGTAAGGAAAACACTTTGCCATGCTTCATACCTCTTAGAAACGGGGGTTTGTGTTAATATATAGAATAAGAAATTCTGTGCTGAATTTTTGGCAGGGGGAGGTATGCGCTGATGCAATGGAGACTGCTATTTGGGGTTCAGGCCCTGCCACTGACCCTAGGCTATCCCTTTCCCCTCTTGGTGCTGCCTCAGTTTCCTCTCTGATGACCACTGAGGTCCCTCTAGGTAGGTCCAGGTCTCCTGTGACTTAGGGAGACAGCAGCACCCACTTGCAGAGAATTGTATTCCAAGTCAGCTCAACAAAGTCTTAGAGAATCCAGGACTCCTTGGGTAGGGGAGAAACTCCCATGGCCCAGACCTGCTAAGATGACCATCCTACCTCCAGTTTCTTCCTCCTCCAACGCACCTTGCTTGGTACTGCCAGCTTTCCAAAACACCACTCATCAACTCCCCATGGCTAATCCCTGCTCTCAAGACCCAGTCCAGATTCCCTCCCCAGCCTTCAGAGTCTGCTGTGATTGGGATCTGATCTGCTCAGATCCATCTCCAAGTGCCCTCCCTGCAAACCTTCCATGACCATCTGACTCCACTCTGTGTGCCATTTCACCTGGGCTAGGCTGGCTTAGCCTGGCTGCTGGTCAGATAACCCTCACCCTTTGGAGACCTGATGACTTCTCTGCTTCATGCCAAGGTTAGTGGAAGGCACCTCTTCAGAACCATAGCCTTGCCTGTCTCAACTTAGGCCAGCAGCTGACTGTGCTGGGGGGTTGGGAATCGGTGCTAAAGGGGTGGGTGCAGCTGAGGGATTTGAGACACAGGGAGCACCTCTGGGCTCCATTCCTCTCCCATGGTTTGCATTTGTTTTGGGAATACCATGTACCTCTCTTTTTCACCTGTAATGTCTGGCTCTGGCAGGCCAAGGTCTGTCTGGTGTGACAGTCAGGCAGTGGGGGTCTTCTCACCTAAATCCTTCCAGATGAGTCTTGGAGCATTTCAACGGACACTGGGAAATGAGCCAAGTGCTGGAGTGGGTCTTTCTGTCTCCTCATGGATCAGATGGGGAGACATCCCCCCCCCCCCACCAAAGGCACCATGACCTTACCAATAACACCACAAGTTCCCTGCAGAGCCTCCTCTGGAAGAAGTCCATCTATGCCATTCCCCCTCAGGCCTGGGACCCTCATCCATGAAAAGGAACATTTCCATAAACAAAGGACAGAAAGCTGCAGTGTGGTCTTTCTGAACTAGAGACAGAGGAATGTGCCTCAGCTGGAGGTGATCTGCCCTAGAGCTCAGGAATTGGGGGAGCACAGAGCACAGTGCGCCCCTGTCCAGCTCTATAGCCAGACTGCTGTGATGGAGTTGAGGAATGAGCCTGGTGAGAGCTGACCAGGACTCCACCACAGTCATTCCAGAGACTCCAACAGAGCCTGAGATAGGGCTTCCTCCCTTCCCCAGCCTAGCACCCAGAGGCTGCTGCAAGTCTGACTCGAGGGCAGCACTCTGGCTGAACAGCTAGCTTCCAGGACCTGCAGGACCCAGACCCAAGGCAGATCCCAAAGCCAGCAGCAAAGTGGACTCTTGGCTGGAGCCACAGAGCTCCTCCAGGAGTTCAGCTTGTCCTTGAGCTCAGCCACATGAGAGACATTAGAGGTAGACAGGCATTTCACCAGTCCTAACAAAGGACACACCTGGCTATGTCTTCATGATTACACACACACAGGGGAAAGACTCCCTTGTAACTTTGGGCAGGTACCTTGCCCTCCCTGGAACCTCAGTTTCCTCATCTGTAAAATGGGGTAACAACAGAGACTTCATTTTACAGTTGACAGAAGTGAGGCAGACAGAGGAGATAGACAGTTGGTAAATGTCTGAGGCTGGATCAGAACTTGGATCTCCCTGACTCCAAGTCCCTGCTCTAGGCATGGTGGTGCCCCTATGACCCACCCTCTGAACTACAGCGAGCCCTGAACCTCTCTCCTGAGCCACTGGCCTGGCTCAGGCCTTCCCTGCCATGTCCTCCTTAGTGATCCCCCCGCACCTGCACCCAGGCTCTCCTCTATCCTGCAGCCAAAACCCTCCAGCTCTACTGGGCAGACCACCAGAGAAATGGTGCAGGTGCAACCAGTAGTCCCATGGCACTGGATAAATTGCAGGCAGAAGTTGACCTTGGTAGAGGGTGAGGCCCCAGAGGGGAGGGGCAGCAGGCATGTGACCATTAGACTAGGAAGAGGAGAGAAAGAGCCAGAGGAAAGTCTCAGGGGAGGGTGGAAGTAAGATGGTGAGCTCACTGGGAAGCATGAGATTGCCTCCAGCAGTCAGGGCCCTGGTGAGGCCACCTAACAGGCCCAGGGTTGATTTCCTCCATCTGTGTTCAGCGACATGAGCAGGAGCTCAGAGCCTATAGAGTAACCCAAGGGAGACTTGGCAGGCCAACACACTCTGTGGGTAAATGGGTCGGAGGGGTCAGGATGGAAAGGGCAGAGTAGATGACTTTCCTCCTGTTATCTGCCTCTGCCATGCTGGGACGTCAAGCAGGGTGAGTTACTTAAGGGGAGCTGGCTGAGGGATCCCCCCACCCTGGCATTTAGCTCTGGGAATGGCCCAACCCTTCACCTCCTGGAGGAAAATTGGGCCTGTGGCAGGGAACAACTTTCTCCTAACTGGGCTTCAAGGGGAACATGGCCATAAAGGCAGGGCAATAGAGGGAGGTCAGGGAGGGACTGCCCTTGTTAGCCAAAGGCCCCTGTGCCCTCTCCACCCCAGATGCAGACCCTCCCAAAGCTGCTAAGAGGCACAAGGCCACCATGATGTCCAGACTCAGCCAGTCTGGCCTGGACCTGGGTCAGAGGCGTCTGGGACATCTGGGTCATGGTAGGGTCCAACACTGATGTTAATCTTGGGAGCCTTCACCACAGGGATGCCAAAGCTGCAGGTGAGGATCCTTGAAGGGGCACCGAGTGCTGCTGGGGGGACTGTCTCCGAGGGGTTTCCTGCACCACTCCTCCCGATGGGCTGGGAGTTTTCTATGAGGGTGCTCCCAGGTCTATGGGAGTTGTCCCTTGAACCCTGATTCTATTACTAATGCTTGCTGGACATTCCCCCCGAAAACATCGCAAAACCACCTCTAAAATGGAATTTATCTCCTCCTTCCCCTGTCAAACTTCCCCATTTCTGCTGAGGACATCACCCCTCCTCCCCTTATCTGAGTTCAAAACTTCTTTCTCCACCCATCTCCTTTGCCCTCCCTGGGGCGTTTCCATCTACTCAGCCCCTTCCTTCGACACATCCCCCATTACACTGGGCGTCCCTTGAGGAAGGAGACCCTGTTCTTGTATCTCTCTGTATGCCCAGGGACTGGCACTGTAGGTGGTCCATGGGAAGCTGTTAAGAGAAGGCTCCCGGACCCTAAGCAGGGTGGGCGTGGGTCAGTGGAGGAAAGAAGCCCAAACACACAGCTTATTTTTTTTTATACAGAATTTTTACAATATATTTCTCTTCATTTGTATATTATAC
This sequence comes from Bettongia penicillata ogilbyi, assembly GCA_023548195.1. Lineage (NCBI taxonomy): Eukaryota > Metazoa > Chordata > Mammalia > Diprotodontia > Potoroidae > Bettongia > Bettongia penicillata. The sequence continues at coordinate 1,839,536 of JAJHZJ010000010.1, read as the reverse complement.
CCACAACTTTCTTTTTACAGGCTGAATTCAATTGGTATCATCTCAAGGCTTTCTTTTCAACCAAATAAAAATCCAAAATAGGAAACCCGTAAGAAAAGAAATCTAAAACTGTGTAATGAAAATAAGTCGCCTTTCATTAGCAGTATAATTTTTTTTACATTGTAAATGATTTGGAGCAAAGAACTGCTTACATCTTCATTTAGGCACGTATTTCTAGCACGCCTCTCAGCAATCCCTGTGCGTCCCCTTACCTCCACAGGCATCATCAGCTGGGGCCCAAACAACATGAGTCTTCAAGAATTCCTTTGTCCCCTCCAAATCAGGGACAGTCCCATAAGTCAGCTATAAGGCAGTGTGAACTGGACCATTCCTGTCCTGTCCGAGAGGCCAAAGTCCTTTAGGAGAAAGGTGGTCGCTCGGCTTTCCTATGGCTGCCCCAATGTAAAAAAGAGCCTGCAGTGGGGAGGAGCTCACCATGAGCTCAGGGTTCACTGACGAATGATTTTCCTGATATCAGAAAGAAAACAAAGGCTTCTGCTAAGGTCTTGTGGCAGGTCTGAGCGGCACAGCCATCCCTGCCTTGCTATGCAAGCCATGCTGAGCTTGGGCACCTGCATTTTACTCTGGGATGGTGCGCAGAAGCCAGGGAACCTGAGTACCCACAGGGCACTGTCCCTGTCCTCTGGCCAGCCCACTCTAAGGGGAACACATCACCTACAAACCTAAGCAGATGCTTCTTCTCTTCAGACCCTAGGTCAAGGCCTCTGGTCACAGAACAAGAGCCTCACAAAGCCAAGTTTTGGCCTGTGCGGAACTGAGGGAAGGAAGACACACAAAGACCCATCAGTGCAGACATTCCTATCAATGGTGCACAAAATCAGTGTATCAGCAGCCAGGCCAGGAGGTGAGTGTCCCCCTTAGGGTGTCGTGGGAACACATAGGGACCATCTCCTAGGACCCTCAATAACCAACAGCTAAAGCGGAGGGTAAAGCTGCCCACGTGGACCACCCAGTTATTGCTGTACTGCTCATTTCAGAACCGTTTCAGCCCATGGCTTGAGGTCACTCTGCTCAATATTGCCCCTTAGCAAATCTGAAGTCACCAGTAATGGAAAAGGGAAAAAATGGAGAGAATTCTTTATATTTTCAAAAAGGGGGCTGGTCTCATTCAGCCCTTCTGTGATCCTTGGTCCACAGCTTTCTGTCTTAGCCAGGGGGTGGGTGTGTCCTGAGCAGCAAATGCCTTGAGAAGCCTGTGTACAAGCAGAAATGCTCCAGGAGACGAGGGAGAGGAAGCTCGGCCTTCATTGGCTATCAGGGCCCAAGCACATCCGTGTCAGGTCTGTTTGGTTCTTGGAAGGTCACTTGTCTGCCCATGGTCACTCCAGGGCTAGCCCCAAAAGGTTCTCTCGGCCTGAAGACACAAAAGCCACCAACAAGGCGTGTCTGCTGGGACAGAGTTCGAGGGCTCTCACCCCAGAGGAGGAAGGCCTTTCAGAAATGACCTTCCATGTGGCTCTTCTTGTTGGTCTCTCCATGCCCGAGTCCTGGTGCACAGGTAGCAGAGGACATGCCTTCTGCCAAGGGACTGGCAGTGACATTAGCCCTCCCAGACACTGGTTGACTTGTTTGGGTAATCAATGGCGAGACTGATGGCAGCAATGTTTCTTAAAGCCTGTGGGGAGAAAGGCAGCAATCAGCAATCCTGGAAGAGAGGGGCTTCCAGGTCAGTGGCCAAGAGCAGGGGTGAGTGGCAGGGGAGATCAAGGGACAATGTGACACCCTGCCAGCTCACTGGGTCCTTGTCCAAGCCTCAAAGTGCTGAAATGAAAGGGGAAGTTTTCCAGATCCCAAATATCTAACAGCCTGATCCTGACTACCTTTCCAGGCCTATGCTAGAGTAATTAAGCCTTTCATGCATTCAGTGGTCAAAAGAGCCTTCTCACTGCTCCCCACCTCCCCAGTAGGCACACAGCAGATGCATAATAAATGTCTGATCAACAGTATACTGATTTTATGGACACTCCTTAAACTCAAGGCAAACTGCAAAGCTTTAAATGAGACCAAGCTGACTCCCCCTGAACACGGGAAGGAGATTCTCATGAAGGCTCTCTCTCAAGGTAGACTCAGTTCTTATGACAGAAATCAGCATTCTCACAGAGCCTGAAGGCTGAAAAGCTCATTCTTTACCTCTGTTATTTCACTGGGCCTCCCAACAGCCCTGGGAAACACACTATTGGGCTAACGTTCCCATTTTACTGAGGAGGAGACTGAGGTTCAAAGACATTACAATCCTCAACTAGTTGATATCAGGAGGGGGATTTGAACTCAGGCCCACATTCACCAACACCACTGCTCTTTCTCCAATGCCATGCTGCCTATCCTTGGCATCACAGACTGAAGCACACAGAGCTTTTCTTTTTCATTCTAAAGTTGCTGTTCAGTCCTATCAAAATCTTTGTAACCCTACTGACAACTCCATGGGGAGTTTTCTTGGTAAAGATACTGCAGTGGTTTGCCATTTCCTTCTCTAGTCTATCCCCATTTTACAGATGAAGAACTGAGGAAAACAGGGTTGAGTGACTTGGCCAGGGTCACACAGCTAGGTAGGTGTTTGAGGCCAGATTGGAACTCAGTTCTCCCTGACTTCAGGCTCAGAGCTCTATCTACCTCCCTCCTTCTAAAATCAGTCATCATTAAAAATATCCCAATAAAATTTTATAAGTGATCATACAGAAAACCATAAGCTCTACTATTTACAATTAAAGCTTCACACCAGAAAGAGCAGACCAATAAATTGGATACTTTAAAAATCTCCAATTAAACACTAAATTGGGAATCCTGAAAATCAAAGGAGATATCAATAAAATGGAAAGAAAACTCCTGAACTAAGTTATTGAATAATTTGACTAAAGAGAGAAGAAAATCAAATTCAAAGGGTGAATTTACCACCAATGAAGAGGAAATTAAAGAAATTATTAGGAAGTTACATGTCAATAAATCTGACAATCTAAGTGACATGACGAATATGTGCAAAAATATAAACTGACCCAAATAACAGACAAGGAAATCAATATTTAAATAACCTCACCTTAGAAAAAGAAACTATCAAAGAGCTCCCTAAGAAAAAATCTCCAGGATCACATGGAGTCACAAACTAATTCTATCAAACATTTAAAGAGCAATGAATGCCAATGCTATACAAACTGTCTGGAACAATAAGCAAAGAAGGAGTCCTGTCAAATTCCTTTTATGGCACTAGTACGGTGCTGATACCTAATCAGGATGAGCAAAAACAGAAAAAGAAAACTATAGACCAATTTCCCTAATGAAAATACTAGGAAGGAGATTATAGCAATACGTCACAAGTATGTATCACACTATGCTCAGGTACGATTTACATCAGGAAACACTGCCGGTTCATTATTAGGAAAACTACTGACATAACTGACCATACCGATAACCTAACAACAAAGATCCTAAGGATTCTCTCAATACTCATTCCTATAAAGAACACTTCAAAGCAAAGGAATAAATGGAGTTTTCCTTAAAATGGTAACTAGAATCTATCTGAAACTATCCGCAAGCATCAAGTGTAACAGGGATAAGCTACAAGCTTTCCCAGTAAGACCAGGGGTGAAATAAGGATGCCCATTATCACCACTATAATTCAATATTGAACCAGAAACACTGACAACAGCAATAAGAGAAACAATGAAATTAAAGGAATTGTAACAGGCAATGAGGAAAGAAAACCATCCCTCTTGGCAGATGCATTATGGTACACTTAGAGAGTCCTAGGTGATCCACGAAAAACTACTTGAAATAATTAAAATGAACTGGTCAGAGTGATTCCTGCCAATTTACTGCTTGGATGGAGCATTCCTAATCAAGAGAGAGGATGGACGTTTTCCCACATGTGGGCTTCTTGATTAACTCCAATTTTATTCTAGATCTGTGTAGCTCATATCCTCGGGCTGAGGACGTGTGAAGAAATTGGGGATGGGGAGGGATCACACTGATGCTTCTGGGCTGAGTTCCTTTCAGACTGTGGACATTATGTTTTCGTTAAAAATGTGGACCGTACGAATTTTGCAAAACCTCCTGTTCTAGCTGGACTGACATTTGGTCCCCCCCACTCTCACATCTATGACTCTGATGGATACATTCTCCTTTCTTCCTCTTTTTGTGATTAACACATGGAGTGAGTCTCAATCTGCTTTCTGCCCAATGACCAGTTCTCTTGACCCCTTGTGCACCCAAGGCTCCCTCCAACCTTGGCAGGTTTTCTCTCTTTCACTGCCCTTAAGTGACCAGATAGCCCAAAAGCATTCCATCCTTCTGTTTCTGGTGGTTCACTTGCCATCCCTTGCTGGCAAGCTTTGTAAAAATGGGGACGTTGACCTTCTCCAATTTCCCTGTCACTGATGGGCTTAGCAGGCCCAGCCCCTGGCCCTGGTTCCTGGATCTTTCTGGCCTCCTCTCAGGCCCAGCCCCAATCCGTGCAGAGCACTGGGGCTCCAGGGCTCCCCCGGAATGCCTGTCTCCCAGTAGCTTCCACCGGGCACACTTGGCTCCCTTTTGCTGTGTCTTGAGAGAAGGTTCTAGCAGGTATTGGACACTATGGCTGGTTCTCCTCTCTGAGGGGGATGCAATCCAGGAGCAGGGTGCCGTGGGACCCCCTCGCCCTTGCCGGTCCTTGCCTTCCCGCTCCCCAGATTTACCTGGGCTGTGCAGCAGAGAAGGTAGTCATCTGTCGTTAAGGCAAGCATGTAGTCTTGGGAACAGCCTAGTTCCTGTGGACAGAAGCAAGCCCTGTCAGGTACGGGGAGGATCAGCCCAGCAACAGATGGGTGACTGCAATGTGCCCTCCCTCTGGGGAAGTCATGTCCCACAACAGGCTGTGTGGTGCCTTTGCCACAGATTAGGCAGGTTGCATCACCTGCCACTGTCACCTGGCTGGAGGGGGGGCCATTGCTGCTGAGATGCCAGCCAGCTCAAAGTATTCTATCATCCTAGAAACAAAGGACACCAAGGTCCCTCCTGGCAGCTTCCCAATCCCCCTTCTCGCCTACACACAGTTTGGATGCTCAGGTCAGCCCCATGGGGTGCTTGGGGAAAGGACAGTAACAGGCCCCTTACTTGGACTCTGTTCTCGGTAAGGAAGAAAAGCTCTGTGAGGGCCCGGTGCAGGGGCAGGAGGACACTGGGCTGACTCACGTCCTGGCACAGGCCCTTTTCCATTTGGGCAAAAAGCTGCCAGAGGGGCTTGAGCAGGGTGAGGTCACAGATGTCACTAGAACAGAAGGGCCAAAGGAGACTGGGTTATTGGGTATGACCTCCCACAACCCTGTGCCTTCTCCAATCCAGCAGGAGGTGACCCAAGGGGAGCTCCAGGGAGCAGTGGGGGGTGGGGGATGTTGACCAGCCCCTTCTCTCCAAGGGGTTCGGGTGCAGGAGGAAGGGGAGGGATGCCCCCAGGGCAAGACTGGAGTTGAAAGTGGTAACTCAGCAGGGCATTCAGGAGGCCAGTCTCTGCCCTGACGACCTCACCTGTTGTGTGGGTACCTGGCACACTTGCCTCCTCCCAGCTCACTCGAGAGCCCACCATGGACAGCGAGCAGGGTGGGTACAGCTGATCTGCACTGCTCTCTTACTCCTGTTCATGACTTGTCCAAGACTTCTTTGGACCATACATCTCCCCAGAAAGAATCCCCCTACACTTGGGCAGTAGCTGCTCATGGTGGCACTCATCTGCCACCCCTACTCCTGGGTACCAAGCTGACCAGCTTGGGGGCTCTGAGACGCCAAGGATGTGCTCCAGTCAGTGTCCGGGGCACTTGGCCCAACTCTGCCTGCACGTTGTCCTCACCCATGAGGCTCCTCAATGCCACTGGCCCCTCACACCTATCATCTGTTCTTGCCCAGCTTGTGGCCCAATCTCGCCCCTAGCAGCAGACCACGGCGGGCTTGCTCCTCAACCTGGGTTTAGAGGGTGCCTCCTACCAATGGCACCTGGCTTGGGAGACAAGACATGAAGGGAACAGCCCCTTTTCTGCATGGCTGAACACCAGCTCTTGAGTCCAGCAGGCATCCGCAGACCTTTCTCCCACTCCCTCCCTTTATGTCATCAGATTGGCAGCAGCCCCTGGCAGGTGCAGCCCAAGTTCAGCATCTCTATTTTAAGCCATGATCCATTCTCAGACATTCTCTTCTTAACCATCTGTCATCCCCTTCCCAAATTCTGTCCTGGCCGCTGGTTGGCACCACTGAGAAACCCACCATCTGGGCATCCTTTCCCCAAAGAATCCCAGAAGGCTAGAGCTGGGAAGGTCTTCAGCAACCTCTGCTCCATGAAGGAGCCTCAGCACCAGCTCCCTGTCAAGTGACTAGGTGGCCCCAGGTCTACTCTGGGACAGCTCTGCCTGCTGGCAGGCTCCACCCTATCCCCCCTGGCCCTCCTCCCCGTCATGTCATGGCTCTCCCTCCCCTTGGATGTTCCTTCTCCATTCTGGTCTCAGGTTCAATAGAGACAATTCCCAAGGCAGTGGTAGCTGCTGTGCTTCAATCATTTTCAGTCATGTCTGACTTTAACTCCATTTGGGGTTTTCTTAGCAAAGATACCACAGGGGTTTGCCATTTCCTTCTTGGGCTCATTTTATAGGTAAGGAAACTGAGGCAAACAGCGAAGTGACTTGTCCAGAATCACACAGCTAGCTAGTGACTGAGGCTGGATTTGACTTCAAGCCTTCCTAACCATAGGCCTAGAACCTTATCCACTGCCCCACCGAGCTTCCCTATTCCCAAACACTTGAGAATCTCTGGCCACACAGATCACTAGAAGCAAGTCTCCCAAGTAGCCCATGTCCCAGAGAAGAGTGGACATCCCCAACACACAGGGGTGAGTGAGAATTCTCAAATACACGTATATTCCACGGCCTTCCAAGCTCCATGTCTGAATCACCCCAAGAGAGACAAGCAAGCCCTGCCCACAAACCCCCCCTAGAGGACAGTCACCCTTGGAAGCTCACAGGACACACTCCAGAGAATTCACAATCTGAGTCATAGGCTCAGGAAGCCTATTGGGGGAATGATCTCCAAGATGTAAGATGGGGGAGTCATCTTCATCTTGTAGCTAAGGACACCTAGCCACAGGGAGGGGGCTTTCTGGCTAGTTGGTTCCAAGCCCCTGACCCTGTTTCTGTATTGGATTTCCAAGGGGCCATGTGGGAAACATCTCCCGGAAAGTGGGGTTAGTGTGATGTGGCTGTGAATGGCGTGTAACGAGGTAGAACAAGGGACCCACCCAAGGGCCTGGAGTCCAGGATACACACACCTGTGTACCTACCTAGGGGCACTGCACTGCACCATCTTCAGAAGTAAGTGGATGGCTTTGAGGCGCTGGTGACCTGTCTGGCGGCAAGCCACACCCACCTGCCATGCCCAGATGTTTGCCAGGGGCAGGTGTGGCCGTGTCCTTTCCTCAGACAACAACTTCTTCAAAATCTCAAATCCTGGCAAGAAGAAAACAAGAGGCCGGCTCGGGCCAGTAACCCAATGGAACAAAATTGCCCCCCAGTAATGAGGCTTGGTGGGGGGATCAGGCGGCAGATCAATGATTAAAATGACACCAGTGATCCTCTGACCCAAATGGGTCCATGTGGTTGGGGAGAAGTGACAGCAGTGGCCCAGGGGAGGCGCCGGCAGCTGGAGGGCTTGGGGGAAAGGTGACTTGGAAACATTGAGGTTCATGTCTGCTGGATGTCCACAAGGCAGCTGATGTGAGATTGAACACCAGAGGCCAGGGCAGGACCATCAGCACAGATGGTCACGAAAACCATGACAAGACACCCATGATCAGAGGGTGTAGTCTGGAGGAGGACGGGGGGGTGGGACAGGAAGAAGGGGGAGGGCAGTGCCCCCAAAACAGCCTCCTGAGGGGGTCCTTCCTGGCCTCCCCAGCTGTCTCTCCTCTGCTTACCCATCACAGGCCCTGCCTTCTCTCCCATCACCCTCTTATCCAACCAGGGGCCTATTTCTGTCTATTTGACTGCTTTTCTGCACCATCCCACCACACTATTTTCAATGGTGAAAACTCAACAATAGATTTGGCGCCTGAAGGGTGGCCACACACACTGGTTGCTAACGTGAAGGCAAAGTATGATCCATACGAAATGCTCCCATGAATACCCATGACCACACTTGGGTCGCTGGGTGCCCATGTTCTGACTGCAGAGACGGCATTCCGTGACCCTGGCTCCCTGTGGCCCCACACACGCAGCTGTCCCTCTTTCCCCCATTCCTTGTTAGACGAATGGCCAAGGAACTGGAATGGATGTGGTGACGAGAGCAGCGGCCACGAGTGAACAAAGTAGATGCACTGAGGCAACAGGGCTCTGGCCCCAAGACACACTGCCAGCACATGACAGAGGCAGAAGAGGCTGACGCCAGGTCCCACAGAGGCTGCACTCTGCGGCCTCTCATGGCTATACCTGAAGTTGTTCTGGCCAGTTCATTCAGGAAAGGGCCATAATTAAAAAAACATTTAAAGATACTATCCTGAAAAGCAAGAGAACACTTGTCACTAGGGACGCTAAGTCAGGCATCCCTTCTCTGGCCTGTCAAGCTGCGGACAAGAAGAGGCATCAGTGTGAGTCTAGTGCAGATACTGGGGCTTCTTCTGGGTGGGCGAGACAGTGCTGGGTACACAGATGCCTTGGGAGGTGTTTGATCAGAGGAGACAGATCCACACCCTCTAGGCAGGCTCTCTGGGTCAGGGATGGCAGCCCTACCTGTCTGAAATCTGCCGAGATGTCCCGCAGTCACGGTGAACTTGTAGCCCCACTCTGTGTTGCTCATGTCAGATGTGAATCTGTAGTACAGCGTGTCTCCTGTGATGAGCCGAGCCAAAAGCAGAGATGAGGCTTTACCCAAGGGGCTCCCATCTCTGCAGGGAGACCTCTAGGGATGGAGAAAATCTTCCCGCCTGCAGGCAACCAGCTCACCCCACCCTGAAACAATTATTAGCAAGGGTCTCCTTCTACAGATAGGCCCCAGCCCAAGCCTGGGGTCACATTCCCCAGTGCCCAAGATCACAGGAATTGCAGAACCCTACAACCTCCTACCTAGAACCCCCTCAACTGACAGACTGAACCTAATACTGCTCCAAGAAGGTAGTGAATGGGATACCCTGGAAACAGCACAAGCCTGGGTTCAGATCCTACTCTGGCATGTACTAGCTAGCTATGGGACAAGACCAAGTCAGTGTCCTCATCTGGAGAACAGAAGTAATAACTTCCATTCCATCTGTCACAAAGACAACACAGAAAGTCCCACACGCTGTTTTTGGGAAGAGACGCAGCCCAGCTTAAGCTAAAGTACATGAGACTTGGGGTGGCCAGAGACCAGGGAGTTACTGAGCTGCAGGACCACGGGGGACTTACTGAACCTTCCAGATCTCAACGTCTAAGCCAACTCTCATGCTAACCTCCCAATGCTCTACCAAGTGCCCGCCTAGATCAGCCCCCAGACTCTGGAGCTGGGCGTAAGCCTTGGCATGCTCTTCACCCTCTGCAGGGCCTTGGGCCAGATCAGACGTTCTCTCAGGGCACTTCCAGCTCCAAGCCTGGCACTGTCCCAGATGCCCACCACATGGGAACCTAGCAGGAGGTCCTCCAACACACCAGGCAGCCTTTTCCCTCCTCTGAAGGTCCCCTTCCCAACACTCCAATTTCAGATTTTGCACATGTGTCTTGACTACCTGGAAGCTCAAAATCTATCCATTTCTGTGAGGAACCGCTAAAGCTGTGGCGGTCCTGCTGCAAGTCGCTGCTGCTGGACACAGTGAGCTCGTCGCAGCCCTCTTCGGTGCTGCACTGCGGGTCAAACTTCACAGAGAGGTAGATGGCGCCAGGGATGTGAACTTTGTCCTGGGAGGGCACAGAGCAAATGGAGGAAGTTTCCCATGTCCACCCTCCTCACAGACACTCGACAATCTTGGTGCCAGGGCAGGGAGGGGCTGGTCCTGCAGCAGGATCCCTGCCAGACTCCTCCGTACATGCCCCAGGATCCCCCCCCCCCCCCAGCTTCCCTACTTTGGGACATTTGGTCTTCCACCCATGCTTTCCTGTCCAGGACGCTCCTCACTATCCCACCAGACTGAAGTAGTTGAATGAACAATTTTCTCCCTCTCTGGGACTTCTCTGGTCTTCCCCGACTTGACTGTGAGCTCTAGGGGGTGGGTGTTTTTATGGGCACCCCATAGCTTAATCCAGTATCTGGCACATAGTAGGCACTTAACCACTGTTTATGGATGGTAAAAGACTCTGGATCCTGGAGCAGGGGCAGCCTTCGGACCCCATGGGCTCAACTGGTCTCTCTGCCCCTCTCCATGCGCTGAGCTCCCTGCCTTACCTGCTGTCCACACATACCTCAAAGGTGGTGTTGTTTTTGTATGGGTGCTTGGACTCGCGTGCCTGCACGGCTGTCCCTGGCTCCTCCATGAAGTGGCAAGCCGTGAGTGCCATGGGGCCCAGCATGTCCTTGCTGCAGCCACGGAGCACTTTGTGCAGGATCTGTGAGAAGCAAAGAGGCATGTTGGGGAGCCATGTTGTCTGCCAGTGCCAGTAGTACAGGGGAAGGGGAGAGTCCCATCTCTCACCCCACCTACCCCTCACCTCCTCCCACAGCTGTGTCTCTTCCAACTGCATGAGCATGTCCAGGATGTAGGCCATCTGGGCAGGGCTGCTGAGCTCCAGGACGTCGGCAGTGATGGGCACAGACTCCGGCCACTGGGCAAGGAGTAAGGCCAGCACGTGCCGGGCATAGAGGATGGCAGTGGCCTCGTTCACGCGGTGCAGGTAGGTGCGGGCAGTGCCTTTGGCCCGAGAACCCAGTTCCTTGTGCAAGAGCCCAGCACTCTTGGCCCTGCGCTGCTTGGCGTAGCTGAGCTGTAGGTCACCCTCAGTGCTGGTGATCAACTTCTGAGTCACAGGGTCGGACTCTTCGGCCACATGGTCACAGGTCACAGGCTTTGACTGCAACACAGAGCCTGCCATCAAGACCCTGCCTCTATGGGGCCCACACCATGAGCGGAGTCCAAGGGGCTGGATGACTCACCCAGGATGGCAGAAATGTCACATCTGTGTCCACGGCCCGCGAAGCTGGCTCTTCCAGCTGCAAGTGCTTCCGAGGCTGCCACTTCTGGGCGAGGGACCGGATCTGTTCATCGGTAGTGATCACATCCCCATCAAACCTTTGGAGAGGAGACCACACACTTCTGGGCAAAATGCACCAGATGGCAGAACCTGCCAGACCTGGGGCCACTGAGAACAGAGTTCAGACCCAGGCCTGGGTGCCCCCTCACCCGAAAGTTCCATCACTGTTGCCTGCTGCCTCAGTCTCCTCATCTGTACAACGGGGGCTCTACTAGCAAAGTTTTCAGGCAATGCTGGGATGCACCCAGTCCACCCCAGAACATTTCTGTGGCTCTTTCCTGGTGCACATTCATGTCTCACACAAAACAAGAACTCAACTTCTATCCTCCTCCCAGCATCCCAAGAGTCCCTGGTGCCAGGGCCTGCTTGCCCGACCTTCATAGTCCTGGGAAGGGGAAAGGCTCCATTAAGGCTCAGTGACCAAGCCAGCCTTGGGACCCACATCCCCTTCTCCACTGTAAGCTGGTCTCTAGGGGACAGGGCCCCGAATCATGTGGATCTATAGGGTGTCCCCCCAGAATATGAGCTCCCCTAGGGCAAAGTCCATCTCAGCACCCCCATGGTGCCTGACCCTGAAGGGCCACAGGATGCTTTGACATCTGTGTGCCCGCCCCGCTCTGCTCTTCCCCTTGGCTTCCTGACCTCCTTTGAACCTCCAGGAAGAAGGATTCTGTCCTCTTCATCTGAAGCTCATACATGGCCCGGAGGATGGGCAAAGGGGCATTCAGGGCATCATGAGTCATCTGCAGAATCAAGGAAGGGAGGAATGAGAAAAAAGGAAGAGGGAAGGGAAGGAGGAGAGAGAGGAGGCAGAAATAAAAGGAGGGAGAAAATAAGGGAGGGGGAGAGAGAGAGAAGAGTGGGCGGTCTGGTCCTGCCCAAAGGCTGAGGAGGACAGTCTTCCTGGGGGTGAGGTAACCACGCCCCCTTCTGGTGATCCAAAAGTGAATGTGGATTTAGAGAATGCAAACTGGCAAATCATCAGAGGTGAAACGGGATGAAAACATGGGCACCCACTTTCCACCACAGGAGAAACCTCAGAGGGTGTATTACAATCAGAGCAGTGTGGCCTGATGGATGGAGCATGGGGGTCTTAGGGCTGCTTGGGGAGATTCCGGGCAGGGGCAGAAGCCCCATCTGACTTGCTTGGTGCATCAGCTCCTTAAGGAGCACTCTCTCTGCCTGCACCAAACCCCCAAGCCCCTCAAATTAATATACTATTTCAATCCACAGTGATCTAGCTCACAGCCATGGATGCCAAGGAAGGCCAGGGGGCCCAGGCCCCAGCCAGGGAGCAGAGGTCTGGTGGATGGCTGCTGCTGCTCGGCTCTGCCCTCATGGCCCTTGGCCAAGTAGGCGTACCCAGGACATACCAAGGCAGAACTCGCACTCTGGGTCCTTCTGGCTCCAAATGTGTCAATGTGCCAACAGACATCACAATGCCCCCCACCCCTAGGAGCCAACACGCTGTTGTGCACTAGGGCTGGGAAGGAACGTACCAGGAAACAGACCTTGGTGGCCTCATCCAGGCCCTCGAGCGGGTCAGGCTTGCTCTGCCCTGTGTCTCCGGGAGGGCTACCTGGCTGCAGAGGCCCAGCCCCTGGCTCTTGTGGGGCCCTGCTGCTCAGTTCCTTGGACGAGTACAGCAGGACTGACAGGATCTGCCATGAGAAAAGTTGAGGCTGGCCTAAGACAGAGCCCAGCATGGGGCCCGGTTCCAGTCTCCTTTGCCCGCCTCATGTCGTTCCAGGCCCTCACCTCCAAGTCCCGTAGGAGCCATGTTTTACTGAAGCCAGTGCCTCGGCTACCTTTCTTCACCAGCAGCTTCAGTAACCCTGACTCCAGGAAGACCGTGTGGATTCCTTCAAAGCTGTGTGCCTATCACGTGGAGGGCAAGGTGTTGGCCCAGGAAGCCTTGTAAGGCTGCTGCTGGGTCACAGAACCCATGGCCCAAATGCCTTTGGGGAGGGTGAATGGGGCGGGGGTAGACATGTGGCAGCAGCCCCTCATCCAGAAGGACTAGCCCCGGCTCACACACGCAATCACACACGTACGTACTCACAAATGCACACGCACAATCATTTTACAATCACACACACACACTCATTCACAAAAATACACACACTCACCCTTCCACCCAGCCCATGGTTTCTCACAGGGGACCCTGCCTCTCACCTTCAGGGTTCCGTAGAGGCCTTTGAGGGCCAAGGACAGCACCCACGTGGCCTCTACAGCCTCTGAGCAACTGTGGTCCAGGCCACTGCGCAGAAGCTGGCTGCTGATGGAGGTGAAGTACTGTAGGTGTGAGCTTAGCGGTGTGGATGAGGCTGCACTTCCTTGGCCACACGGTCGTGCCAGCTGGCAGTCTTTGACTGAAATGAGGAGGACAGGGAATCATGAGGAGACCCCCTCTAACAACTCCGACTTCGCTCGGACACCTTCCAGGGAGGAGGTCTGTGCCATGAGCCCTTCTTGTTCGGGCTGTGCTTCCTTCTCCCTTGACTCCAGGGAGACTCCCCACTGAAACCTCTGTTGCGTCCAGGTTTTGCATCTGTCTCTCTAGAGGGGTACAGACTCTAAGTGCCCTGAAGAAGAGCCTACTTCCCCCTTTAGTCCAATGCCCTAGGCGATACCACCTGCCTCATGCCCTGACCTCTCTGAGCCTCAAGTGTCCTCATCTGTATAGGGAGAATCACAGCTCCACTTTCACCATTGCTGGGAAACTGGGCAAAGGCCCAAGTCCAGCAGTCAGCAAACCATAGCTATTGCTGAGACCACTGGGCTTCCACCTCTCCCAAATCTGTGCTGGGGGCAATGAAAGGGGGACCCTGTGGGGAGCCCCAAGCTCTCTCGGTTCTCTCGCCCTCACACCACGAGTCATGATCAGAACCTGTGTTCCGCTTGCGAGTCCTGACGTCCACAACAACGGCCCGGCTCTTCTCCGTGAAGTGCTTCAGGACAATCACATCGTGAGGCTCGTTGGCGTTGTCCAAGTACACAGAGCGTGCACCCACACACAGCACCTGGGAGACGGAAAGGCCATGATGGACACGCAGCTGCCCATCCCACCTCCCAGCCTTTGCCCATGGCTAGCCAGGCTCAGACTCCCGCTCCTTAGCCTCTAGTTTCTATCCATGTTCTAGGTATCCTGCTTCCTGAGGGCTGGTGGAAAGAGACCCACCTCAGGAAATCCCACGAGCACGAGCAGCGTGAAGATGTTGGTGTGTTTCAGCTGGCAGGGCAGCTGCTTCAGGCAATGCTCCGTGAAAGCTGCCACCACGCCACGCCACCTGGCGCAGCCGTGCAAGGCACGCAGGATGTCTGCCATGGAGCAGGCCCAGTCCAGGCCCACGCGGCTGCCGGACCGAGAGGAGAGGGCAGTGAGGCCTCATCCACCCAGGGGGACCCAAAGCCCCTTCCACACGTTATTCAGCCCCCCAAGCCATTGCAATGACCACATCTTGGGGCTGACTGACTATATACAAAAACCAAGATGCTGTTGGGATGCGCATGTCAGAGCTTACCTGTCCAGGCACACAGCTCCCAGGCTGAAAAGCAGGTGAACCGTCTTCCAGCCTTCAGGCACAGGTGACCAGTCCCCTGCTGAAAACAGAGTGTGTGTGGCCGAGAGGGCCATCATCACTGCAGCATCCACCTGTGCTGGCAAGAGCCGGATGATGAATTGGCCCAGCAGGCCCAGAGTTAAGTGATAGGTTTCATTCAGGTGACCAGCATTCGAGATCACCACTTGGAACATCAGAGGCAGAATATGTTCCAGGTTCGTCCAGGAGATGGTGGAGCCCTGCAAGAAGAAAGTACCCATCACACCCAGGAAAGGCAGGGAAGCACCAGCTGTGCTGACCACTTAGGGTGGGCTGTGACAATTTGCCTTCCTAAGCTAAAGAGAAGGGACTGTGGCTCAGCCACACCTGTCAGGCGGGGACACGCTTAGAGAATGCCTTTTGCGTCTGAAGAAGGCAAAGAGGTACGGAGGGGTCAAGGGACCTTCCAGGGGTCAGGGACAACACTCGAACGCAGGTCTTTTTTCACTTGAAGGCCAACCCTTCACAAGACACCAGCTGGCTACTCACCTCACATTTATTAGTTTTTAAGCTATGGGCTGATGTGAACACATTCACTTTCTACAATAAATACTTGATTAAAATTCAAATACGGTGCCCTGCATCTACCCAGACAAGGCTACAAGCCCACAGTCAGCAGCCAAGGTCATGCACCCAAAGGTCTCCCTCGACGTATGTGGGACTCCATGTTCTCCCCCAGTTCTCTATCCACTGGTGATGCCTGAGTCAGGCCTGGGGTCACAAAAAAGCACCAACTTCCCAATTCCTCCTCCTCCTCCCAAGCAGCTAAGCTAAGTAGCCACGACTGGTGATGGCCAACACATGGCCATTGCACGGCCGGCACACATGCCTGAATTCCAAAAATCTCTATTCCAGTATTAAAGGCCAGTGTGACAAGCCCCTCCCCTCCCTTATCTACCCAGGACTCCCTGCCCTGCCATGGTCCCCTAGGCTTCTCACTGATTGTAAAGGTGGCAACATGGCAGCCAACAAGCCCAAGATTCTCTTCTGGGAACATTCTGCAAACACGTGCTCAGGGCTCGGGGCGACAAATTTTTCCTCCACTGTCTTCAAAGATGAAGGACCTGTATTGAAGAATCAGGTAACTAGATACTTAGGAAAATCGAAGTTACTCCAGTGATGCCATGATGGGGAATCATCTGCCGTAAAAGTCGTCCCTGGACTCCTCACGAGAACAGTGGTGCACCCACCCAGCCCTCCAAGAGCAGGCCGTCACCCCAGCACAAGGCCCTCCGGATGGCCCTACCCAGCAACAGTCTGGCTCTGCTCCCCAAACAGCAGCAGAGGCCAGGATGCCTCCTCCCTGGCTGACCAGGGCAGCAGTGCCTTTGGTCAATGAAGAGAAACACACCCAGGCAGCGCGCTGTGGTAGCGCAGCAGCAAAGGGGACTCAAGACAATGAGAATTAAGCCAAATTTTGTACAAACTGAGGCAGAGTCAAGTTCAGTGACAAAAACATAGTTAAGATGAGCCTCTCTGAGGTCAAGGAAGTGACAAGAATGAGTGAAGTGTGAAGGAGCCAGTGTGCGCTCTGGCTGAGCACATCTGCATAGCACAAGTGTTTGGTCCTAGAGAGTAGGAGAAAGACGAGCGTGGGGGACCAGGAGCACCTGAGCCATTCACCTCAGACCCTGGCTGAGGCCCAAAGAGCCTGGGTGGGGGGAGGCCTCAAAAGGTGATGATGACAAGATGGGCCTATCATGGAACGAGAGACACCCATGGAGGACCCTGTGCTCACAGCATCCCTGCCATGTCAGGAGCAACAAGCAAGACCCTCAGCGCTGGGCCCAGTCTACACAGCTGACCAGCTGATCCCCTGAACAGTCAATCCAGGATACCAGGTGGCAAGACCCTCAAGGACATAAGGTCTGGTCAGGATTCTGGAGTCCTGATTGAGTGGCAGGCTGAGAGGGGCAGAGAGATCAGAGAGAATGGGGCGGCATCACAGCAAGAGTGTGAGTGCTCTGCCCAGGCACTGCTGGGTGACAAACCAGAGTCAGACACAGAGGAAAGGTAAGGCTTTCAACGAGAGCCCCATGGTGAGGTGCGCCAGGTGCCCTTCCCTCAACAGCCAGCTCAGCCCCCTTCTACACAAAGCCTCTCCTACCTCTAGTCTAGTTATCTGGGGCTTCCTCTGAATTTCCTCATTTACAGACAGGTTATTCCTGGGGGCAAGGATTGCTGTTTTTAGGTGCCCAGCCCTAAGCACTGGGCGGGCACTTGATGTGCTCACAGACAGGCTGACAAAGTAGGAACCTGGGCCCCCAGAGAGCTGAGTCACAACACGCAGGGACTGGGTCTTATCTCCACGTGGAGATCTCTCCCAGGGCCCACGAGGGCCCTGAGAACATGAGCCCCGGAGGGAAGGAGAGAGGGAGAACAGAGTGAGGAGAAAGAAAGGGAGGGAAAGAGGGCAGAAGAGAAGGAAGGAGGGAAGGAAAGGAAGGGAAAGAGAGAGGAAGGGAAGGAGAAGGAAGGAAGGGAGGGAGAGCTCCTTGGGATGATCCAGGATGCCAGGGATGCCCAGGGCAGGGTTACAGGAGGAGAGGCCAGCGGGGGCAGGAGGGCTCATTGGAACAGGAATCAGGGCTTGGGAAAAGGGAGTATGTAGGGACAGCCTGGAGATCACAATCAAGGGGCTCCCTCAGGGAACCCAATAACAGGCATCTCTACCACAGAAAATCCTTCTGGGGCTGTCCCACTCAGTGCATGCTGTGTCTTCTGTGATACAGAGTGATCCCAGTGGGGAGGGGGCTTATCTTCCAGCAGCAGCCAGCAGGGTGGGGGATAGCAGGTTTGACCAGAGAGCAGTGGGGCCCACAGAGGGCTGTGCCTGGCCTGGGGGGACCCAGAGGCAGAAGGCAGATACCTGAGAGAGTAGGAGAGGCTCTCAGCTGAGAGGGGGTGGAGGATAACCTCAGTGTGTCATGGACCCTGAGCGAGAGTGACTGCAAGCTCTGAGAAGATGGAGCAAGATGGGAAGGGAGGAGGATGTGGAGAGTGCAGGGGTGGGCCTGGTCTGCCCACCCAACAGACCTGTTCAGATGAATCCCCAGAGCTGCAGCTGCCCCATTTCGGGGAGCCCCAGCCCACTCCCATGCTTGGGCCTGTTAGACACAAGACCAGCTCATTCCCCATCCACCAGAATGAGAGGCCCTGGAGGCCAGAGACAAGGGCCCGGCCTCCAACAGGCCATTCTCTGGGAACGCACCAGACGAAGAAAAAGGAAGGCAGAGAGGGAAGATGCTGCGTGATGAGCATCACTCGACTGACCGCCAGCAAAAAGGGAAAAGTGAGCTCTACCTGAGAGTCCGGTGACATCGGCGGCATCAAGGGAGGCTTGGCCTAAACACTGACTCTTGTTTCTGCCACCTGATGAGAGAGTTTCATGGCATGCGTCTCCTTGGCCCTGAAATTTGGAAAACAAGTGAAAAGCATTGTGATTTCAGATGCTGCAGCGTCTGAGAAGTCTCCTCCCGGCTCCCTCTGCAAGGGGTCCCTGAGGATAAACCCCTGTCCGGCCAAAGCCTCCAGGATGCCAGTCCCGAGGCCAACTCTTCCCTGATGCACCCCAACTGGTGGCCCCCAGTCTTAGGCTGCAGGGAATGTCTGCACGAAGAGCTTCCTCACAGTTTTGACATCTGGTTCCTGACATCATCCAGGAACTAAGAAGGCCAACCCAATGACCCCCAGTGTCAATAAGTGTTCCTGTTTCTGAGGTAGCGTCTGGGGAGCTGGGGCCAGCGCTGGGCACAGATGCACCCTACAGCGTCTCCGTAAGGGCTCCTGGTGGGTGAACTTTTGTTCTAAGAATCACCTGCTTACCTGGTCTGCCCTGCCCATCTCCTTGGCAGCTTTCCCGCCCCCCATCTCCACGGCACAATCTTGAGAAGAGCTGACAGGGATCTCACTTTCCAAGAACATGTCCCCATCTGGCAACACACAAAAAAGAGTGAGAGATTCAAGCCAAGAAGCTGAGGTCCCCCAAAGAGAATGCCTGACCAAAGCTGCCCTCTTCCCAGCAGGCCTCATGGCCCACAGAGGACCACCACAGCACCTTTCTAACATGCTGCCCCCTCATAATGCAGTCTTCTCTCCCTGCCATTTCGAGTTACAGGATGAGGGATGGAAGGGTCTCTGCTGACTTCCAACAGGCTCAAGTGTACACGGTGGGGGGGGAAGGGGTGTCAGAGCCAAGAGCCTGAGCCTCCGGCCACTTATTTCCATTGTCAGCGAATGGACTCGATCAGAATGTCTGGAGCCTCCAGACACTGCTCAGAGCCTGGGCCTGCCATATTGCCCACAGAGACACGGACCAGATGCTGTGCGTATGTGCACATGTGTATGTGTGCACATGTGTGCATGCATGCAGACACACACACATGCATATATACATCCATCTGTCACTCCCATCTCTGATGCCCTCAAAGACTGTTATAGGTTTTCATGGCTGGAAACAGGCCTGCATGACACACAGCCTGCCAAAGGATTTCCTCTACAAAGGACATTTTCCTCTACATTTCTGCAGGCTACCTGAAAGCCTTTGGTGGGCCATAAGCAGCCCATGTGCCATGGGTTGTGCAGGCCTGACTTAAAAAGGACACCTCACAAACCTGGTGGCAACTGGCTCACTGGGACACTTTGGACATGAATGAGATGATATAGGCAAAGGCCTGGGCAACAATGCCAGGGATTAGGAGTTACTGGATCCCTCCCACCAAGTCCTTAATGACCAAGTCTAATGAATTCTTGCATCAGCCACCCAGGAATAATTTTTTCCCACACACTGGGATGAGCTTTCTTGGGAGGCAGGAGGCTGGCTTTGCTCCTGTGAGCTCACGCCAGGCCTGGGGCCTCGGAACAGGCCATTCGGGGCCCCACAGGCCTGAGTCGAGCACTGCCATCACCTTGTGGATACTGGGCTTCCAAGCACAGTGACCTGGGAGCATGTTCTTTGCAAACAACCTTTTGATCACTTGCACTTCCATTAACCTGGCATCCTACATGTTGAACGTTTCACGCCTACACGAGGATGCTGAGGCAGGGTCCCCAGACTATACCAGGGGACGTCCCAAAGGTCAGTTTAGGAACAAACAATCTGGTTGTGGGGAGTAGGGAAGGCAGGGCCTCACCTTTGGCTCGCTGTGCCTTCACCAGGCAGTCTCCGATGAGCTGCAGGCACTGACCCTGGAGGGCAACAGCAGCCTGTTGGACCTCAGTGCCCAGCTTCTCCCCTTCAACCTCACCCCCACTGGCCAGGTCAGCACTGTACAGCATCAGAGCAGCAAAGAGCAGCCAGGAATAGTTGTGGATGTAGGGCTGGATGAGCCTTTGGCGGTCACTGGTGCGGATTGTCACCATGGGATAGACTGTGATGCTGTGGCTGGGTAAATGGCTGCAAAAGAAAGACACATGTGGCATAGGTGGGCCAGAGGCAGAGGGCCTTGGCTATGCCCATTTAGAAGCCTAGGGGAAGTACCTGGCTGAGTACTTCTTGGCTGAGTAGCACCCGTAGCAGAGGTCAAAGTCATCACACACGTTGCAGTTCATCCTGCGGCCTACAATCACCCCTCGGCAATGGTCACAGGCATATTCCATGTTCACCATCTCATGGTCATCCTCATGGCCCTCAGGCCTCACCCCGCCTGTGGACAGGGCAGGTGGAAGTCAGACACCACAGCTCCCGAGGACCAATGCATCTGGAGCACAGGATGAACCCGGGGTTCCTTTGGTAGAGCTCAATCAGAAGGTACTCAGGGAAGGCTGGGGCCAGCAGGGTGTAGAGCCCAGCCTCCTGATGTCCAGACCCCTGCAGACTCTCCTCTAGACCTCCCACAGTCAGCCCTTCCCACCTCTCTCCTTCTGCATCTGCAATCCCCAGGCCTGGCCCAGGCCAAATGCCTGTAGCACCCTGAAGCACTTCCTGCCCAACTTGCTCTGGGAGGACTGCTGTACCAGGGCTGAGACCTGCACCACTCAAGCTCCCTTGTGCCTACCAAGCCCCCAGCTCCTCCTCAGGTCCAAGGTAGGGAACACAACACCCCTGGGGTGCAGAGACAGGCCTGTTCCATCAGGCTCAGTGCAGATGTCAACCCACTCTCCTAGGGACTGTGTCTACAAATGTGGCGCTGTTCAGAAGATGGTGGTGAAAAATAGATTTTCCTGCAGATGGAATCCCTGACATGAAGGCAACATGGTGTACCAGACAATGTGGGCCCTAGAGCCATGATTCAAATCCAACCTTGGTGCCTCAGGCCTCAGAGCATGAAATCAAGGCCCTGGGTTCTCGTAATTCATTCCTCATTTGCCCAACTATCTGCCGACAGTGTGTATCCCATGGCAAGGGTAGGAGGAGCCTGCACCCAAGAGCTCCTGGATGTTTGGGAGGCCCTCAGCAAACACGACCCTGCCCAGAGATACTAAGGGCACTACTGTCTCCATTTTCCAGATGAGCACAGTGAGGCTGAGAAGGGAAATGAACAGCTTACTCCAAAGTTTCAAATCCAAATCTCTCTGGGCCTATAAAACGAGGGGGTTGGCCAGCCCTGATGACCTCTCCAGGTCCTTCTACATAGAAATCTAGGATTTCTGAATTGTACAAAGAAGCCTCCCCACAGAGAAGACTGGTGCCAGACAACACCTCCCAGGCCCCAACACCTCTGCAGCTCTTGATGTGAGGATAGAAGCACCACCCGGGCATCCCTGAGCATAAAGAGACTGCCAGAAACCATTTATTCAAAGGAGCCACTTGGACAGAGACTAGGCAGCATGGGAGAAAGATGGGACACAGGAAAGTGACGTGCCCAATGTGGCACCTTGACTTGCAATGGGGCTGATGGGTGCTGGGAGGGCACAGCCTTGGGTCTTATCCTGCGCATTCCATTTCTAAAGCCCCAATTTTGACTGAGAGTGACATTTAGGGTCCAAGTCAAAGTGACAGAAACCCCTGGAAGGCAAGTGCTGAGTCTCTGAGAGACAAGGAAGGGGAATCCGAGGGCAGGGCCAATGACAGGTTGGGGGAGGTTGGCAGGAGAGGTCTGTGATAGTAGTGTGGGGCATGGCAGACCAGAGATGACAAAGGGGAGCTGGCGATGAATCCCAAGGAGATTGCCAGAGGCCCTGGGGCTAAGCAACTCCATAGCCTCTGCCAGAGGCCCTGGGGCTAAGCAACTCCATAGCCTCTGCCCACTCTTAGCTCACAGTTCTGCGTCAAAGAGAATTGCTAGAGCTTGTGGATGCAGAGAAGCAGGCTCTCCCAGGATCACATCAGCTCAGAAGCACCAACCACATGCAGACCCCCAGAAAAAGCTCTGAAAACAGCAGTACAAAAATGTCTCAAGCTTGGCACAGTGCCTCCCTGCCCCCAGAGTGGCAAAGCCCAACTGGAACATAAAGTTCAAAGTAAAGAAATAGCCTTGAAAAATGAGGAAACAACAACAAAAGACCCTGACTCTAAAAAGCTACTATGGCGGCAGAGGAAGAACAAATGCAAAACCACAAGCAAAGCCTCAGAGAACAATGATCGCTGGGCCCAAGCCAACAAGAATTCCAGAAAGAATCAAAGAAAGAGGAAAGAGTGGAAGAGGGCAAACTGGTAAAGGAAACGAAAGAGATGCTAAACAATTATGAAAAGAGAAATGTGCTTGTCCTTTGTTCTCGAAGAGGACCAAGCCATCGAAATGATGACGTGACTTGCAGCTGACTTTGAGCTGAGTGAGGGGGGGCTGTGTAAGCTCACCAGCCTCACTTTCTCCTCCTGAGCCCTCTGGGTCCAGTGACCAGACACTCATCAGAACATCTGGAGCTGGCCCAGGATGCAACGGGAGACCCTGGCCCTTTCAGGCTAAGGTCTCATCACATTCTCACTCTGAGTGAGACACCCACTCAATCAACAGGCTCCTTTGAGTAGTTACTGAGGGACAGCCGCTTTAATAAAAAAAAAAAAAAAATCAAACTGAAGGGGAAGACCCTCAGGGTTCCTGGGTAAAAGAGAAACAATTATCATTTAGTAATTACAGTCACTCTGTGTTAGGTGGGTGGTGTTATGAATTATGAAAAGAGAATTAATGGCTTGGTCAAAGAGGCACTAGGAATACTAAAGGAAAAAAACACCTTAAAAAGCAGAATTGGCTAAATGAAAAGAGGCATAAAAGGTCACTCAAGAAAGCAATTCCTTAAAAATTAGAACTGGGTAGGTGGAAGCTAATGACTCCATGAGATACCAGGAAATAATAAAACAAAGTTAAAAGAACAAACAGAAGAAAATATGAAATATTTCACTGGAAAAAAAATGGACATGGAAAACTGATCAAAGAGGGATAATCTAAGAACTACTGGATTGCTTGAAAGCAAAGATCAAAAAAAGGGCCTAGACATCATTTTTCAAGAAAATATCGAGGAAAGATACACTGATATCTTAAAACAGATGGTAATGTAGAAACTGGAGGAATCCACCACTAACCTCCTGAAAGATATCTCACAATGAAAATTCCCAGGAATACTGGTAGACAAATTCCAGAGCTGGCAGATCAAAGAGCTTTCAAGCAGGCAGAAAAAAAAACATTTAAATATTATGGAGACATAGTCAGAATGACAAAAGATTTAGCAGGTTCTACATTAAAGGGGTTGAGATATTTTCCAGAAGGCAAAGGAGCTAGAATTACAACCAAGAAAAACCTACCCAGCAAAACTGAGTATAATCTTTCATGGGGAAAAAAAAAATGGACATTTAATGAAACAGAGGACTTTCAAGCATTCCTGATAAAAAAGACCAGAGATGAAAAGAAATTGTGACTATTTAAATATAAGACTTAAGAGAACCATAAAAGGTAAAGAAAAAAAGAAATCATAAAGGATTCAATAAGGTTAAACTGTTTACATTTCTTTATATAAAGATGATACATGTAACTTCTAAAAATTTCATTCAGTTGAGGGAAGGAGCCAAGATGGCGGAGTAGAAAGACTCATGTATGCTAGCTCCGAACCCACAGCCCATAAATTTTCTGTAAAAAGAACTCCCCACAAATTCTGGAGCAGTGTAAGCCACGCAGAAACACAGTGGAAGAGATTTCTGTTCCAGACAACCCTGTAAAACCGACCCCAAAGGTCCATCGCCCACCGGACAGCGGAGCCCACCCCTGCGCTGCTCTGGCTGAGCGGCCCCAGAGGAGCAGATCTGAGCAGTCTTCAGGGACAGAATCTCTGGCAGCCGTGAAGGTCCCTCCACCCACAGGCGCTATAGGTCAGTGAGAGAGAGTTCTGGACTGGCCAAGAGGGAGCGGGGTGTCTCCATAACTCAGGCCCCCTCAGGAGGCAGGAGCAGTAGCAGAGGCAGCGGCAGCCCGGGACTCCTGGAGCACAGCTCCATTACTGAAGGTCTCTGCATAAACGCCCTGAGGGAACTGAGCCTGGGAGGTGGCCCTGCCCCCACCCAAGCACCAGAACTTAAGCTCATATTGAATAGCAGCCAGGCCCCCCGAGGAAAGCCCTGAGGCTGGGGAGCAGCATTTGAATCTCAGACCCCCAAGCACTAGCTGGGAGGATCTAGGTGGGGGTGGAGAGGAATCTCAGAAGTCAAATAACTGGCTAGGAAAGTGCCCAGAAAAGGGAAGAAAAATAAGACCATAGGAAGCTACTTTCTTGGGGAACAGATGATGTTTCCTCCTTTCATTTCCGATGGGGAGGAACAATGCTTGCCATGAGGGAAAGACGTGGAGGTCAGGGCCTCTGTATCCCAGACATCCAAGGTGGATGTCCAGTAGGCTCAGGCCACGGAAGAGCTCAAAAAGGATTTTGAAAATCAAGTTACACAGGTGGAGGAAAAACTAGGAAGTGAAATGAGAGAGATGCAAGAAAAGCATGAAAAACAGGTCAATGTCTTGGTAAAGGAGACTCAAAAAAATGCTGAAGAAAATAACACCTTGAAAAATAGGCTCACTCAATTGCCAAAAGAGCTTCAAAAAGCCAATGAAAAGAAGAATGCTTTCAAAAGCAGAATTAGCCAAATGGAAAAAGAGGTTCAAAAGCTCACTGAAGAAAATAGTTCTCTCAAAATTAGAATGGAACAGATGGAGGCTAATGACTTTCTGAGAAACCAAGAAATCACAAAACAAAACCAAAAGAATGAAAAAAATGGAAGAGAATGTGAAATATCTCATTGGAAAAACAACTGACCTGGAAAATAGATCCAGGAGAGACAATTTAAAAATTATGGGACTACCTGAAAGCCATGATCAAAAAAAGAGCTTAGACATCATCTTTCATGAAATTATCAAGGAAAACTGCCCTGAGATTCTAGAACCAGAGGGCAAAATAAGTATTGAAGGAATCCATCGATCACTGCCTGAAAGAGATCCAAAAAGAAAAACTCCTAGGAACATTGTGGCCAAATTCCAGAGTTCCCAGGTCAAGGAGAAAATATTGCAAGCAGCTACAAAGAAACAATTCCAGTATTGTGGAAATACAATCAGGATAACACAAGATCTAGCAGCTTCTACATTAAGGGATCGAAGGGCGTGGATTAGGATATTCCAGAAGTCAAAGGAACTAGGACTCAGACCAAGAATCACCTACCCAGCAAAACTGAGTATAATACTTCAGGGGAAAATATGATCTTTCAATGAAACAGAGGACTTTAAAGCATTCTTGATGAAAAGACCAGAATTGAAAAGAAAATCTGACTTTCAAACACAAGAATGAGAAGAAGCATGAAAAAGTAAACAGCAAAGAGAAAGTCATAAGGGACTTACCATAAGTGAACTGTTTACATTCCTACATAGAAAGACAATATTTGTAACTCTTAAAACTTTTCAGTATCTGGGTAGTTGGTGGGACCACACACACACATACACACACATGCACACACATGTACACCCATGCGCGCGCACACACACATGCACGCACATACAGAGACAGAGAGCACAGAGTGAATTGAATAGGATGGGACCATATCTTAAAAGAAATTAAGGTAAACAGTGAGAGAAATGCAGTGGGAGGAGAGAGGGTGTAATGGAATGGGGCAAATTATATCTCATTCAAGAGGCAAGCAGGAGACTTTTTAGTGGAGGGAAAAAGAGGAGAGCTGAGAAAAAAACATGAAGTTTACCCTCATCACATTCGACTAAAGGAAGGAATAAAATGCACACTCATTTTGGTATGAAAACCTATCTTACAATACAGGAAAGTGGGGGAGAAGGAGATAAGCAGGGTGGGGGGAGGATGGAAGGGAGGGTGGCAATGGGAGGAGGGAGCAATTTGAAGCCAACACTCAGGGAGGGACAGGATCAAAAGACAGAATAGAAACAATGGGGGGTAGGATAGGATGGAGGGAAATATAGTTAGTCTTACACAACATGACTATTATGGAAGTCATTTGCAAAACTACACAGATATGGCTTATATTGAATTGCCTGCCTTCCCAAAGGGAATGGGTGGGGAGGGAGGGATGGGGAGAAGTTGGAACTCAAAGTTTTAGGAACAACTGTTTAGTATTGTTCTTGCTACTAGGAAATAAGAAATACAGTCAATGGGGAATAAAAAGTCATCTGGCCCTACAGGACAAAAGAGAAGATGGGGACAAGAGAAGGGAGGGAGGACAGAAGAGAGGGCAGATTGGTGATAGGGAAAATTAGAATGCTCGGTGTACTGGGGTGGGGGGAGGGGACAAATGGGGAGAAAATTTGGACCCAAAATTTTGTGAAAATGAATGTAAAAAGTTAAATAAATAAATTTATATTTAAAAAAGTGTTTCACTCAGTTAAAAGGTTTTTTTACATGGAGGGCATGGGAGTGAGTCTATTATATTGGAATGATTTTTTTTTTTTAGTGAAGGGGTAAGACTGGAATGCACCAAGAGAAGGGGGAAAGGAGAGAAATATGGGGAAAATTATTCCATTTAGAAAAGGTCTGCAAGAAAAGCTTTTAGAGTGGAGGGAGAAATGGGGGTGGAAGGCAGCACTTCAACCTCACTCTCAAAGATGGAAGAACATGCACCACACCCATACCCTCTCAGCTGGATATAGAAATCTATTTTACCCAAAAAGAAATAGGAAGGGAAAGGGTTAAAAGAAAGGTGGCAGTGGTAGCAGTGATAAAAGGGATGGTAGATTAAAGAAGACAGTGGTCAGAAGCAAAAACAGACTTCTGAGGACAAACAGAGCAAAAAGAGAAAACGATGGAAGAAAACAGGGTGGAGGGAAATACAAAGTTAGCAATCATAATTGTGAATGTGAATGGGATGAATTCACCCATAAAACGGAAGCAGCAGAATGGATTAGAAAGCAGTATCTATCCAACAACATGCTGTTGACAAGTGATACACTTGAAACAGAAAGACACAGAGTTAGAATAAGGGGCTGGAACAGAATCTCTTGTAGTTCAGATGAAATAAAAAAAGCTGGGGTAGCAGTTATGATCTCAGACAAAAGTATAATACACCTAATTAGAAGAGATAATCAAAGAAACTGCATTTTTCTAAAAGGTACCAAAGACAATGAAGGAATATCAATATTAAAATGGCAGAGCATCCAAATTAAAAATAAAAGTTAAATGAATTATGGGGGAAAATAGTGAAACTATACTAGTGGGGGATTTCAACTTTCCCCCCTCAGAACTAGATAAATGTAACAATAAAATAAATAAAAAATTAAAGAAATAGAAGCTTAGAAAAGTTAGATATAATAGACCTCTAGAGAGAACTGAATGAGCATCTCTTTTTCTCAGACATGGCACCTTCACAAAAACTGACCATGTAAATCCTCACAAAGGAAAGCAAAAACTTTTTTTTTTAACGTAATGGTTAACGTAACGTAAAGGTTTTTTAACCATAATGCAATGAAAATTACTCTCGACAGAGGGCCTTGGAAGCATGGATTAAAAATTAGTTGAAAAAGAAATAATCCTAAAAAACGAGTGAGTCAAAAAACAAATCACAGAAACAATAATTTCATTAAAGATAATGACAACAATGAAACAGCATACCAAAATTTGTGGGATGTAGCCAAAGCAGTACCTCGAGGACATTTACTTCTCTAAATGCATATATCAATAAAAGAAAGAGCCAATCAACGAACTAAGCAGGAAACTTAAAAAAAAACCCTATAAAAATGAAAAATATTCCAATTAAACACCAAAATAGAAATCCTGAAAAAAAATCAAAGGATTAATAACATTGAAAGCTTAAAAAAATGAACTAGTAAATAAAACTAGTAGCTAGTTTTAGGGAAAAAAAATTAAACCACTGGTAAACTGACCAAAAATTGCTAGGAAAACATTTTGGCATATGCCAAGATAAGGTCAAAATGTATAAATAATTTAGACAAAAAGGGTGATATCATAAACAAATCATGAGAGCAATGAAAATTTTACCTGTCGGATATATGAATAAGACAAGAATTTATGACCAACACAAGATAAAGTGCATTACAGGAAGTAAAATGGCTAATTTTGATTACATAAAATTAAAAACATTTTTCACAAACAAAACCAATGCAGCCAAAATTAGAAGGAAATCAGTAAAACTGGGGGAAAAGTTTTACACCAAGTTTCTCTGATAAAGGTCTCATTTCTCAACTCTACAGGGAACTGAGCCAAATTTATAAATATAAAGCCATTCCCTGAATGATAAATGGTCAAAGGATATAAAAAGGAAGTTTTCAGAAGAAATCAAAGCTTTCAATAGTCATATAAAAAATGCTCTAAATCACTACTGATTAGAGAAAGGCCAATTACAGCAACTCTGAGGAGCCACTTCATACCCATCAAATTGGCTAACATGACAAACGCTGGAGGAGAAATGGGAAAACTCAGACACTAACGCACTGTAAGTAAAGCTGTCAACTAATCTAACCATTCTGGATTTGGAACCATGCCCAGAGGACTATGCAAACCTTTGACCCTGCAGTATCACTGCCAGGTCTGTACGCCAAAAATGAGTAAAGGGAAAATGGCTCACATGGACAAAAATATTTACAGCAGCTCATTTTATGGTGACTGGAAGGGATGCCTGTCAGCTAGGAAATGACTGAACAAGTTGGGGTACATGGCTATGATGGATACTGTGCTATGTAGAATGACTTCAGAAAAGCCTAAGAAAACTTGTACGAACGGATGAAAGGTAAAGTGAGCAGGACCTGGAGAACACCGCACACAACAATAGAACTGTCAGGACATAGATGCCCAGGATGAAAGACGCTCTCCACTTTCAGAGAGATCTATGGAGTCTGAATTGAGAATGAAGCATAATTTCTTTTTTCACTTTTTCTTGACTTTTTTTTTGGCAACATGGCTAATATGCAAATGTGATTTGCATGATTTCACATATATAATTATTATCACGGAGTTTGTCTTCTCAATGGCTGGGGGAAGGGCTGGAGACAGAGAAAATTTGGAACTCAATACCTTTCCAATGAAAGCTAAAAATGAATTTTTTTAAAAGAAGAAAAAAAGTAAAGAAAGAACCCACAGAAGGCCAAGGTTGACCTACAGCTCCATAAGCAAA
Organism: Bettongia penicillata ogilbyi; assembly: GCA_023548195.1. Lineage (NCBI taxonomy): Eukaryota > Metazoa > Chordata > Mammalia > Diprotodontia > Potoroidae > Bettongia > Bettongia penicillata. Next base: position 1,810,221 of record JAJHZJ010000010.1, on the reverse strand, counting down.
GTCAGCTTAAAAGGGGAGGGAAGTGATCTCCAGAGATCAAGGGGTGCGAAGGGAAGTCAGGAGTCAGCCTGCAGGGGGAGCGCCTGAGGAGAGCCAGGGTGCCCACAAGGGACCCATACAGACTTGATGGAAAAGTCAAGAGGAGTGTCCAAACCTCCAGCTGTGTCAGCCTGGCAAAGTGCGCCAGGGAGGACAGGCTCACCATGAGTAATGGACAGAGGAATGATGTAGAGAAAGGGAGGGAAGAAAAGGGAAGGTAAAGAGGAAGAAGGCAGAACCACTCCATCTTCTACTGTTGGTTTCCTTGAGGATCAAGGAGAAAGCCTTGCCAGAGCACCACAAATGGGTGAGAGACCCTGGGACTCTAGGGTAGGGGACAGAGAAAGTGAGCCCATGCAAACACTCTGGCACATGGTATGTAAGAGAGACTGGACACTGAGAAAGGGAGGTAGTCATTACCAAGAACAAGCCCAGGATGACAAGAATGTGAAACCAGCATGGTGTCGGAGAGGGGGCAAGACAAAATGGTCAGTGGAAAGAGCCTAGTTAAGTAAATCTGAGGCTGGTTCAATGAGGGCCACTCAAGCTGGTAATCAGTGTTCCAAATGAAAGACCAATCTAGAACACTCGGTGGTCCTAAAGTCCTCATATCCTGGGGTTCGGGGCCACACTGGGTGCTCTGAGCAGGCAGGGCTCAGAAAATCCACAATGCATGCCATGGAAAAGCCTGCATTTCCAAGGTCCACCTCCAGCCCACGTAGGCAGTCTCCAGACCCACTTCTGTATGATGGCACCTAGCCAAAGGCCAGGCCTACAGCTTCCTTTCCTCTGGAGCTCACAACTACAGCACACCAACGACAATGCACATGGCCCTTTGAGATCAGTAACAGGTTTCACAAGCATTCTCTCACCACTGTTCTCCCCAGTCATGGAGGAGGGCAGTGAGGATCAGATACGTGAGCTGCCGTGTTCAAGGTCTGAGCCGGAGAGGAGCGACTCCAGGCAGGATTGTGGTCCAGGCCTTCCTGACTCCATGTCCAGCACTCTGCTCCACCATGGGGGCAAGGAGGGGCAGCCCAGGCTGGTGGGGTGGATCTGGCAGGGCCATCACCTATGATGGCCTGGCCTGGGAGAGTACGCAGATGCATCCTGGGGGGGCAGAGTGGAGCAGATTCCCACCAAGGAGGAGCTTTCCCAGGTGGAATGCCACCCCCCCCCACCCCACCCCCAGAGGTAGGGCACCTGCTCAGCAGTGAGCAGTCAAATTGGCACAGAGCATCCTGCTCCCACCCAGGGAACCATACCCAAGAAGCAAGTTTACCTGCTCAGCAGTGAGCAGTCAAATTGGCACAGAGCATCCTGCTCCCACCCAGGGAACCATACCCAAGAAGCAAGTTTACCTGCTCAGCAGTGAGCAGTCAAATTGGCACAGAGCATCCTGCTCCCACCCAGGGAACCATACCCAAGAAACAAGTCTTGCAGAGATCCATGTCATGACACTGGAGGCAGCGGTAGCGATGCCAGGGGGCGATTTCATCACACCCGTCACAGGAAATGTCCACATTCAACAGATCGCAGTAGCGGGCAATGAACATGTGCATCTGCAAAGTCAGAAACAGTGCCACTGAGGAGGGGCAGCCAGGAGTGTGGCAAGGCCACTACTCCAGGGACCACCCGAGGCACACACCTTCCTCTGCTTGTCAGAGTCCATCTGGGCGATCTTCTCATACCAGGCCTCGAACATCCCGTCCTGGCACTCCTCCATCCACTCAGATGTCTGTTTGTAGGAAGCCAGCTCATCTTCCTCGCTCCACTGGCTGAAAGGAGAGAATGCAGCAGGACACAGGACTCAGAAAGTAGGCAATATACACAGTGGATGGATCTACTGATCGGCTGGTCTTTATTAAGCACCGACTATATACTGAGCAGTGAGGACTCCATGACAGAAATGAAGTAGCCCCTACCCCTGGGACGAGATAATGTATAAACATTTCATTGCAGAAAAAACACATGTGAGAGGGAAGGTGCTGGCAGGGGTGTGCAGGGAGAAGTTCTGAACTTTGGAGGAACCAAGAGACACCGAGGCACAGGCAAGGAGAACAGAGACAGGGCAGTTGAAGGGACAGCAATAAAGTCCATCTGTGCACACTGCTCAGTATGCACAGGGGAATGACGTGTGTAAGGCCAGAAAGGCAGTGGCTGACACAGGAGGCTGACTGGAGCCCAGGGGCCCAAGGGAGTCAAAGCTGGCTGTGGAGAGGGGCACCCAGTCAGCCATAGGAGAGCAGAGCAGAGGGGGATGGTCTGGAATCAAGAAAGTCAATGAGGTTTGTGGTTTGGTAGTTTTTCAGTCATTCCTGTGACCCCATTTGGGGTTTTCTTGGCAGATATGCTAGGGCGGCTTGCCATTTCCTTCTCCAGCCCATTTTACAGATGAGGAAACTGGGACAGAAAGGGTGAAGTGACTTGCCCACGGTCACTGAAGGTGTGGTGTTAGCTCTACAGGAGGTACTTGGGGGCACATAGTGGCCAGAGTGCCCGGCAAGCTTTCGGCTGGGACTGTGCCACTAGGGAAGAAGAGAAGAGACCGGAATGAGGGAGCCAACAGTGGATCTTTCTGTGACTGAGAAACTGCATTGATGGGGGCTTAGGTGTCATCCTGTCAGCTTACATGGGCCTCGGTGCCAGAGGAATAACCAGCTGCACTGAGGCTCAGAGAGCCAAGCCTCCCCTGGCCATCCTGCCAGTAAGCGTGGTGCAGAGGGTGGGGGTATCATCGAGTTGGACCCTCCTGCCTTCAAGTTCAGCCAAGTCCCACCCTCTGTATCCTCTCCCAACAGTGGCACCTCACAGAAGCACAGAGATTCCAATGTGGAAGGGAACTGAGTCCGGAATCTGAATCATGGGCCCTTGACTGGAACCTGGAGGATCTGTTGGAATGTTTTTGACCCCCATGTCTCATTATCATTGATTTCCCTGGTGAAAAGGGGGAACAGAACCCAGTGCTGACCCCAGGGACCCCATTCAAGATGCTTCTCCAAGATGCCACCCAACCCCAGGACGAGGTAACTTCTCTTGCAGAAAAAAACAAGTAGAGACTCTGTCAAGTAGTGTCTGACAACCTAGGTAAATTTAACCATGACTGTGCTGGCCACTGGCCAGACCCACCTGAGAGATCCCCGCCCCCTCCACCCACAAAGCTTGTGATGGGCTCTGCACCTAGAACCAGGTTCACCCAGCCAGTGAATGTCCACGGGGGAGGGTGAAACAGACAGGGATCCTGAATCTAGGAGCCGTAGAAGAGCAGTTTCCCCTGCACCCCCAGATAGCCCTCAACCATCACAGAGAGACAATGGGCCAGTGCTCTCACCCTCAAGAGCAGCAGCTGCCGAGTGATGGCCACCAAGGGGCAGACAGAGAAGCACAAGAGCCCTGGGAAGGATGGTGCCCCTTCCTGCCCCAAGCCCAGCCACTCCCGGAGCCCTCCTCCCGTGGAGAATTGGCCAGCCATCCCCGCCAACTCCCAACCAAGTGCCACTCGTGGACATCAAGGAGGCAGCCTATCCCAGGGAACCCCATCTCCTCAGACCCTGATGGGCCCCAGGGCCCACAGCCTTGGGAGCAGCCCGGCTTCCAGCCCAACACCCTGGGATCGTCCTGGGAAGCTGCCTGTATGGACAGGCAACAATTCCCACAGCTGGTGGGAATTCAGGAGGAAACGTTTGCCCCATCCCATAGCTCCCCATTACACACAAAGGCTTGGCCCTCTCCCTCTGACTGACAGTTGGGTTTGAGGGCCCAGATTCCCTCAGATTTTCATATAATAAGCTCCCAATACATGCTCCTTCCCTGTTAGCTCAGGGCTAGCATACCATTCATGGCCCCCACAGGGCTTCTGTAGGGCAACACGTCATTCTTGGGATTCTGGGGGGGTGGGGACACAGAGACCAGAAGCCAGGCCCAAGGGGCCCCCAAGTCGAAAAGGAAACAGTCAGTGCTCAGTCGGCCTTGGCAGCATGATGTAGGTATTGTGAAACCTGAGGCCCCCTTGGGCCCATGAAGAGGAAAGGAAGAAATTCTCACGCTGGGCTCTACCTGGCTGCAGGAGGCTCAGTGGAACTCTGGAGATGGCCAGAATAACAAAGAGGAAGGAAGTCACATCATATGAACCAACTGCTGGGGTCTGGCCTGGGATAGAACGGACAAAGGGTGAAGGCAGAGGCCTTCCTGTCCACAGGGCCATCAAGGCAGAATTGGAACCCAAGAAAGTCCCAGTAAGAAGGCTGAACTCAGCCAAATTCAAGGCAAAGGCTCAGCTACCTCCAGGGCTCCGCTTTGGCACCAGCACCCACGAGAGGACATCAGCAAGGAGATGCCCAAAACAGGGAAACGATTAGGTGGGGGCATCTGTGATCAAACAGATGGGGAGTGGCAGATGTAACCAGGGCTCTGTGCCAACTCTGCATACGGAGCTAATAGAGCAGAAGAGGGGAGGAAGAATGCCCAATGAATGGCGTCCTGGATGAGACTGGCAACAGGCAAGAAAACCCACCTTCCCCCTTCTAGCAAGAGGCACCAGAAAAGATATGCATGTGTGCCCTGCAGCCCCCAATGCTCTCTTGCTCTACAGGCTGGTATGCAGGGTCAGAGAACTCTGGCCAGGTGGGCCCTGAGAACAAGTGCCTCTACAAAGCATGGGTGCGCATCTTTGGCCACCACCACTGGGCTCGCCCCTGCCAGGGGGCCACTGCCTACCCTCCAGCTTGCTGCTGTCTCTGCCTCCCATCCTCAGGAGGGGCCCAATCCCCCACACACTCACCAAATCACACTGTCATGAAGACTTATGTTTTCTTGTGCCATGGCCATCAGTAGCTCTGGCGATCGGATCTCCAGCAAGAAGGGGAGATCGCTGGGCTCCCAGCCCATGTCCAGAAGGTGTAGTAAGGACGCTTGAACACAGGACAAGGCAGGGAGTAGTGACCTGAAGAGGCACACGAGGAGCATCAGAAGCAGGATCCAGGGGCCTCCCACCCAACCCACCAGCACAGGAGCCGGGGCTCACCACCATGCTGCCAGGCTTGGTGGGGGCTCCGAGGAGACCAAGGAACCCCCCAACTCCTCCTAGGCGGGCATGCCCTGAGTCAGCCTTCAGCTGGAAGGCCAAGGGCCTGGGGATGGCAGCGACTCTGAGGCTATCTACCCCACCTGCTTACTGTGTAGACTCAGAGACCACCTGGGCAAGGGGGGAGGCTGGCCTTCTCTCCCCCGTGTCCCTTGCTGCGCAGTGCTGACCTCGGGGCCCACCTTCCATGTTTGATCCCTTCCCTTTGGGGCCATGCTGGCATCATAGGGGGCATGCTGCCTTCTTGTACCTGTCCTTCAGGGCACTGAAGCCTTTCACAGCCTCCACCACAAACTGAACAAGCTGGTGGAATGCATGTCGGATCTCTCCGTGCAGCCTGGCCCCGCAGCCCTCCAAGTGTCCAAAGTAACTGCAAACACATGGACACAGACAACCTGGGTCACTCGGGAGATTTCCGAGCATCAAAGTGCCAGGAGAAGCAGGGGACATTAGAAGTCACCCAAAGCAAACAGCTGGCCAAGGAACTCAGGGAACCAAGGACAGGGCATAAGTGTGATGTCACGAGAAGCCATGGGACTTGGGGGGGTCCCAGACAAACGTGAGCCCTGAGAGCATGAGCTCCCCCCACACTCACTTTACAAAGTCTTTCTGGCAGGTGAGCAGCTCTAGCAGGAAGAGCAAACACGGGGGCTGGAAGCAGTGAGGCTGTCCCAGAAGCTCCAGGCACCGCAGGGTTGCCTTCAGGGCATCGAGGACTCTCTCAGCCTGGGCTTTCTTCAGAGAAAGAACCTTCAAAATGCTGGGGGGCAGATGCGACCATCAGACGGCTGTTCTGGGGTCCAGCCTCCCTGCCTAATGTAGACCTTCCACAGCCCAGGAGAAACTCCTGTTACAAAGGCGCTGGGCCTTCTATGCCAAGGCCTAGAGCCAACAAGGATCTGCCAAAGAAGGGTCAAGGCCCAGGTAAATGAAGGGTCTCCTGGCCCCCAGCTCCAGCATGCTCACCTTTCATGGGAAAGTGCCTGGTCTTTAATAAAGTCCATCACATCCTTGAGGAGGGGGTATTTCTCGGTCACTGTAGGCGCTGGCCGGGCCTCCTCCACGGACCTGAAAGAGAGAAGCCTCAGGCGTCCTCGACCAAGGGCTGGTTTGCGGGTTGGTGTGGATGGAGGAGAAGCTATGTCTTCCTGCTGTGAAGCACTCCTTTCCAGGGGCATGCCTGAAGGGGCTGGAGAGGTCTCTGCCTGCTGCCAGGGGCTCTCAGGACCTGAGGCCTGGAAGTGCTCTTCCCCCACAGAGCTGCCCCGGTGCCTGTGGCCCTGCGGCTGGAGGGCCACTTCATCTGGGCCTGCTGACACCTCCCAAGGACCCGCTCTGGGGCTCACTCCCACGGGCAGGAATCGTAGCAACAAAAGACTCTTCTGAGCACAGTGTCTGGCTGAGGGGGAAAGCAGCACAAGACACGGAGTGAAAGGAGATCAGGAAACATCTGGGGAACCTACCCCCTCATGGCGCCATCCCAAGTGGGCCACAGGCCGGAGCAGAATCACCTGGAGGGCTGCCATCACCCCCGGAAGTCCCCTTCCCCCCAAAGCACTGTTGGTGAGTCACTGCCTTGGCCCTGTGCCTGGCCCAAGGGCTCATCCCTCTCTGACCAAGACCACCCTGTGTCTCCCCAATCCATCTCCCCTATCACCAATGTTGTGCCCAACATCGCCCATACAGTAGGCATTTAGTAAACGTACTGTGGTATCAGCCCTCTCCCTCCCCAACTGAGGTGACCACACGAACATGGTGATCCCTTCGCCTCTTCAGGAGCCCCATGAGCACAGTAGTCACTGACCCAGGTTCTCTGGGTTCACCTCCTGCATGGCAGTGTCCGCCTCTCCAGCCATCTCATCTCCCTTGTCCAGCAGGAATTTCTGCTTCATTTCTAACTGGGAAGAGGAGTCAGTCCAAGTCGTTAGAGTTTGGCAGATGTCACAGCCCAAAAAGAGATGCCCCATAAACTGAACATTCCCCTGGCAGAGGACTGCCTGTTACATTGGCAGGACTTAAGCTCCAAGTCTTGAGGCGTCCACAGAGACCAAAAATGAGCTCGCCTTGCCCCCCACCCCCTTTCTAAGAGCCAAGAGTCAGCAGAGGGCCAGGAGGGGCCGCAAAGTCTAAGTCTCACACCCGCCTAAAAAGTCATCTTACCATCCATATCCTAATGCCCTCGGCCAGGGCATACACCTGGGCAAACTCCTCACTCAGCACCCCCTGGCCCCCACTGTTAACTGGGGAGGGAAGAGAAGGGAGTTTGTCACCAGCCAGCCTGCTCCTTCCCACACCCCCAGCCCAAAAGCACACTTGGTGCTGTTAATGTAGCAGGCACCCCCCAGGCTGCCCCGCACCCCCTCCTTCCCCATGAATCTCCCAACTTTGTCATTCAAAACTGCTAACACGTATCACCTCTAAGTGACTCAAAGACAACCTGAGCTATCCCCCTGCAGACTACGCCATGCCCAATTTCCCACACTATGACTGAAGAATGCCAGCAAGGGAGCCAAGACAAAGCCGCCAACACCAGCTACTCAGGCCCACAAGCAACAAGAGACCTGGGAACGAGAAAGAGCCAAAGGCCCGACCTTGCCCTAGAGCACCAGGAGCCAGACCCTTGCTGCACCCTCCTCCTCCTAACAAGGTGCACAGCCTGCCTGCCACAGTGCCTGAGGTGGACCCAGGCTTCCCAGACAGCACTGGGCCTGCTCCTGTGGCCTCACATCTGACCACACTGTCAACGTCAAGGCCTTTGGAAGAGGGTTTTTCCACAATTGGCAAAGCCTTATCACCATGGGCCATGGTCAACAGCCTGGACAAGTATCCCCACCCATGAGGAGCGGCCTGGCATGTATGACACAGCCGCACAGGCATGCCAGCCTTATCTCAGTCTCCCCCACTGCTGTTCCTGCCTGTAAGTCACCCTTTCTGCTTCCCCACATAGCCCAAGCTCCCAGGTACCCCCCCATGCTGTCTTGAATGCTATTCAAGACCCACCTGGCCCTCCAACAGCATCTCCCTCCTCTCCCTTCACCAGCCCCCTCCAGCCACCACCTGCTCTGCCCCTGTCTCCAGTTGGGACAGGCTCCTCTGGCCTCTTGGTGCTCTGGATGAAGACCCTAGCCATGCCCCTTCCAGACACTCAGTACCACATTTAGGAACCCTGTCCTGACCTCAAAAGAAAGGAGTCTCTCCCAGGACTCCCCAATGTTTTTTGGTCTCTGCCTGGCCCCTCACTATTCAGTCCTTCACAGCATGGTAAGCAGGGCACAGGAACTCTATCCCATTAGATTTTAAGGGACTTTGAGACATTTATTCACGTCCACTGTGTGGTAGGTACTGTAAGAATTAGGGGATATAAAGGGAAAGAACCCTCAAAACATAACAGCCCCTGTCTGCCAGATACTTCTAGTCTCCCAGGGGCAGTGGATGCCAGCCTGTGACTCTTAGGCAGCCTAGACTCCACCTAGGCTGCTAGAGGCAGCCCTAGGAGAGAGGCGATCTGGGGCATTGCCAAATGCCCCAGGAATCCCCCCAGGACCTAGCCTGAGGGCAGGGTGGGCATGCTTGCCCTACTTCTTTGCCCAGAAACTCAGCACATGCCTGGGCACACCCTGCCCTCATTCCAAGGCTCCTGAGGCACTCTCTGGACATAAATAAAAAAGGGTGGGTTATCAAAGGAGGAAATGTGAAATGTAGGCAAACATTTATCTGTCTGAGGTCCTTCGAAAACTGAGGGGCACCTCTTTGGCTCTTCCCTGCCCCTAGCATTCGAATTTCCCTGAGAGAATGAGAAATGAGCTGCTCTTTCACATGTAAAGCAGCTGCCCGTGGCAGGAGCTTCCCGAGAGTAGCACAGCTATTGCTAGCTAGCCCGGCCCGGCAGGGACAGTTACCATAACTCTGCAGCTTCTCATACAACTGCGGCGTGAGATACACCAACGCGGCAAATGCGGCGTTCACGGCTTGATCCACAGCGGAACCGGCAACACTATCTGTCTGCGGGGCTTGTTTTTTACATGCCTGTATGAGTCTTTGGAAAAGCTCAGGACTTTGCCCACAGAAGCCCTGGGCAGGGTCTGACTTGGCAAAGTCTACGAGGAGATTGCGGCAGACGTCGGCCTGAGCACTCCGACTCTGGAAAGCAAGACAGAATCATCCGGGTGTTAACCAATGACCCAATGACATTGGTCAGGGCTCGGTGCTCTCCTGGAGAGGAGCTGATGGTGGGGGCATAGGTACATGCTCAGATGTTCTGGGGGGAGTTAAATGTGAGTAAGTGTAAGGAGACAAGGTAGTGGGGGGTGAGCCCTAAGGCCCGGATGGAGAAATTTAGGAGCCTTCTGGAGGCAGCAGGGAACTGACCCTAAAGGAGAAATCCATGACAGATGCATGTTCTGGGAACCTCTGCCCAGCCAGGATCACCAGAATAGCAGCATCTGTGCCTGAAATGGGACCATGGAGAATGGAAGGAAGTCTGTCTTCATGAATGGTGACCAGAGTTCAAGGGAGAGGGAGGCGGGCATCCAGGAGGGCAGCCCTAAAAGATTTTCCCTTTGGGGAATGGATCGACTGCCATTTATCATGGTGCCAGGCACCGCACTTACTTCTGCAGATAGGCTGAGCCACATGGGGAAGGTGGAGACACGATCTCAGCCTTCCTCCCAGTGGCCCAGGAGAGGATGCCTAGCAAAGCTCGTACCTCTTTGCCATCCTGAGGTGGAGTAGCAGGCCCACAGGTTCCTGGGACCCCCTCTGGGCACAGCTGATGTCTGAAGACTGGTTTCCACAAAGGGGAATGGAGGACAGGTGTCACTTTGGCCATGGGCAGTCCCACGTCACCCCCTAACTCTGAAAAGAGGAGGCAGCCATTCAATGTCCTTGTCTTTCCTCACTGTAGGACCACAGCCCAGTCAGGCCCTGTGGCTGGTCCAAGCACCCTGCTTGGTTATCTTGCAGACTGAAGAGAAAATGCCCTCCCCATGGTCTCTTACAGTGGTTACTCAAATATGAGACCAGCTAAGTGACTCCTGTACCCTGGGGACCTTCAGAAAGCTCCAAGCCCCCACCTAAGAGCAGTGTCTCTCAGGACAAGCCTCACCCCCCCACACTCCCTGGCCTCTCTCTCTTACTTAGGACGAGTCACTTACGATCCGTTCGCAAGGCTAAGCACTGGGAGGCCAGGCGCCCCATCAGCCTGGAGACCAGCAGCTGGAGGTCCAGGCCCCAGGACATAGCCACATCAGGCAGGCCGTAGGCCGTGACTGTGAACTTGTAGCCCCATTCGTTGTTGCTGCTATCCGAGTGGAAGAGAAAGTGTAGCTGGGGGCCTACCTTGAAGGTCACTTTCTAGAGGGCAACGAAACAGGCATTTGGCCGCACGTCAACCACAGGATCTTCACTACCCCAAACCCAGCTACCCTCCAACAGGGACCGCTCCCTGCTGCCTGTACCCTTCTCCACCCCTGCCAGAACCCCTCACCTTGGGCCACTTGTCTGTGCCAACCTTGGTATCGTAACGGGTCTTCAGGCCTCGAGAGTCGGTGAACTCCAGGTAATCGTACCTGCGGGGGAGAAACCCTCCTTACTCTCCTTTGCTCCTGAGCAGGGGAGTGCAGGGAGAGGGCAGGGCTGTGCGGTGGGCACCAGACTGACCTGGTCTCTGTCTCACACTTGTCATCAAACTCCACCTCGAAGGTGGTGGCCCCCGGGCTGAGGAAGACGGCCACCTCGTGGCAGTTGTTGTTATAGTTGTGGGCAGATTCCATGGTCCAGGTGTTCAACACCACTGGCTTCTCTTGCTGCCAGATGTCCATGTCCATCTGGACAAGGAAATGCCGAGAGACTGACTGTTACCTGTGCATTCCCTAGGAGCCCACTGCCCTTCATGGGGCCCACACATGGCTCTACAGAGATGCAAGAAGAGCCATGTGTGGCCCCTGAGCAGGAATTCCTGGGAAAGGGCCCCAGGCTCTCCAGAAGCCCCATCCCTCTGGGACCTGAGATCAACTACCACAGGCCCTATGCCGGAGGATGCCAGAGAAGATGTCCAAGCTAGACGCCTCCTTCCCTTGACACCACCTGGGCCTGACTCCTCAAACACTGCCATAGCCCAACGTCGCAATGGACAGAATGGCTGAGAAGCAAGCTAAGGAATGGGTGTGGGGTGGGGATGGGGGGTGCAGAGTCTAGCAGGTTGTTCTCTGCACTGGCCTGAGAGGGGGAAGGAGGAGCTACCCAAACACTTCCCAAGTGGAAGGCCAGAGTTACCTGACTGGGTCCTCCACTAGAGTCACTGCAGAGACCCTTTAAGAGGTCCGTCAAGGTGCTCAGGTCCTTCAAGAGTGCCAAATGAGGGATGTCCAGGGGGCAGAAGTCCAGTAGAAAGATGACCTGAAGGGAGAGGGAGGAGGCATCATCATGGAGCCATGAGAGGGCATCCCCCAGCGCCCACTGTCCCTGGCACTCACCAGCTGACGAGTGGCCATGGCAAACACAGAGTCACACAGACTTTCTACTATTGTTTTTCCACTGTACTGGGACAAAAGTGACCGCAAAACTACTCTCATGCTGGCCAGGAACTGTCCCACATCTAACAAAGACAGGAAAACAACGAAGCACTTTAAAGGACAAGACTACCTCCTACTCAGGTATCACACAGCTCTGTGGCTGAGGGAGACACAGGGGCAAGCAGGCTCCAGGCAGGCCAGGAGGGGCGTACTACGTTCAGGGAATGGCAATTTCAGGAAGTGCTAGCTAGTGGCCACCCTTTATGAAAGTCTAGGCAAAGGGGTCTTGAGTGGGGAGACTTCCTGTTCCTCTCTAGTGAGAGCCCAACACAGCAACCCCCTTCCCCCTGCCAAGGCCCATGCTGCTCTGGGGCCAGCCCTCCGACTCACATCTCTCCACCATCTCCGCGGCCAGCTTCTTGGCGCATGGCTCGCTACCCTTGAGCTGCAGGTAGCACCAGGAGAGCAGGCTGCCCTGCACGGACCAGAGCAGGGAGAACAGGGCAGGGCTGCTCTCCCCTGGGGCCTCATCCTGCATCAGCATGTCACACTACAAGAGAGGGCCAAGATGAGAAGGTCAATGTGAGAGGAGGCAGAAGCCAGCCCCACTCATCACAAGAAGGCCTCCTGGGCCCAATCCTGCACAGGAGCATGGACTTTACTGGCCCTGAGAGGAGAGAGGCTCTTGGAAGGGGGGAGCCTCAGGCCCTCCCCTCACCCTGCCCTGGATGATGGCAGTGACACCTCTCCTTGCTAGGTGCCATTATCATCCCACTAATGCCTGAGCCCTGCTCAGTCCCCTTCAAAAATCCCACATGGATGGGCCTCCTTCTTCTGCTCTCTCATCCACACCCTTGTTCCTTAACACTGGGTCAAGGCATGACAACCAGCTCCCTTCTGGGAGGGCCTGGCCTCACTGGGGCTGTCTTGGAGTGGGGGGGCTCAGCTTTCTTGCAACCTCTGGTTTCTTCACATGTCCCCCATAATCATGCCTGCAGATGTGGCCCCTGGGATCAGCCTCCTTCACAGTCTCCCCCAGGCCCACAGGTAACCCAGAGATGCTCCATGCCTAGGCGGACCCCTCAGGGCCAAGGGTATCTCTGGTCTTTCCAAGTACAGCAGGGTCCTCATAGTGGAAAGTAAGCGAGCAAGACCAGCCTGGGTTCTCCAGGAACACGACACAATCATGAGGTGAACTGAAGCAGCCCTGTGGCCCCCGATGTTCCACAGCAGGCCCTGACATATGGGGGCAAACCAGGATCTCTAGGAAAAGTGGAGGGAGAGGAGCCACCATGGTCAGAGAAATTAGGAGGGGGCACAGAGCAGGACAAGAGGCCGCTGGCAGCAGGCCAGCTCCGGTGGCAAAGTTGGTGCCTGACCAGCAGTGGTCTGGCACATCCTCTGCTGCCTGTCCCTCCTGTCCCAAACATCAACCAGAGCAGAAAAGCAGTCAGGAAATCCATCACCCCACTTTGTGAGGCAGTTCCAGGGAAGGCAGTAGGATGATGGGTGGGATACTCTCAGAAAGCCCCACCATGGTCAGACAAAACCACACTGGGAAGGCCATCCTTATCCAAAACCACTTAGAAGCTGGGCAACGTCCAGAGGGAGCAATGAGGGAAGGGATGGCCTCGAGTGTGCGCCATCTGGCGATCTACCCAAGAAGTGCAGGCTCTGGGGGCTGGGTTCAATGCCTTTAGTCATTGGATAGATGGTCCCAAGTAACCCAGATGTCAGGAGAAAGTCTGCCATAACATGAGTCCAGAGAAAGAGCTGTCTCAGTGGACGTGGAGGTCTGCAGGCCCAGAGAAGACCATCCAGTCCTCAGGGAGCTAACATTGTCCATGGCACAGAGGACAGTGGAAATCAAGGAAGGGATCTCCAGGAATAGGGTTCAGAGAAGGGAGAAACTGGGAGGGTGGATGGAAATGGCCTCATGGAGAAGAGGGGACTTGGGAGAAACAAAACAGGAAAAGGGGGGCTTATACATGAGAACAACACAGGCAGAGAGGTGGGTCCAGCCCCCTCAAAAGAGAGCTACAGGGAGCTCCAACTGGAGATGCTAGAGACACTATGACCACAGAACCACAAGAATGAAACACAAATGGAGGAGCCAGAGCAGTGACTGGCTGGCGTACATGCTTGCCTGGGAAAAGGCTGCCCTACCCCACTGGCCAGCTCTACATGGTCACAGTCTGTTTCCACACTGTCTCTGAAGTCATCCACACAAGATGGGTTCACTGATGGTGGACAGGATCAACACATGTGCCTGCATGGCCTCCAACCACGCAGCTTGGCATCCATGGGAGGACGAGCAAGACGAGAAGAAACCTGATGTGGGCCTCATCCACAGGCCACAAAGCTTGCTCTCCCTCCCTGGCATCCTCAGCTGACTCCCCACTGGAAAACAGGGCCTGCCCTTAGTATCCAAGGATGGATGGACAGATGGATGGATGATCCTCCTCCATGTCAGCCCTGGCCCTTTCCCTGCCCCTGGTTCTGCTTCTGGTCACCCTCTGGACAAGTCCCACCTGTGGCTTGGACCCCTCAGGGCCTGACACATTTAGCACAAGGTCATCTGCAAACAGAAGGGCCTAGAGAACCCTTCCAAGGCTCCATCCCCCAGGCCACCTTCACCGGTGCCCCTTTTGCTCCTGCTGCTGGTCAGTCATGAGGAAGAGGAAGAGCAGAGAGGCGGACACACGGCACCAGAGCCCCCCAGGACAAGGGATGCATGCTGGGCATTGATCCAGGGTTCCCCAATGAGCACCCTGACAGCCAGGCACTGGACAGGTGCCCATTCATCTTTGTGCTATCAGACTAAGTGAAGTGTGTCATGGCTGGGCTGGGTAAGTGGTCACTCAACCACAGGCCAGCTGAGACTCCTGGGGGGCTCGAAAAATGCTGATGCTCCCTCTCATAGGGCCCTCTTCCAATGATCTGACCATATCTCCTCCCACCCAGACCCAGAAGCCCCAAGCTGACAAAACCAGTCATGATACCCCAGATTGCAAGCCGGCCCGCAGGGTGGGAGCCTGGCGGGAAGTTACCTCACGGGCAGCAGCCGCCTGCAGCATGTCCATGACGGCCAGCACTTCACCCACGTCCAACCCCTCGGGGCCTCCCTTCTCTGGGAGCAGCAGCAGGCCACCAGGGTCGCAGCCACTGTAACAACACAAGCAGTCCTGTGACTGGGGTCCCCTCTGGGCCAGAATGAAAACACAGGGTGGTAAGTGCCTCACCCTGGCTTCCTCATGGGCAGAAGTCATGCCCATATCCATGACCAGAGCAAGTGGTGGCAATCAGGGGTGACTGGCCCTCGGAGTCAACTCCTTGGGACCTCTCTGCCGCCACACTGCTTCTCCTGCTTGGTGAGTCAGAGACCAGAGGGGCTGCCGTCCCCTGTGGGCAAGGCTTAGCATAAGGCAGGTTTTGGAGAAAGCAGGAGCCTTTGCTGGAGAGGAGAGGTGCTGTTGCTTAGGAATGGTTCATTTTCCCCAAAGTAGGTCTATCCACGACCTGTGGGGGCCAGCCCTTGAAGAGCACTCTCACCTGAAATAGGTGCACAAGGCCCTGAAGGTGAGATGTGCAGAGGGCTTCTGCTCAGGCTTGGTGATGGTCTTCTAAAAAACAAAGAGGAGAACCTGGCAGTAGAATCCATTCCGAGACGCTCTGTGGCTGTTCTAAGGAGGCCACACTAAGGGAAGCCTCACAGACATGGACTCCAGCTCAGCACATTTCAATGGGAGATCCCAGCCCTAGGACCCAAGGTCAAGAACAGCCTGTGGAGACTGAAGGCCTGGGGCGACTTGGGGGCAAATGGACTTTCCATGGTGGGCCTGGGGAGTCACAACCTCAGCAGATGCAGCCCTAGCGTTCATGAGGCGCCCACAGTTTCTGCTCTGACAAAGACACCCTTGAAAGGAGGGAGGCCAGGCCAAGGAGCTGGTCCTGGGTCCCTGAGGACCTGGGGAAGGCTCCATGGCAGGCACGGGAGTGACCAAATGGCACAAAGACCCTAGTGCACAAAGAGCCCTTCTGGGTTGGTCCAGTACCCCCTCTAGGTCACTGGCCCCACCAACTCATGTCCCCACAGGGATGTGATGGGCTTGCCCCGGGTGGCCTGCAGAGCCTCGTCCCATGCTCATGCTCTTTCCCCAGTGTCTACAAACAGTTGCTACAGAGCCCTGGGCTGATGTGATAGAGAAAAATCCAAGCCACTTACCAACATGGCAAACAGATGACGGCGCCGGGCATGGCCATCAGGAAAAAAGACAGCAGCTCCCTGGAGAAGTGTGTTCCTGACCTCGACCTGGAGTCTTTTCAGGGACCCAGAGTCATTATCCACCTGGTCCACCACTGACAAAGACAAAGGAAGAGGGGAGAGGGGTGTGACCAGTCACCAAGGAAAAGTGGTCTTGTCGCTGTCCAATCTATAAGGAGCCCACCAGCCCAAGAAGCAATGCTGGGTGGCCACAGCCCTTTGGGGATTCCAGGAACAGGACCACTGGGATGAGAAAGAGCCAAGAGCCCCAAAGGCAGAAGCAATGGCCATCCTTGCCCATGGGGCTCGCAGGATGGCCCCAAGAAGGCTGGGAAAAAGCTACTTGGGGCCTCCTGAAACCCTGAGGCCATAGAGCCAGCCCCTCCCCACCAGTTACCTTGGCATAGATGTGCATACAGCTCCTCTGGGGCAGCACTCTGTACACTTGGCACCAAGAGCTCGGACAAACAGCTCTGGAGAAGCTGCAGCAGCATGCACCGCGCCAGGACACACTCTTCTCTTGGCCTGGGAAGAAGAAGAGAAGGTCAGGCAGCCCTGAGGCTGGCACCCAGGCTGAGCAGCGAGGCCCAGCAGAGAAGCACCACCCCCAACTCACTGGGCCTCCAGTTTGCTATAAAAGCCCCAGAAGAGCTGCAGGCTGAGGCTGGCCGTGTCCAGCAGTGGCTTATGCTTCAATCCGCTTTCTTTCTGTCGTGCCTTGAGGTTTTGAAGGATGAGAAAAAAGACCTGGTTTAAACAGGGACTGAAATGGAGTGCCACCTCACTGGGAGAGGAAGTGAATGGTGCCAGCCTTCCTCTACCCCTCACCCCCAGAGCTCTGCCGTGGTCACGCTTGGTGCCCTACCAGGTCCTGGGCCAGCTGTTGGACAAAAGAGAGTGTCTTCAAAAGCAGGGTCATGCCACAGATGCGGTCGCTTTCGGGGTCACAGGTGGCACAAACTGTGCTCGGGTCAAGTTCCACACCAGCAGGGCGCAGATAGCCATACATGCTCAGGCCTTGGACACCCAGGCGCTCGGCTGCATCTTTCCGTGTACATAAGAACTTGATCATCAAATACTAGAACGAAGGCAGAAAAGGGCTTTGAGAAAAGCCTCACAACTCATCACCAGCACACATGAAATCTGGAGGGACCTTCAGGGATGCTGATGTTCCAACCCTCCTCTCTCCAACTCTAACTTTATGAAAGGGGAAACTGAGAATCAGAGAGAACCAGGGACTTATCCCCAACGGCTCCCTCTGGACGTCCTCAGAGTGGGTCAGCCCCATGATCTCATGGATCTGCCTGCCCATGGGGGACTGTGTTGAGTCTGGCCCATGTTCACAAAGAGAAGTTCTCCTCACAGCCTTGAGGATAAGACCAGACTGAGCTGCTTGAGGCTAACAATGAGGTACTGGGAACCCCCCCGCCATGATCCCACTCAATGGGAATGACCCAAGATGAGTCAGACCTCCAAGGAACAAGTGCCTTCCCTCACTGCCCTCACTATGGCACCCTGCTGCTCTGACCTTGGCCACCCGGCACTGATTCATTTTCACGTCCACCTCGTCCCAGTCGTCCTCAGCTTCAAACCAGCCAGCGGGTTCGTCCTCCCCAAGGTCTGCAGAGGAGCTGCCCACCCTGGGAAAGCCACAGAAACATGAGACACTTTCCTAAGTCCTGCTGATGTTGTGGGCACACCTCTGGGCTAAAGGAGGATAACAGTGGGCTCAGGGCTGGATGCTTGGCCATCCACCCCTTACCCGCAGATCCCTTCAGAGGCTGCTCAGGAATGAGGCTGTCACAGGGCAGGACTCAGGAGGAAAATTACCTGGGCCCTCAGATAACTAGGAAGGGGCCAAGATTCACATCAGGAAAGCACCAAGCTGGAAGGATCCTCCCAGTGGGCAAGGTGACATTCAAGGCTCCAATCTCCCTCTCCCTTTCCCCCCTGCCCCACCCCACAATGATCCAGGGTCCTCCCACTATTGAGCACAATCAGGGTGCTGTGTAGGGGACCGTCACATCTCATTGTCATCAGTATCCCCCAATGATGTGCACCTTGGCACACAGACAGGCACCTCCACTGCCAGGATGCCGGGAAAGGGCGGAAAGCACCTGCCTCCAAAGAGAGGCCCAAAGCTGCACATCAGGGAGCTGTGAAAGGATAGCTGAGCCCCGTGGGAGCCTTGAGCCGCAACAAAGTGGCTTGGTGGGGCCTCTTGGGGCATGCGATGTTGACAGCCTCCTTACCTACTTTTTAAGAACTGTCTCAATTCCCGCAGTTTCCATGTGTCGTACTTCTCAAACCTCTTGAAATGCTCCTCAGCATGGAATTTCTCCAAGGAAGAGTTATAAGCAAACACTAGGCCGCACTGGGCCCCAATGTCCCCTCGGCGCACCTGGGAAGGCACAAAATACCATTCCGAAAGGCCTTCAGAAGTGACAGAACTAGAGCCTTCCCCCAGCTTCCCTCCATCTAGAGAGAGCCACTGTGTCCCCTCTGTGGCAAGCCAGACACTGTGATAAGCCTAGCCTCAAGGTACTTAAACTTGTTGAAAAGAATAGGCTGGTCAGGGATCCAGGGACCTGATCTCCAGCCCAGCTCCAGGCCCCTCCTAGCAGGGTGACCCTGGGTCAGTCACTTCAGAATCTCTGCCTGCCTCAGTTTGCTCATCTGTATGAAGTGGTACTCAGTAAATAAACACTAGCTATGAGGATGATGGTGTGTCCTTTACATAGATGCAAGCCATATCCAAGCTATGCCTGGAGTGGATCCCTGCTTTCCTGGGCAGAGGGAAGCTGCAGGAGGAAATGCCCAAGACTCGGACCCTCCCCCACTGCCACCACCACAACCTCCACAGAGGGGCCACAGAGAAGGGCTGTGACTTCCCCAAAGGGAGAGAAATTCACAGAAGAAACCCAAGCAAATGCTGTCGTTCTGAGCCTGGGCTTGTCAAGGACTAGCTGGCTGCACCTATTCACCCCTCTGACAAGAGACAAGTCTCAGGACTCATCCCTCTGTCCTCCCCTTCCCGAGGTTGGAACACAAGAACAGGTTCATCTCCTGTGCTGGACAACAAACTTTCATACCCAATGACCGCTGGCCAAAGCATAACAGAGCGACACCAAGCCCACATTCCTGGGAAAAACATGTAGGCCCAGGGCAGAGGCCATGACCCCTGCTTCTCAGGATCCTGTTACGGGAGTCGAGGCTGCCACCTTGGTGACAGATGGCACTACCCAAGGGATCCCTGAACCAGAGCAGGGGCCATGGAAGCTGGCTCGTTTTAAAGTCCAATTCAGACATGCCCCATGCACATGAAGGCAAGGGTTGATCCCCAGGAAAAACTACCTTGATCCTTAGCTGTGTGACCTGGAAGAGTGCCTCTGTGCCCGTGGAGAAAATGATGCTCGCCCTGGTCTTGCCCGTCTCTGTGAGAAAACCTGACGAGAGAATCCAACTGAGCTCTCGGCACCAAGACTGGCTCTGACAGGGAGGCCACTGGGCAGTGGAGTCAGATTCCCTGCCACCGACCATCCCCACCTCTTCTCCCTCAGGCATGGCTCTCAACGAGCGTGGAAGCTGCTGCTGCCGCCGCCGCCACCACCACTGCCACCCTCAAGCACCATGGCACCAGGTGGGCCCAGGGTGGTTCTATTTGATGATGGGAGTATTATGTCTCCCAAATCCTAGGTTGAAGCTCCTCTTCTCCAGACTTAATGTGGCTGGCTCCTCCAAATAATCCTCTGAATCACCCTTCCTGACAGACTAACTCTCTGCCTTTACTGAGCCGTGGGTGGTTAATGGAGGGAGGGTCTAGCACAGAGCCTCAGGTACCGGTCCAGGGTCACCTAGTGTACCACAGGCAAAGCCAACCCTGACACTCCTACAATGACCCATCAAGATCTGACTCCTCTTTCAATTATAAATGGGATTCAATGGTCAGGAGACCCTTTCCAACACTCTCATTCAGGGATGTGAGATGTCCAGGGATGTCCAACTCAAAAGAAGTGGACAAAATCTATGTAGAAAAAAACTGTTCCTGAAGATACTTATACAATAATTCTTTGTCCATCAACTGGCCAAAGGCCAGGCAATCTTCCTCCCTGGACATTTCTGAAAACCTGAGATGCTCCTGAGGCCGGCTTTCTAACAAACATAGCTTTGTACACCCCCCACAACTCGCAGCCAATCCTCAGCGGTGTTAGTAGAAAATCATGCATGCTTCGGTCTGCATCCTAGTCTAGGTGATGCGGTGGCCACTGCATCATACGGAAAAGCCCAGAGCACCTCTCCCCCTCCTCTGGGTCCCTCCAGAAGCGACCCGTGAATTAGGAAGGCCAAGTATTGGCCTCTTGGGTCTTTCTCAAGTCTTGTCTCTCCAGGAGAAATGGCCCCAGTGCCTTGGAGGAACCCTGGTGCACCAAGGGCCAAAGGCCCTTCTCATCCAGCTGATTCTCCTTTTTACCTCAATCACATGGTTCTCTTGAAGACACATTTCTAAATCCCACTCTGAATAAACATCAATAGCTTTCTTAGCTTCACAAATCAGATTCCAAGTAGCAGGAGCAGCATGAAAAAGGGAAGTTTTTGGCCTTGTTCTTTTTTTTAACATCAGATATCACATGCCCTTTGATTTAAGAGAGTTGGCTTTAAAATCTTTTTGTCAACTAAGTTTCCAGATACATACTGGTGTGCAAATGTATCTCTCAATAATGTTTTGTCAAGACAGACCCCCAACCTGAAGCCACAAGGGGTCAGTGACACCCCTCACGTCATTGCAGGAGCAAGTTTAAAAAGAGCTCATGCCAGCCCCCCACTTAACACCCCCCAGGAGAAGTCGGCCCCCAAGTGGCATAGGCCAAGAATCAGAGCCTCAAAAAGTTGGGGGAACCAGCGAGTCTGGTCCAAAGCTGACAGCCAGGCTCCCTGGCACAGAAAGCACATGCTACCAAGGCACAAGGGACTCTTCTCCTCCAGAGAGAGGTCTATGGCTGACAGGGAAGCAGCCGGTCCTTGCTGTGTGCAGGGCTGGACTGGATAGAGGCCATCTGACTCTGCACCCTCCAAGCCTCAGCCCCTGTGCCTGGAGACACAAGACACGGGCAACGAGAGAGGAAGGGGCTCAAGCGAAGCTTCCTGGAGCAATGCCAGCAGGTCTCTGCACTCAGCCCTGGTTTCTGCTCAAAAGGACAGATTCGAGAGACCATTGAGTCCAGCCCATCATCCAAAGGGCCTTGTCCATGCAGGAAAATGGGAGGGCTCGACGAGGTTACCAGACGCTAGCCTCCTTGGGCCTCTGTGGCACAACTCCAGCTTTGGCTCTGGGAGCCCTGTCTGACTTGGCGAGGAGGGGACAAGGAGAGCTGTGTCAGAAGCTGTGGGGTACGTCAGAGTCAGGTCTCCCATTTCTGGGGGGGGCTGGCCTGGATGGTCTCCTGGACCACCAGCAACTCTTTTGCAAAGAGTCCTCAGAGGACAAGGACACAAATAGGAGACAGAACGAGAAGTCGGGGGCTTTCTCCTGGGGACAGCTCTGGCATCCATCCCACTACTCACCATCTCCAGTCCATGGCTCAGCCAGAAGATTTTCTGGCCCTGACCTGTCTTCTTTCCCTTTAACATCGCACGCCTGAAGACTTGGTTGCAGAATCCTGCCTGACGAGCAGAGAGAATATGGTCATATCCACAAGCTAAGTGCATTAGGTGGTGTGATGTGACAACTACAAATTCAGTTAAACTTAAGAGAGTAGTCACAACAAAAGCTGGACTCTTTCCCCTTCTTTTGGCCCACGGACACTGCTGGTGGCACAAGAAGGAGAGGCTGCCAGAAGGGACTAGAGCTGGGGCTTCCAAAGCCTACAGACAAGCAGATCCCCAGGGGTCTCCAAGGCAGGTGTGCAAACAGAGTGGCCACTGAGAGGCCAGCCAGGCACGCAGCACACCCTCTGCCAGACAGAAGTCCTGGCACCCCCTACTTGAGGGAGGCAATGATTGATGCCTGGGCTTTACTGTTACTCAGTAGCACCAATAAATTATTCATCCAAGTTATGGGAGTCCTGCTCTTGGTGAAGAGGACAGCCCAGTAAGGCCAGCAGCACAAAAGTACAAAAGGTGGAACCTGCCTCCCAGTGGAAGTTTTAAGCCAGTTCACCTCCTCCTGGACAGGTGAAATGCTGGGCACAGCCTGCCCAGACCAATTTTGTTCTTGGAAGGTCTGCCCAGCCTTCACGGAAGGGTCACCTTCCATGAGGCGTATGAGGTCCCTGCCTGTAGAAACGGTGACGTTGGGAAGACCACATGTCTCCTGGCACCTTCGCAGAAGAGGGCCTATTTCTGAGAACACGGGCTCCCAGGGAAAGTCAAAGAACTCCCAGTTGGAATATTTACCATATTTATAAAGCAGATTCTGTCGCACAGTGGCCATTGAAGAAATCAGGGCTGACGCCTGGTAGGGGGTATCCAAGTGGTCAGTGATAGCACATAGAGAGTTGAGCACTTTGGCGATGCTGCCTCTAGCCAGAGCAAAAGCCAGCAGGGTCAACTCCACCTCTGGGTTAGCCAAGCAACTACAAATCAAGAGGGAAGGGGTCAGGGCTCCATTTTTTTAGATGCCGATTGGGAAAAAGCGGTAGCCATCACTCAGAGCTAAGGGCCAGGGTGCAAAAGACGGCAGAGATAGCCGCCAGAGCCCATGGTGAACCCCTGACCCCCTGGCAGGGGTAACCCATGATCCCCTGAGCAAATACTTCAAATCCATGAAGAATTTTCACCAAAGACTGAATTTCATATGAACTGAAGCCCACAAAAGATCTTCTTGTGGGAGGAAGGCCACCTGACCCCAGACTCCCTCTGCTATCATGGGGATCTGATATAAAATGAGTGCAGAGAGAGTAATGGGGGGGGGGGGGTGGGCAGGAAGGTAGGAGGGTCAGCAGCAGCATGGTCAGAGATGCAGGGCAGGAGGCTCTGACAAGAGATAGGGAGAGAAAGACCAAGGCACCAACACCCCTGTGGGCTAGTCCGGGAGACAGGAGCAGGGCACTTAATCAGAGGAAAAGGTCACAGACATGGGAATCCACCCTCACACTCAGGCTGCTACCCAGCATGCCTGAGGATCGGAAAGCAGCGTTTCCTGCTAGCAAAGGTCACAGAGAGGGAGGGGGTCCTTCAAGGGGGAGCCCCAGGCCAGCTTCTGTATGAAAAGGCTCCTCTCCTTGCATCTGGGAGCCAGCACTCATCATCCAGCATACGCTAGACTGGATCAAAAGGTCAGAAGCTCATTGGCACGGTCATCAGGCCTCCCTCTAGCCCTGGGCAATCCTCTCCACCCCAAGATGGCCAAATCAACGACATGCCAGAACATCTCTGGGATGTGCTAAGGATACGCAGACACACTGGCTGAGACAATACCTGTCGCCATCCCGCTAACCAAGAGGGGCTCCCATGTTCTCCAGGGACGTTACTTGGAAAAGCGCAAGAAATGACAAAGTGGTTGGACAATAACTCTGGCTCCCCCATGCCATGTGCTGGGGGTGGGACAGGAAGGAGTTGAGAAGCGCCTACCTGGTTATCCTCACCAGGAAGCCGTCCACCTCACCTAGGACACTGGGAGACAGGAAGCTGGCCCCATCAGTCGACGCCGGTGAGAGAGACAGCGGAGGCATGTGCTGCAGGGCTTTCCTAGACAGAGACGGTAGGCTGAGAGGCTGAGGGGGCTCGCTGTTGCAAGAGGGCCCCAGCCCTCCTCTACTCACAAAGCTGCTTTCTACTCTCAGGGCTCTTCATTAGAAAAGCTCCGTGCGGTCAAGTTGCAGTGGACTAGAGTGACCAGAACACTGCCACTGACCACACCAGACATCTGAGGATGCTTCACCATAACGCACCTCAATCCTCCCGACCCACAATGCCTGTCCAGAGAATCCCACAAGATCTCCTCTGCCCCCTCCCCTCCTACGTGCAGGTACTCAACCAGTGACCCCAGCCAGACAGCACATCCCCTATGGCATCCCTGCCCTGTTTCTTTAACTGAGTTGTGAATGGCATTGACTCCTCGGGCCTCGCCTCGATGAGCCACATCCTGCCCAGCTGAACATAAACCTGCTGATGGAGCAGGCGCCACTTGTGGCCACCCCATTACCCTAGAGAGTCTGGGCAACCCCAGCTCCCAGAGACCCCTTTCCGCCTCTGGATTCAATGTGCATTCCTGCCTTCACGAGAGTGCACACCCCAAAAAGTCTAAGCTTGCCAGGCTCCAGAGTATTCCCACTATGGACAGAAAAGCCACAGTCACTTGCTGGTAAAAGGGGCTAAAAGGAATTTCCCAAGATGCTGGGAGTCTTGGGAAAAGTTAGGTGGCAGCAAGGAGCACGAGATGCCCTGCAGACTGTCCGGGGCCAGGAAGACCGAAGTTTGCTTCTGGCCTCTCTCACCTCATCTCTTTAAGACTCCAGGTGACTGACAGCGATGCTGCATCAATGAGATCATGAGACCCCACCCATGACTACAGGACGTTCACACCTCAGGGGCTGGAGGGGACCTCAGGGACTACCACTCCTAAACCCCCATTAGTCTGATGCTTTACTCTGGTCCTGAATGACCACCACCGTCCAGTCCAAGGCACAAGCCCCTTCCTCTCCCAACGGACAGTCTCCATTCCCTCCCAATACACATTGAGTAAAGAGCGGGCAGACAGGGGAAGGCGACACCGAAAGCCTAGACCAGAGGGTACTCACTGAGTGTTCTGCAGAATCGTCTGGACGAACACTGGGCTCGTCTCCATGGAGGCGGTCACCAGTGACGTCAGGAGGGACCAGTACCAGATGGCAGAAGCATCTGACACTGACACGCCACCTCTGCGCACTCTCTGGAAGCCCACGGCCCTGAGTCCGTGGATCCTGGTATCGCAGCCATCACTGAGACAACGCTTCACATTAATCTGGACATCTGCCAAGGTCAAAAAACACACCCAGGAGCAGGGTCAACGCTTCCCCATGTGGAATGGGGAAGGGGAAGGGAGTAGGGGAACTGCCTCTGGACAATGAGCATGCACAGCTGGGGCCTGGAGAGGCCTTCCCTGGGCCCAGGGGACCCAGTTCTGCTGCTCCCCCACCCCCACCCCCGCCACGACAGAATTCTGCTAAAGGAAGCTGGCCTGAGCCGAGAGGCACTTTCAAAGCCTATCCCCAGTCTCCTACAAAGCCCCAGAGAAGTGAGGAAAACACTCCCCAGAGAATATTCCAGCGGCTTGAGCACAGTCAAGACTCAGGATGAAGAGCAGCCACCAGCGAGCTGTATGCTGTTGCAGGGTCACGAGCGAGTGCACAGTGAGGCGAAGGGTACCACTCCTTCCTGGAAGTGGTCGCAGAGTTCCCAAGTGCACATAGCCGACAGAGGGAATGTGCTAAGTGTGTCTTAAACCTGTCATTCTCAAAGCCCTCTGGAGAAGACGCCTGAGAACTCTGCCAAGCGGCCCCACCCCAGCTGCTCCACCCCACAACCTCCAGACCCCACAGTCCCAGTCATGGCCCAGTAGACTCACACAGCTGACTGATGTTTGCGTTTTCCAGCAGCGTCACATAGCCAGTGATATTACTGGGGATGTGAACATCTCGGACCTCCTGGAGATTGCCGGCATTCCTCCCCACCGCCACTGTGACCTGCTGTGGCATGTAGCTCTGGTCACTTGCTGCCACGGCGATGGACAAGTGCCTGAGGACCACGTCCGGCTTCATCTTTAAGCTGTGAGGGAGACACGAGGCACTTAAGAATGCCATAGAGACCAGGCCGCCTCCCACCGCACCTTCCAGAAGAGGTCCCACATGACCGCCCGCAGACGTTAAACTCTGTTAAACCTCTGAACAAGCCCTGTGTGCTTTTATAGTAGAAGTTGATTTAACATGAGGCATCACTGCTTCACCTGCAATCTGCAGAGATGTTGGTAACATGTGGTGTGTATCTGTGCACATGTGCGTGCGTGGGTGTGGTGGTGGGGAGAGACACTGTGTCCACCCAATGCACCAAAAGCTGCTCCTCCAAGGTGAGGGCCTTCCTTGGGTCACCTGCCACTCAGAGTGATATCTCCAGAACCCACTAAGTTGGGGCTCTTCCTGGTTGGACGCAAAGGGAGATGGCCAACCTTGGAGGAGGGGCCCTTTGGGGTCCCCTTTCTTTAGCTACAGGAGGAAGACAGCAGCTGAAACTGGGCACCAGGGAGAGGTCAGTAGGCTTAAGGTGACTGAGCATGCTGGCCAGGACCTTCAGGGTCTGGGGAGAGCCACGTGGAATATGGCAAGGCTCTGGGGTTCTAGCTTTCTTCCTATCTGAAGACCTGTTAAGTGTATCAGAGTGGGGCTGGGAGCAGAAGGGATGGGAAGGTAGACTGGGATCTAGCCAGAGCCCCCACAGTGTATCAGAGGAGCCCCATCCTCCCAACCTGGAGCCAGCTATCAAAAGAGGGCCGAGAAGGAACTGGTGACAGAAACATTCCAACGCAGGTCCTCAGCCTCCCAATGCCCCCCAAGGGGCGACCTAGGTCTCAGGTAACCTGTGGGGTTCCTGGGAGAGACCGAGGCTGACAGCTCTGAAGGACAAGGCAGCCAAACTCACCCTCACTCCATGAGGGCTCCCATTGCCCTGCCTAGTGCACCGGGGGACCCCCAGGTCTTGAGGGTCCAGCCACCCCACAATGCCCTACCTCCAGACACATCACTCACCGAATCCAGTGGGAACGGGCGCTGCCATCAGACTGCCAGTAAGACGTAGTTTCACCATTGGTCATCTTGTCGATGTCAGCAGAGTTGGACGATGTCTCGATGTACGTGTAGCACTTTGCGACAGCTTTGAGCTCCTCTGACTCCTGGCTGCTATTTAGTTCTCCAGGGCCCTCTGCAAAGGGAATTTTGGCTCTGGCCACATGTACCCAGCCTCCAGGCCTTTTCCAGGGTGGCCCCGAGTCCCTGCTCCCAGACCCTCCTCTCCTGGGCCAGAATATTCTGGACCCCATGCAGCTTGGGCTCCTCTGAAATACAGCAGATTGGCATCCCATGCCCTCCAACCAGTGTTGCAGCTTTTATCTCCCACAACTTGCCTTCCCCAAACTGAGAGGCGGCAAGGGGGGGCGCCACAGCACAGAGCGCCAGACCTGGAGTCAAGAAGACCCACGTTCTAATCCAGCCTCAGACAAGGACTGGCTGTGTGACCTGCAAAATGAGGCTAACGGCAGCACCCTTTCCCCTCCAGCCCCAGCCTCTGCCTCAGGAGGCTGCCCCCTCTCCTCAAGTCTGCTGGCCAGCAGGCAGACCCTCACCCTTGTCCTTCTGCACCAGATGATCCAGAGACTCTCTCAGCACAGATGATCTCATGGCGCAGATGGTGTGGCAGTAATCCAAGAGCGGATAAGGAAGTGCCAGGCTGGCAACTCGTTTCTGGTGAAGGAATCGCAAGATCATGGCCGAATGGGCCCCCAGGCTCTCCTTGGATTCAGAGAAGATGTCGATGAAACCTACAAAGAACAAAGGGACCCTTGGACACTTTCTAGCTCTGTGACCTGGCAAGGCCACTGGCCTCTTTTCAGTCAGTTTTCTCATCCATGAAATGGTTTCAATATCCCCACCC
This sequence comes from Bettongia penicillata ogilbyi, assembly GCA_023548195.1. Lineage (NCBI taxonomy): Eukaryota > Metazoa > Chordata > Mammalia > Diprotodontia > Potoroidae > Bettongia > Bettongia penicillata. The sequence goes on along the minus strand of JAJHZJ010000010.1, from coordinate 1,782,704 downwards.
CCCTGCCTGGTTGCTGGGAGATAATCTCTGAGTCATTTCAGTCAGGTCCAACCCTTTGTGAGCCTGCCTGGGGCTTCCCTGGCACAGATACTGCAGTGCTTTGCAGGCTCTTTCTCCAGTTCCTTTTATAGATGAGGAAACTGAGGTGAACAGAGTGAAGTGACTTGCCCAGGGCCACACAATTCGTGTCTGATTGTGGATCTGAACTTATTTCTTACTGGTTCCAACCCTGGTGCTCTATCCACTGAACCACACAGCTGCCCCATGAATATACACAAAGTACCTTTCATGCCTCAAAGTGTTGGCAAAACATTATTAGAAATAAACCAAAGGAAATGAGCTTCTCAGAGAGCCCTGGGAAAGCCTCAAGGCCCGAAGCCCAGCCACCCTAAGGGACTCCCCTTGGCTTGTATGGGGGATGGGTCATCCTGGCCACAGGGACCACTGGCAATATGTATTCAAAGGCCACATTGTGTAAGTAGGCCCCCTGGCTGTGGGAAGGCAGGGCAAATGCTTCACAGGAGCCCCGAGGGGAGGACCCAGGACCTGAGAATGTCCCTAAGCAGAAGGGACTAGGTTAGAGGCAGTGGGCTCCCCAGGGAAGAGGCAGCCTTCTCTCGCGCTCCAGTTGGACGAGGCACAGCCCAGGGGCTCATCCCTTCTAGAGCATAGGGATGGAGGGAGAGTGAAGTTGGGCTTCCAAAGGTAAGATCTGGAGCCAGTCAGTCTCATCAGGCCCAGCAAAGTTCCCCTGTGCCAGCCCTGGCAAATGCTGACTGTGCCTCACCAGGAACCAGGGAGCAGGCCTGGAGCTTCCTGGTGACGTAACTCAGCTCCCCATGAAGACTGGTGCCCCGGGAGCTCTTCAGAGTCTCCAGCATCTTCTCCACATCCACTGTGCTCTTCCACTCGATGTCAAAATGTGCATAGATCTACCAGACAGAAGATGTGGCTGAGTTAGCAGGGAAGCACAAACCCCTTCACGGAGCTGGGGCCAGGCCTCCTGTGGTCTCCATGCCTCAAGAGTCCAAGAGGGTCGGATGTTGACGCACCTGTCCCCCAGCTTTGGAAGTCCACCACAGAACATGCCTTATTGCAACATGTTCCCAAGTAGGAGGCAGGAAATAAGCATCTGTCTTGAGGGTGGCCTTAGGGGGCAGTGAGGGAGAGAGAGATAAAGAGATGGCGCTTCTTTATGGTCTGCACACCCTTCACAGAGGCTGGCAAACATTCAGATAGCTGACTACAGACAAGGTCACTGAGGCTCAGAAGTTAAGCGACTTGCACAGGGTCACTAGCTCTTAAGCGTTTGAAGGCTGGATTAGAACTCGGCACTTCCTGACTCTGGCATACTCTCTTCCTCTTCGTCCCAACCGTGAGCCAGTCCCCCCAAGTTTTCAGGGGCCATAATCGAGCCTTTCTCAGAGCCCCCCCCACAAAGAAATGCCCCTCTGTACTTATCACATATACCCTGCCCTCCCCAGAGGCCCCCTCAATTTTTGTGTTGTGTTTTTAATGTGACTTAACATAATCTCATTTTTGCCAATATCCTTTGTTTTTATGTTAATTCATTTCCCAATCTCCTCCCCAGCAAGGCATCCCCTTTTAACAAGGACTGAGGGGAAAAAAGCAAAACCGTATGAACTATTCACACCCTCCCAGCATTGTGTTTCTCAACTCCCTTGATAAGGGGCAGGGGAGGGGAGGCTCTGAGCCCTGCCCTGGCACACCTGGGATGAGGTGGCTCTGCCCCTGTGCCAGCTTCCTGGATGTCTACATATCTCTGTTCCTTCCAGGGCAGTAATAATGTATACCAGGCCACAAATACTCTCAGGCAGCTCTGACCTCAGCAGAGGGAACTTGGGGGTGGGGACACCGGCCATGGTCTTCCTCACTCATGGAGTCCAATTCCTAAGAGCAACCGTCACTCCCAAACCCAAAATCTGTCTTGTGTTTGCCCATTTGCTAAGCTCAGTGACTGTGCCTGCATCTTGAACACCACAGATCTGTATCCACCATCTGGCCCTGCAGAACACTCTCACTCTTACATACGTGTGTTTAGCACACATGGATGTCTCAGACCTTGGACCACTTCCCAGCCTGCCTCTTACCCAAGCTAGAGACACTGACTTTGTTCCTGCAAAGGCCTTTCGACTTCATGGAACTGAAATGAATTTTATCTTTTGTGCAGCCTTCTTTGGGTACCCTGGGACAGGTGGGTTAGAGTTACATAGGAGTTCTGGGGGATGCATTCAGAGCATAAATGGTTTTTTTTTCAATGAAATGACAGCACTAAAGGAAAAAAACAGGAGAAGCAATGAGAGCTGGGAAGAAAGAATGGGGGAGGGAATGAACATCTCAACACAACAGGTACAAGGCCTTGTCTAAGCAACAAGCTCCCTGACAACCTGAATGGACCAAACAGAAGCCAGTGATTCCATGAGACAAGAAACATGAAAACAAAGTCAAGGGGCTGAAAAAAAAATTAAAGTATCTCGTGGCAGAAAATGACCTAGGAAAAAACAATCAGATCACCTGAGGCCATGACCACAATGAGAGCCTAGAGGCATCCTGTAGTGTGATGTCTTGAAAGAAAGCTGCCCAGGTCTGTTAGAACCAGAGGGCAAAGGAGAGACAGAAAGAACCCCCTGGTCACTTCTCGTCACTTCCTGAAACAAACTCCAGAAGGAAAACTCCCAGGATCATCCGAGCCAAAGCCCAGAGCTCCGAGGTCAGTAACAGCGACTGGAGCTCCAGGCGGCCCCAGGCAGGACACCAGACAACACAGCAGCCACGCCCCTCCAGAGGAGAGGGCTGGGAACATGGCTTGGCCTCCCCAAAGTAAAGGACACTGTCTGGAGACCCAGAACAGCACGCCCAGGAAAAGTGCACATTGTGCTACAACGGAGAAGCAGACATGGAGTAAACAGAGGACTTGCCCAGCATTCCTGAGGAAAAGAGCAGAGCTGGGGGGCAATGTAAGCTCAGACCCAAGAGACAAGAGAACTGTCTAGAGGAAAAGAAGAAGGGCCAGGAGTCCAAATGGACTAGGCTGGAAGGGCTTCCGTCATGTCCTGATGACTTTCGTAGGAGAAAGGAAACAGAGCTCTTTGTGGTGGCCAAGAACCGAGTGGAGGGGATGCTGGTCATTGGCGAATGGTGGAACAAGCTGCGGTACATGAATGTAATGGAACACTACTGTGCTATAAGAAATGATGAACAGGAGGACTTCAGAGAGGCCTGGAAAGACTTCTATGACCTGATGCTGAGTGAAAGGAGCAGAACCAGGAGAACTTTGTACACAGCAACAGCCACAGCGTGTGACGACTTCTTCTGGTAGACTTGGAGCTTCACTGCAATGCAAGGACCTAAAAAATTCCCAAAGGTGTCTTAAGACAAAATGCCTTCCACATCCAGGGAAAGAGCAATGGAACTGGATCACAGAATGATGCAGATCATCTTCTTCCATGTTACCTTCTGTTTTGTGACTTCTCTCATTCACTTGAATTCTATGCAACATGACTACAGTGAAAATGTATTTAATAGGAATGTGTATGCAGAACCTATATAAAACTGAATGCTGTCTGTAGCGGGGGAAGGAGGAGGAAAGGAAGGGGAAGGAGGGAAAAAAAGTCGAAGCTACATGGAAGAGACTGTAGAACACCGAAGATAAATCAAATAATAATTGAACAAAACAGGACGGAAAGAGGGGAAGAAGAACACGCCGGGCCGGCAAGACAAAGGTCTGGGGGCCCCAGGTGGGGAACCTCGCCCCGCCCCGAGTCTGGGGAGCCGAGCGCGGGGCCTTCCCCTGACCCCACGCTCCCTACAAGGGCAAGTCTGAAGACGGGGCGCCTGTCCCCGCTCCCTCTTCCTCGGACTCCGGCCCGACCCGCTCCTGGGCGCGCCCTCAGCACCCCGAGTCCAGGCCCGGCCTCCTCCCTGCCGGCGTCCCCCAGCAAGCTCCTGTGCCCGGCCCTGAGGGGCACGGGGAGCCCCCCGGAGCGGGCAGCGCCGCACCCCCGTAGGCCGGCGGAGGAGCTCTCAGGAGCACCTACCGGGCGCCCCCCGCCCGTGACGTCACGTCCCGCCCCCTCACCTCCTCGCCCGCCCCCAGCTCCTCCAGCGCCTCGCACAGCTGGTCCAGGCTGACCACGGCCTCGCCGCGGGCCCATCGCTCCTCGAGCCAGCGCAGCAGCACCGGCCTGTCCGAGGCGTCGGGCGGCTCCGAGGGCGGCGCGGCGCCGGGGCCGAGGCGGGCGGCCTGCCGCAGGGCGCCGGGCTCCAGCAGCGTCGCGGCCCCGGGCAGGCCGCCGGCCGAGGGAGCGGGGCGCAGGCCCGGGACGTCGAGCCCCGCCGCCCCCTGCCCGGCCCCTGGGGTCGCCCCGCCGCCGCCGCCCCCGGCCTCGAGCTCCTCGTCGTCGCTGCTGGCGCTCGGAACGTTCCCCATGGCCTGCAGCGACTGACCCCGCGGCCCGGCCCGGCCCGACTGGAGCCGGCGCAGGCGCAGACGCGACGCGGGGCGGGGCGGGGCGCGCCCGCTTCCGGCGCCCGCTTCCGGCGGCCTCTTCCGGCTTCCGGGCGGTCCCGCACCGCCGCCGTAGCCCCGCCCACAGTCACGAGGAAGGAGCCGGCCCCGCCTCCGCCCCGCCCCCTGCGGCCGGCCGGAAGGACACACCCGCCGCCGCCATCTTGGTAGGGGCCGGACCGAGGACCGGCGGCCGCCATCTTTGTGAGGGGCGGCGGCCGGGCGCGGGCCCGATGCAGAGGAAGAGGAGGCGCGTGGGCGGTGGCGCGGGGCCGCGGCCGGGCCTGGTCGCTGCCGTGACCGTGGCCGCGGCGGCGGCGGCGGTGGCCTGGCTGATGGGCGGCCGGGAAGCCGCGGCAAGGCCCCGGCTGCTCCGGCCCTCCGAGCTGGCCCAATACCGCGGGGGCGCGGCCGAGCCCGGCCTCTACCTGGCGCTGCTGGGCCGCGTGTTCGACGTGGCGCCCGGGAGAGCCCACTACGCGCGAGGCCACGCCTACGGAGGCCTGGCGGGTGCGCTGGGGGGCGGGGGCGGGGGTGATGGGCCCAGGTTTCCTCCCCCCCTCCCCCCGTCACCCCCGGGCGGTGGGGGATGGGCCCGCCCCGTCACTCCCCGGGTGGGGGTGGGTGGGGGATGGGCCCGCCCCTTCACTCCCCGGGCGGTGGGGGATGGGCCCGCCCATATCATCCCCGCACGTGACCGCGCTCTGCCCCCCCCCCCAGGTAGGGACGCCTCTCGAGCCTTCGTGACCGGGGACTTCTCGGAGGAGGGGCTGAGCGATGACGTGTCTGACTTGTCTCCCTCCCAGATGCTCGTCCTGCGGGACTGGCTGCGGTTCTACGAGAAGAACTACGCGTGTGTAGGTGCGAGCCTCCTCTTCCCCCACCCCCGGCCGGGCCAGGCTATCGGGGACCCCCCCTTTCCAGGAAGGGCCTTCATGGGAAGTGGGCCGTTCCCTGTGGCTCCGACCCAGCTCAGCCTCTGGCTCGTAAAAGGGACAAGAAGACCAGAGGTGGGGGCTGCTGCGAGATGCCCCCCAGAAGTGGCCAGAAAGGCCGTGCGGGAGACTCCAGAGGCAGTGACCCAAACCCCCAAAAGAGGATTTTAAAATCCGGATGAGAGTGACAGGAAAACCCTGGGGAAAAAAGAGAAAGATGTGAAAAGAGAAGTAACAGTTTGGAAAAAAAGGACAGAATTTTACCCAAGGAAAAAAACTATCTGAAAATTGGAGGGGGGCAAATAGAAGCTAATGACCATGAGGCAACAAAAATTCAAAGTCAAAAGCTGGAACCCAGGCAATGCAAGGCATCCCATGGTTATTTTTTTTAAAGAACCTGGAAAACAGATTGAGAAGAGAGAATTTCAGAATCGTTGGGCTTCCCAAAAGCCAGGACCAAAAACGAGCCTGATGCCATATTTCAAGAAATTCTCCTCTCCCCCAGTAGAAATTGGGCCCCCATGGGCAGGGACTGGTTTGTTTTTTAATCTCCAGTAATTAGCTTCATGTTGCACGTACTTGGAGCCTAAGAAATCTTCACAGAGTTGAATTCCTTCAGGTAAGTGTAAGAATCAGGCTCAGTCTGGTGTGGATATGCAAAAAAGGACCGACCAAGTGGGAACTTAGAACCCAGCAGTTGCCTGCGCTCCCATGAGCATGACTTGGAAATTTGGAAATTTGATCTGGAAGAAGAAAAAACTCTTTTTGCCGGTTGTGGCTGATGTCCCTTTCACATCCTTATCCCTTGCCCTCTAGTGCCCATCTTGGGTGCCAGGATGATTTTATACCCATTCTTACGATCCGGAGGTGGCCTGAGTCCTGAGTGCAGTCGAGCATGCAGTTGACATCAGCCCCAAATCAGTCTCTTCACCCAGAATGGGATTCAGATGAGTTGTCTAATCCTCAGGGGCCAAATGCCTCCTAGTCATTCCTGACAAGTTAACCGTTACACTCTCCAGGAAGGGAGCTGCTCATTAGATTCAAAGCAGCCCAGGCTTCTGTTGTCCAAATCCTTGTGACCCTATGGACCATAGCACTGGTTGTGGGGTTTTGTCAGTGGTTTGCCATTTCCTTCTCCAGAGGATTAAGGCAAACAGTTTAAGTGACTTGCCCAAGGTCACACAGCTTGGCAGTGTCAGACTGGATTTGAACTCAGGTCTTCTGACTCCAGGCCCATCACTCAATCCACTCATCCAGCTAGCTGCCTCTTCTTTTAGAGAATACTATCCACTAGCCATAGCTACTGGGGCTGGGGGTGAGATGTTTGTCTGCCCAAGTCTCTAGTCTCTCCACCCCTCCAGTCCATCCTCCAGTCATCCAGGAAAGTGATTTTCCTAAAGCCCAGGTTCCACTATGGCACCCTGCCTCCCACTCCCCACTCAAATTCCAGTGACTTCCCATCACTTCCAGGATGAAATATGAAATGCTCTGTTTTGGGTTCAAAGCCCTTCATAACCTGACTCCCTCCTGTGTTGCCAGTTGTCTTATACCCTGCTGCCTACTCTGATTCAATGACCCCGGTCTCCTGGCTGACCCATGAACAGGACCCTCGTCTCTCTTAGCTCCATACATCTTCTCTGGCTGCCCCCATGCTCAGAACTCTCTCCTTTGCTTTGACCCATGACCTCCCGGACTTCTACAAGAAGTCTTCTCTAACCTGTCTTCTTTCCAGTTCCTTCCCTCTGTTATCAGTTTCCTGTTTATCCTGTAGATAGCATGCATGTTATGTTTGCTTGTGATTTCCGCCCCCCCCCCCCATTAGATGGTGAGCTCCTTGAGGGCAGGGGCTGTCCTTTGCCTTTCTTTGTGTCCTCAGTGCTGAGCACAGCTCACCCACAGCTGGTGCTTAGTAAATGTTTCTTAACCTTTCTTCCACAGAAGAGGATGTACTTGAGGATGGTTGTCATATCCCCCTAAGTATTCCATTCTCCAAGTGAAATGTCTTCAGTTCCTTCAGCTGATCCTCACGTGGCCTGGTCTCTAGCCTCTTCGCCATCATTCTTTTGGACTTAAGAGATTTTGGAGTCCAACCTCTTCATTTTGTAGAAGAGGAATCAAGTTCTGGAAGAGAAAAACGGCTTTGGCTCATTCTTGGAGACCACCAAGGAAAGAAAAAGGCCATTTCCTTTTTCCTGGACTGCCCAGTCTTCCTTCTGACCTCCCTGTCTCCAGTTTCCTTCCATTTGCTCCTACTTGGCTGCCAAAATAATCTCCCTAAAACCCACTTGGGTGGCCTCAGCCCCCAAATCTTCATGACTCCACTGCCTATAAAATGCAGAGCTTTCTATCATCTAAGGGTGTGGTTGGCATTTCTAAAATGCTGTCCTCTGTTATTCCCTGTCATACAGGAGCCCCTTCCTAAACATCCTTTCCCTCTCTACTCCACTGCCTGGCATGCCTTCCCCATTTTCTCTACTAAAATAAACACTCCCCCCTTTTCAAGGTCCAGACCAAGCCCACACTCACATGCACAGAGGTCTCAAGGCTCAAGGACTGCTCCTTATTTTATTTTTTATTATTACAGAACTCTGCCCCACCCCCACCTTTATTATTTGCCATCCTTTTGGGTGTGTTCTGTTTCTCCCAATTTGATTAAAGTTCATGGTCTAGATTCCGGTTTGGCCAGGACTTAAGACAAGTGTTGGTGATAATGTGCCAGAATGAGGGCTGAGCTTAGAAGGCAGGACAAGGTCCAGAGGTGAAGGCCAGCTCAGCACAATGTAACGGAGCTGCTGAGCCCACTAATCTGGTGGGAACCAAAAGGCCAGGAGGAGGTCTGGTGGCAGATAAAACTGGGAAGAAACGCATCTTCCTCCAGCGTAAGGAGTTATCAGATGCCTGCTGTGTTGGGTGCAGGGTGAGTCTTCAAAGGTGTGTTCCTGGAGGACAGACATACTCCCAAGAGAAATGGAGACCCTCCTTGGATATCAGAGCTGCTGGTGGGGTGCAAGTCTTGCTTTCCTTTGATGACTTTCCCCAGTGCCTCACCTCCCCAGCTTGTACTCACAAGGTGAATTCTCTGGAGGGCAGCCACCCCAGTCTGAAGGTGTCCTCTGGGGCTGTACTTCTGAACTCATCATTCATCCTTCATTTTGAAGAGAACCAGTGACCTTGTGAGATGATGTTCTAGTTTGAAGTGAGGCAGGACTACAGAGTCATCAGCCCTATTCTCTTCCAGAGTCATCAGAGTCCAGTGGCAGGAAAAAAGTCAAGGTGACTGGTGATGTCTCAGGGTGCAGTGGATGACCTTGGTGCGTTCGACGTCTGACCAAGGTCTGTGCTTTCCACAGCACTAGGTTCAGCCACCTTCATAGCCATTGGAACAAACTCTTCTCGTGCACCCATTTTGCTGAGGGAAATATTCACATTCCCCTGATTCAGCAGGGGATCTGAGGCCAGTCAGTTACCAGAGTGTGGCCATTTCACATGCTGCAGCTTCTTGAAGCCACAAGTGAGAGTTGGGTAGCAGGTGGACATCAGAGGTGGATGAGCAGCCCTGAAAAGGGCTTGGCAAGTCATCACACCAGAAGGGCTAGTCCCCTCACATCCACCTGAACTATATCGGGCATAAGCCCCCACTGGGATACCTACCTTTCAGTAGTCAGCCAAAGATAATAAGGTCAGAAAAGCAGTTCCTGGAGTAGCATAGTAAGATTGCCATTGGAGCATTCCTCCACAAACACTGTCTCACTAATACATGCATCATCACAGAGAGTGAGCCTGAGGCTAGTTTATGTGGCTATTTGAGCTCAGGCTTAGATTCTTTCAACAGTTTCGGAGACATTTAGAAATTTCAGACTGGAGCAAGTTTCCACAACTTGACTGCCACAGAACCCTCCTCCAGAAAACCTAGATGTGTTACTCAGACATTAGAAAAGAATGCTGGGACAGGCTCAAATGAGTCAGCAAGATAACCTCCCAGCTTTGTGACCAGCTGCTCCCCTTCATGCATCGTTTCCTACAGCCAGACCAGGATGCTCTCCAAGTACTGTCTGAGATTCCCCATCTCCAGGTCTTTGCTCAGACCCTTTTTGATGCCTAGAATACCCTCCTGTTCACCCATCCTTTAAAATCCAGTTCACATGAGTGAATGAAGATTTTCTTCATTTTTAATTAAGTCCTCACTATGGGCAAAGCCCTGCATTGAGAACTGGAGATAAAATAGAAGCTCAAGCTAGCCTCTGACCTCTGGGAGTTCTTATATAACTCAAGGCTCCCTGCCCACCGCTCTCCAGTTTAGCAAAGACCACTGACCTCCCCAACACCTGTCACCTCTGATGCATCTGCCACTTCCAGTGCATCTGCGGTGCATTATTTTGTATGATGGCGACTCTTGCCTGTGCTGTGCCTCTCCGCTGGACTGTACCTGAGGACAGGAAGTGTGTCTCCTAGCACTGACCACACACAGGATGCACTTGGTGTTTGTAGAATTATACAAAAAAACCTTCACTGAGGGTTCTAGATGTTGAGGGGGAGCAATAGGTAGATGGGTCCCTGGCTTCATACAGCCTGTAATCCAGTAAGGGACCATAATTGAGAAGATCTGCCTGCAGAGATGGTGGAAGGAGGCTGGGGCAGGAAGGAGCTGCTGCTTCTGGCTCAGAAGCTGGGGACACAAAGCTCTGCGGGTGCCCCTGCTGTGCTTATGTTGACCTGTTGCCCCCAGGAAAACTGATCGGAAGGTTCTACGAGGAGAATGGAGATCCCACTCCTGCGCTCCTCCAGGCTGAGGCCACCATGGCCCAGGGAGACGCTGCTAGGGAGGCAGAAAAGCAGCAGCAGCAGCACTTCCCTGCGTGTAACTCGGAGTGGAGCTCTGGTGGCCCTGGCCGCTTCTGGTGCTCCAAACAGAGGTAAGTTGGCAGTAAGCAGGCACTGGCCCTCCCTCCCTTGTGGTGAGAACACAGTGAGGGTATGTTTGTGAAGCACTTGGAGTATGCCTGGCATATAGTAGGTACTTAATAAATGCTTATTTCCTTTCTCCACTTATTAATACTGTATGCTGGGCACTGTGCTAAGTGCTTTACAAGTATTATCTTCTTCAGTCCTCAGAACAGCTTTGACAGGTACCTGCTGTTGTCCCCATTTTAGGGATGAGGAAACTAAGACAGATGAGCTGAGGTGACTTGCCCAGGGTCACACTGCTAGCAAATTTCTGAAGGTGGATTTGAACTCAGGACTTCTGTGCTCTGCACTGTGATGCCCCCTTTATGCCAGTTAGGCCAACTTCCTAGATTATTTGACAGACGAGGAAACAGACTTAGGTAGGTGACACCTCAAGTCCCAGGAGTAGTGCATGGCAGAGGCAGGATTTGAATTCAGTCCCTGTGGCTCCAGTCTTCCTCCCCTCCCCTCCCCCCGCCCCATCCCCGCTGGCCCATGGCTCTAGCTCAAACAGGAGAGTGGGAGGCAAACCCTGTGTGTGAGGATGGGCCAGGATGCCCTGCTCCCTTAAACCTGTAGGCATGGGGGGTGGAGGTGGTGGCACTTTTCTTGTCCATGACCCAGGGGTTTATGTTGGACTGCAGGATCCCTAGGTTAAAGGCTAGGAAGGCATTTGCATAATCCTCAATTACTTTTTCAGACTAATTTTATTCATCCACAGCCTCACCAATTAAGTATCCTGGTGCTGGTGGGCCCATACCTTGCCCACTTGGACTGCTCCAGCCCTTTGTCACCTTTGCCAATTGCTGGGTGTGAGGTGAAACCTGAGGGTCGTTTGGGGTTTATTTAAAATCAGTGCTTGGGAGCATTCATTCCCAGGCTGATTCTCCTTATCTCTTGGGGAAGGGATTTCAGCCTTCTCCATTTCCATTTATTATTTACATATCTTGGACACCAAGTCCTTATCAGAGATACTGGGTACAGGACACATTCTAGGTTCATGCACCCCTCCCTGCAGAAGGTTGAACCCCATGTCCCACACCCCCAGTTGTACTTTCTGAGAAACCACTGGGCACTGGGAGGCAGCTCTCTGCTTTCCGGCCCCCTCTGGCTTCCCTCCATCAGCTCACAACAGCCAGCTTATGTCCAAGGGCCCTAGGAGCCACCCCCCATCTTCTCCAACGGACTGACCTCCTCCATGCCCCCCTCTCCCTATGCACTTGTCCCTTAAGATGTGCTTGAGGGTCTGCCCCCTCTGGCTAGCTCCCTCCATCTCTCTAGCCCCCTAGAAAAAGCTGTGTCCACTCACTGCTGCCCACTCACCATCTACATTTCCTCTGCATCCCTCAGTGTTTCTTACAGGCTGGCTCCTGACCTCATCACTCCTCCAAATTGACTAATTCTTGCTTCGCTGCCCATTTTCAGGATCTTCTCTCTGTCCTTATTCTTCAGGACCTCTCTACCTCAGCAGTGGACCCTGTTGACCAGTTTCTCCTGTCTCCCTCTCCCCTCTCGTCATGCCCCCAGCCACCAGTGCTCTCCTAGGCTCTAACTCTACTTCCTCTATACCTCTCAGAGCTTATACATGCAGCCTTGAGGTTGTTGACTGGGCCCTCATTTTATTGAGGCCCAGAAAGGGAAGAGGACTTGCCTAAGTCCCCACAGGTAGTATGTCACAGGGATGGGATTCAAACCCAGGGCCGTAGACTTCATGCCCCACCCCCATCCCACACACCCTTTGGATGCTCAATATGAATTTTTTGATTAAACACTGAAAAGGTCCGTGGACCATGGTTCAAGAGCTATGTGCCCATCTCCTCCCCTCCTGCCCACTCTTTGGGAGAGGCATTTTTGTTCCCCTCTCACTCAACTGTGGATCTGGAGACCAAGTCCCGTGTCCCCCAGGAGGCTAACTGTGTGCTCTTCCATCCTCAGTGGAGGCATAAGCAGGGACTGGACAGGGGTCCCCAGGAAGCTGTATCAGCCAGGTGGGAAGAAGCCACAATGTGTGTGTGTGAGAACCACGGGGCCCCCCACTGGCCAGGCAAGCCCCACCAGCCACGATGACCGCGGAGACTTGGACAACCCCAGCCTGCAGGAGTACATGGGCTGCCCACCGCTGGCTAGCAGCTGCATCTTGCAAGACTGAGCCCTTTAGGGCGCTATCAGGAAGCCCCATCCAGAGGGCCCTGACCTGGACACAGGGAGGGAGAGAAGGGTAGAGAGAGGAAAGAAACGGAGGACAGAAGAGAGAAAAGAAAAGGAAGTCCCTGAGAGGTGCATCCTTCTGTGGAAGGAGGAAGCCTCCTGCTGCCCCACCCTGCCAGGCTTCTGGGGGCAGCTGTCCAGCAGGAAGCAGGGGCTCTGAGGGCTGAAGCTATCTGAAGATGGCTCAGGAGGTTGGAGGGAGGGCAGGCTGCAGAGGCCAATCTCACCCACAAAGAATAACTTGGGAGTGGTGATGACGGCAGATGTCAGAGGCCATCCCCGCCTGGGCTCAGCCCTCCTCCTCCCCAGCACTGCCAGGCTTTGGGGGTCTGTGGGGGCTCTCAGGGGCCCAGCTCCAGAGCTAAGGTCTGAGCAGGAGCAAGGCCAAGTGAATTCAAAGTGACCGGGAACCCCTTTTCCTGGGCCCTGCAGGGAAAGCTTTAGAGCTTAGCACAGTGCTGGGCACTAAGGAGGGCCGTTTTGGGGAGGGTAGCTTACACTCTGGACAGGAGCCACTGATTCCTGTGCAGTTGTCCTTCACCCCCATTCTCAGCAGCAGGACCAGCCTTGGGCATGAATGAATCAAACAGAATTCATTAAACGCTCACTGTGTGCCGAGCTCTGTCACGCAGATCCAAGGTGCAGACAGAATGCAGACTGAAGCATGGTTTGTCACTTTTTCTTTTTTTCCCTGTTTTCATTCACAACGTGACTAAAATGGAAATACTTTGCGTGATTGCACATCTGTAACATATCAAGTTACTGGGGGGGAGGATTTTGGACTCAGAATTTTTAAAGAATGTTAAAGATTTTACATATAATTGGAAAAAAATATTTTAAAAATAAATACCTTACTACAGCATCTGTGATCATAAATAAACAAAGATGGAGCCTGCCCTCAAGTAGCTTACCTTGTGATAGAGGACACAATGCACAAAGGGGAGGAGGGCTGAGACTGTAGGGAAGTGCATTGGCTCGCCCCTTCCACGAACAGTGATAAAGTTGGTTTGTTCTTGGTTATGGACCTGCATGGCCAGGACTTCTTTGAGAAGCAGTTCCCAATGAGGAGGTGGCTAAAAACTTGGAAATAGGCTTTGAAGAAGATGACTTCTTGTGCTGACCTCTGAGCCAGGCCTGTAACCCCAGGCACCAGACCTTGCCCCTCTGGCCAGGCCTGAGGCAGAGCACCAAGGCCCTGCCGGCAGAAGTGTGAGGGGCCTGACTGGAGGTGTGAGACTGGAAAAAAGGAGAGAGGTTAGGGCTGGATTTATAGATCTGAGAACAGAGCAGCGAACTCAAGTGGTGGGAGTGGATGAGATCACCAAGTGAAGCTGCCACAGAGCCACCACCACATGTTCAGGCCTCCCGATGGACCAGCCAAGGAGACAGGAGGAGCGGGCAGAGAGGGAGAAGAAGAGAGCAGAGCAAGCAGCTGTAGCCCAGGCTGTCCAGAGGCCCAGCAGGCCTCCAAACAGTGGGGGAGGGCAGGACCGCCCCCTTTGAGGCTCCCATGACATTCTGGGAAGGAACATCATTCAGACCCTCCCCACTCCCTGCCCCCAGTTGCCTTTAGAACTTGAAATCTCTGAAACAGGATTCATGGAATAATGAAATGCAAAAATGCACATTCGCATTTTAGGGGGAATTGGCTGAGAACTCTCACTTTCAAATATCCAAGGTAATTAGATTCCTTAAAATACTTAACCATTTTCAATTAAGCACCCTCCCTTCCAATTTCCACTTTAATTTGCAGAGCAAGTTTTGCTTTTCATAGAGAATACTATTTAATCACATTACAACCCTCTCCAAATGACCATAAGGTATAATTCCAAACAAAAGACAGCTAGGTGGCACAATGGATAGAGCACCAGGCCTGGACACAGGAAGACTCAACTTCCTGAGGCCAAAAATGGCCTCAAACACTTGCTAGCTGTGTGAAGTTGGGCAAGTTACTAAATTATTTGCCTCAGTTTCTTTATCTGTCAAATGAGCTGGAGAATGGCAAACTGCTCCAGTATCTGCCAAGAAAACCCTAAATGGGGTCATGAAGAGTCAGACACCTGAACTGGCACCATTGCAGTATGATGGAAAACAGCCCAGATCCCTGCCTGGGGGAGCTGAGACATGACTGCCACACCACCTTACAGGATGACTGCTTGTTGATATCCAGCATCACTTGGGAGGTACCCCAACTTTACAGAGGAAACCAAGGCACAGAGGAGTTATGAAAAGTGATCAGAGCCAAGAGTGGAAATGGCCTCCTGACACCCACACCCAGCGTTCTGGACTTGACCAAGTCTTGCAAAGAGATGTCCAGGTAAGTGTTTTACCAACCACCCCCTTAGGCTCAGTGGGAAAAGGTGATAAAAGAGACCCCATGGAAATGCCCTGGCGTGTGCTAGACTGGCACAGGCAGCCAGCTCAGCTCTCCTGGATGCCCTACGGGCTCTCACAGGGTGTTCCTGCTATCGCTGCACACACTCTCTGTGTCCTTTGTTTTCAAAGAAGACCATGCCATCAGAGAAATGATGACATGACTTGCACTTGACTTTGTTTTGAGTGAGGGAGGGTTGTGCAGGTCACCAGCCTCACTTCTCCTCATGGGCCATCTGGATCCAGGGACCACACATGCTGTTACCAAAGGTTTTCAATTTAATGTACATAGTTGATGCATTCTAGTGTTATTACAAGGAATCATTACAGTTAATGCAAATATCCATTTGGAAAAATACATTCTATTCCACAGACTCCTAGATGACAGTGGCCGCACGTGCCCGCCTCCTGGTGGTCCTCAGACATTCTTTTGCACAGCACCCCCACGCTAGGATCCTGTGACCCCAGACCCAGAAGGGCACAGAGCACTGCCCTGGGGCTTTCCCACCCAGAGCTGGCCAAAGTGGCCAGCATCAGCTGTGAAGCCTCAGGCTGAGGTACCATTGATGCATATGAAAAGGAAACCTTAGAGGCACGAATCTGCAGTCTTTAAGGCATTGAGAATGGTAGCGGTCTGTGAGCTCTTGGGATGGCAGGAACCAGTCAGTCCATTTCTAGGATGGCTCTGTTCCCCTCCACACAAGGGAAAGATGAGGCCCCGCCTTCCTCTCCTCTGCAGGGGTTTTGTGCTTTGGGGGGACCAAGGGTCTCAGCCAAGCCCTGCAGACACCTGCTTCTGGGACCCCCTCACTCTTGGCCTCTGCTCAGGCTCTTTGTTATCCTATTACTAACTGCCATTCAGGCTGAGGAACTAATTTCTGGGCAGATGCTGGACTTAGCCCAGGTAACAGGCAAGAAGTTGCTGGTCAGAGACTAGATCTGCCCTTGGTGACACCATGTGAGCAAACCAGATCAGGGCTGTGCTTGGGACAGAAAGCATCTGTCATTCCAAGACTCAAGCTTCGGGTATAGGGACAAAGGTCGTGACCACAAGACTCCAACTCCTGGGGAGAAAGGAAGTGTTTGGGTAAAAAAATCCCAATCCACCAAGAAGTGCCTGTCCCTTGCACCGTCCCCGCTCAGTGCACGTTGCTCCCCTTTTCAGGGATGTCGGTCTTGAGGCAGGTGCAGCTTAGGGATCGCCCTCATGGGCTGCCACAAGCTGTGACTGGTGGTGGGTTCCGGGGGCTGGGCCAGGCTCACTTATCCCCTTGCCTGAGGTCTTTGGACTTTCCAACTGTGAATAAGGAGGATTCATGTCTCCTGTGGCTGCCCGGAGCTGCTGCCTGAGGGAGTCTAAACTCCTTCTCCTTACAAGAACCCAGAAGGTGCAAAGCTGCATAGGGAAGTCAGTGCCCCGACTGTAGATGTCCACGAGTGTGTGGCAGGACTAGCATGTGGGCAGACTGGCACCACTGGGGGGGGTGGGGGCTTGCGAAGAGAAGAATGCCACTCCAAGATACCCCCTACCCACCCAAGCTCAGCATGAGCTGTGGGGGAGGGGTCCCAAGTCAGCCTGGTATGAACTGACCCTGACTCGGCACAGCACACCACAAACATGTTATGTGTGTCCCCAGTACATTTCAATACATGATTTAGACCAGTGTTAATAACAATGCAGGAAACAATAACAGAAGCGCCATCCCATAACATAATCAGAGTTATCTGGATTAAAGAATTAAGTTTCACCTAATTAAACTCTAGAAAATGGTCTCTTGTGATATATTCTTGGGGAAATGCACACCCCCAAGAGCAAAGGTCCTCCAGTGTGGAAGCTAGCCAGTGACTGTAAAGGGGTATGTGTGTGCGCATGCATGTGTAGCGTGTATGTGTGTGCAGTATGCACGCATGCATGCGTGGTGTGTGAGCATGTGTGTGGTGTGCGTGCATGTGGGGGTGTGTGCGCGCACGCATGTGTGGTATGCACACATGCAAATTTATGTGTGCGCATGTGAACACGTGTGTGTGCATACATGGATGTGGCACACAGGGGCATTCCTGGCTCCTCACCAAAGATGGGGGAGGTTCTTATTTTCAGCAAATCCCACATGGAATGTGACGGCACTGAATAAACATGGTCCTAAATGAATTTTTGTCTTTTAAACACATGACTACATCCAGATTCTTGCTTAAAACAAGGTATGCATGTGATATGTACATACTCTCTCAATCACATAAATATAAACAAGTACCACTTATTTATGGCCCCATTCTACATGTATAAATATGTATAGATGTGTGTGCCCCTGTATGTGGGTGAGCGCATGTGCATGTATGTCTGTAGGCTGCGCACGCTGTGGCTCCAGAAGCATCCTGGGCGGGGCGGGGTTGGGGACCCTGGAACACGGCCACCCAGCCTGATGGAGGGCAACTCCAGAGGCCTTATGGGCATCTTTTGGGCCCTGCCTGAGGTGAGCCTTTCCTCACTGTGATGGAGGCAGGACAGAAGCCCTCCTCTCCTTTGCTCCCCACCAGCAGGGACCACCACAAACTTCCTCTGGCTGACAAGGTGAGGACCAGGAAAGAGGGCGGCCTCGCTGGCTACTGAGGAAAAGCCCAGTGAGGAGAGAGGGCCTCCCAGCCGAGTCATTTGAGCCGCATAAATGAAGCTTGTGTTCCAAATGCAATTCCCCATGTAGGTTAAACATGGGCATTTTTCTTGGGACCACAGGTGGGAGCATCATGCATGCCAGGCTTTCCATGTGGGTGTGCAGGTGGGCTGTGTGACCAGCACAAATAGATGGCTCCCCCTGGATGTCCCTGAGGTGGGCAGGCTTGCCTCCTCCAGGGGAGCAATCCATGGAAGAGCAGGGACGCCCCCAGTAAAGCTTTCTGTTGTTAAGGCCACTGTTCTCTGGCAATCCTTCTCTCTGAACCCTGTTTACACAGCGCCCACGAGCACTACAACTGAGCTTCAAGAAGACTTCCTAGCAGGAAGAACCTGCCACAAAAGTCCAAGGCGGCACCCAGTCAGCTCGAGTGGTAGGCACCCGGGCCCAGCAAGCACGCCCCCTCCCCAGCCATAGGCCTCAACGGCAGGCTCTCCCGGAGGGCTAGCGAAGCCACACTCACCACCTTTCATCCAGTGGTCCAGTCCAATTTAAACTTCAGTGGAAATCGATCACAGCCTGATACGATGACAATCGCATAAATCATTGGTAATGGAGTAAATCACTAGGCGGTCCTTAATTGTTTTCAGTCTGTTGCAGGAGGGAGACAAAGGCTGTCGCCGCCACCGCCTTCCTTCTCCCTGGCTGCAGGGCTGGTGATCTGGGCGGCTGCTGCTGCCGAGGAGAATGGAGCCGGGGCAGCCCCTGGCTCCCTTAGGAGACTCCCCCCAGGGTTAGAACATCAAAGCAAATGTTGCAGACCCTCACAGGCTTGTTCAGATCAAACTTGATGATGGGGATCTCCTTGGTGGAGCATTTGTGGCAAAGGAGACGTCCGCAGTGCCGACTGTGGGAGCAAAGAGAGGAGGAGGAGATGTGAGGGGAGACCTGCAAACATACACCAGATGTCACCTATTGGAGCAGACCCTAATCTGACAGGTGGGAAGTCTCCATGGTGCTCACTAGCTGGCCCTTTCAAAAGGAAGGCTACTATCCAGGATGAAAGCTTGACCCAAGGCAGAGAGGAGGTACAGAGATGACACTCCCCTGCTTATTCTCACCATTGGACTGAGTAGGTACAACCCGAAGGTATGATGAGCCTCCCTCTACCAAGGCTGAGCCGAAGCCCCAGAGGAGGCCGAGGGAGGAATCTGCAGCCGCCCCAGAACCCCAGTCATCTGCGGGTTGGATTGTGAAAACCACAAGTCCTGGGTTCCAAATCATCCTCCCGCCCTGGTGGAGTCCTGGCTAAATGGTCTGCAGTCTCAGCTTTCTCATCTGCTCTCTCCCAGGCCTGGCCACCCTGAAAAAGCCATGGACTTCCCACTACCTTAAAAGGGAAGTAGTGCCTATGGCTTCAACAAGGCCTCCTGCTGGGCAGACAGACAGTATTACCTATAGGTTCCACTTGTGGTCAAGGAGAGAGAGAAGCGAGCTTCTCAATACTTGGGGCATCCTTGAGCCTGGGATGAGACGTCTTCAGCCACCAAGGACTTGGAGCAAAGCATGGACTTGTATGGCTTACATAAAAATAAGACCTGAATCTAAAGAGCTCTCAGCAGGTGAAGGCTTTGGGCTGAACTAAGTAAAATTCAATTTAAAGAGGTACATGTAAAATTTTTGACCTGAGTTTAAATAAATAAAATCACCACCACCCCAAGCTGATGACAGGCAGCAATCTGGCTAGATGACAGACACACCCCTGAGGGTCTTGGTGGATCAAGTTCTGACCCAAGTCGATGAGGGGACAAATCACGCCACCTGATCTGTGTTCAAAGGGGCTCTCAGTAAGCAAGCCACAAAGCAATTATCTTTCCAACTTATGGATACCAAACAAACTGAGAGGAGTGCATAAAATAAAATAGGCAATTTTGATTACATAAAATTAAAAAGGTTTTCGCACAAACAAAACCAACATAGCTAAAATTATAAAGGAAGCAAGTAAATGGGAAAAAAAACTGCAACAAATTTCTCTGAAAAAGGCAGACCTTACATATCCAGGACATGTAAGAAATGGATTCAAATTTGTGAAAACAAAAGCCACTCCCCAGTTGAAAACCGGTTAAAGGATATGAATAAGAAATTCAATTTTCCAAGGAAGAAATCTAAGCTAACAGGAGTCATATGAAAAAATGTTCCAAATAACTAATACTATGATAAATACAAATTAAAGCAACTATAAAGTTCCACCCTTAAACCCATCAGACTGGCAAAGCTTTAAAAAGTAAAATGGCAGATGGTGGAGGGGCTGTGGGGAAGCAAGCGCATCAGTGCATTGTGGGTGGAGGGACAAGTTGTGGTGGTTATCTTGAAGAGCAGTTAGGAACTGTGGCCCCAAAGTCACTAACTGTGCCTGCACTTTGACCTCCTAACACCTCTACTTGGCTTACACTTAGAGAGATCTAAGAAAGCAGCTGAGGTCATGCCCATGGATTGGGAAACAGCCAAGCAAATGAAGGCATATGAATGTGACAGAATTCTTTTTACAGCAGAAATGCCAAACGGGATCTCAGAAAAACTGGTAAGCCCTAGATGAGCTGATGCAGAGTCAAGTGAACAGTACAAAGGGAACAGAACCTGGGTTCAACACACAACTTGGAAAGACTTAAGAACCAGCTCTCTCCAAAGTTCTCAGCAGTCTCTTACTTGTCACATCTAACAGCCTTTTCTCAGACCTCAACCCTGCCCAGTGATCCCTCTCCAGCCTTGGTCACTGTCCCTGACTAGCTCCTCCCCCATCCTCAAAAAAGCGTCACCCAATCCGTCCACCTCCACTAGCTATCACCCTCTATCTTTCCTCCCTTTTGTGGCTAAAGTCCTTGAGAAGACTGTCACCAAAAAGTGTCTCCACTTCCTTTCCTCATCTTTTCTTAACTCATCATTCAAATGAAAATACTTTCTCCAAAGCTGCCAAAATTTAAGAGCCATTTCTCAGTCCTCACCCTCATCCACCTCTCTATAGCCTCTGATGCTGCTGATCATTCTCTCCTCTCTGGGTTCTGGGCACATCCTCTCTTACTTTTCCTACCTCACTTCTGCTCCTCATTTCCTTCTACTGGATCTTCATCCAGATCATGCTCACTGACCCTGGGCATCTCCCATGGCTGTTGTGGGTCCTCTTTTCTGTCTACACTATTTCACCAGATGATTTCATCAATTGCCATGGATTCAATGATCATGTTTCTGTCAATGATTCTTGATCTACTTATCCAGCCCCAACCTCTCTCCTAACTTTCAGACTCGCATCTCCAACTGCCTACTAGACATCATCTTAAACTCAACACATCCAAAAATGAATCCACTCTTTTCTCCTGGCCTAAACCCTCCTCCCTTCTAAACTTTTCTAATATTGTCAAGGGTTCCAGTCATTCTGGCTTACAACCCAAGGGTCTTCCTGGTCTTTTCACTCTCATCGCCCTAGCCAACCAGTTACCAAGGCCTGTCATTTCACCTCTGCAGCATCTGTCCTCACCCACCTCCACTCTGGTGTAGGCCCCCCTTACCTCGCACCTGGACCCTTACAATAGCTGCTGGGGGGACGGAGGTCTACATGCCTCAAGTCTCTCTGCACTCCAGCCCCATCCCACACTCATTTATCAAGGTGATTTTCCTAAAACACAGGTTTGACCTTCCCCACCCCCAACAAACACCACACTAAACAAATTGCAGTGGCTCCCTATTATGTCCTATTCTAGTGTTTCTATTATGTAGCAAATATAAAGTCTTTCATGACCTGCTCCCTTCTCCCTTTGCAGCCTTCTCACACCTGACTCCCCAGTACTCGCTAATCCAGTGACCCTGGCCTCTGGATGTTCCTAAAACAAGACATTCCGATACCTCAGTTTTTTCACTGGCTGTTTCCCCATTCTTGGAGTTCTCTCCTTCAACTTCACCTCTGAGATTCCCTGGCATCCTTCAATCAACCAATAAAGTGATAAACATTTATTAAGCACCTACTGTTTGCCAAGCACTGAGCTAAATGCTGGGGACACAAAAAGAGGCAAAAGAAGAGTCCCTGTCCTTAAGGAGGAGTTCAATCAATCTACACCAAGCAGGGTCTACAAAGGATAAATAGGAAATAACTAACAGAGGGAAGGCTCTAGAATTGGGGGGAGGTTGGAGAAAGTTTCTTGTAGAAGGGGAGCAAGGTTAAAGGAAGCCAGGGAGATCAGGAATGGGAGCAGAGGAGGACCAGGTTGAGAATGCTGCGCAGAGAGATGGAGGCCCAGCCAGGAGGCAATGTCACTGGGCTGAAGAAGACTGGGGGCCCGAGTGGGAAGTCAGAAGTAAGAAGACTGGAAAGGTGGGAGGGGGCAGGTCACAAAAGGCTCCAAAAGCCAAACTGGGCATTTTGTATTTGATCCTGGGGGCACCAGGAGCCCCTGGAATTTACTGAGTGGCGGCTGAGCAGAGGACGGACTAGAGGGAGGGCCTGGAGGCAGGCAGATCCCCCAGCTGCTATTGCAATGGTCCAGGAGGGAGAATTCAGCTCCAATGCCACCTCTAGAACCTCTTTCCCAGGCCTCCTTCATCTTTGTGCTCGATCCCATCTAGCTCTCATCCGTGCACTGTCTCCCACATTAGACTATGAGCCCCTCAAGAGCACGGCTGTGTTTCCTGCCTCTCTTTGTATGCTCAGCACTTAGCAGGAGCTTCATAAATGCTTCTTCTTTTCGCTCCCTTAGCTGGCAGTTAATTATGCTTGCTGACCCACCCTCACCAGCATAACGTCCACCCAAGGTTCCAGAGGACAGATGAAAGGGCATACAAAGGCTGTGGATTTGCTGGGGGGGCCCCAAAGAGGGAGCAGGCCCCATGAGCCCCGGTTGAGGGTGAACCCAGAGAAACACAGGGAAGGGCTGCCCTTCACAGGACACCAAAGTGTTCTCCTTGGCCCCTGAGGTAGACTGTGTCTGGATGTCGAGAAGCCCCTGCTCCTGATACCCAGCCCCTCTGCTGCCTTAGCAGGTGCTGAGCTCCCCCTCCCTGGAGGTCTCCAAGCAAAGGGAAGATGAGCACATGGCAGGGGCTGTGCCAGACTAGACAAAAAAAGCCCTGAGCGGTCAGGCTCATCTTCCTGAGCCAGCGGCCTACCCCTAGGCTTCTCTTGGTTCAGAAATCTCCAAGACTGCAGTCACAGTACTCCACTGAGGTGGGAGGTCTCTGGAGGTTTCTGGAGGGACAGCCTCCACCCCACCCCACTGTTCCTCTTGTCTTTGCCTCCCAGGCCAGAGCCTGACCCAAAGTCCAGGGGAATTCCAGGCCAGGCTTGCAGGGCCCGGCTCCTGGTTCCCCAAATGTGCCCTGGCCTCTCCTACTTCTGGGGCTGGGCTCAGAGGGCCCCTCCCCTGTGAAAGCCCAGCTCTGATCATCTGGTTCCTTGTGTAGGCTCTGGTCTTCTTAGCACTCCACACCCCCGAGGGAGGGCCTCTTTCTCTTGCCCAATACGCAGCCCAGGGCTCGTCAACCAAGCTAGGCACCGACTGCTGCCACAGCTGAGGAACCCAGGAAGAGCACCGGCTCCTTACCAGTGATGCTTCCGCGTCGTGACCCCGAACTTGGCCATGCACTCGTAGCAGGTGGAACCATCACACCAGGGAGGCTCCTTGGAGAGCATATCTGAGGAGGGCACATGGCCAGAGAGCTGCTAAGTGCTAGCTCCTGGGGTGCCCCCCCCCCACCTTGGGCTAGTGCTGGGCAGCACTGGAGGAGGGGAGCCCAAGGGGTTGTTTGGGGCAGGTCCCATCCACTCACCAAGAAGCCTGAATAGGAGCTGCTTTGTGGCCACCTGGTAGTTGAAGATGTTGACCCCCTGGTTATTGTGAGTGCCCAGACGAGCCCCAGCGCGCACAATCGCACGGCACAGGTTGGCGTTACCCTTCATGTAGGCCAAGAGCAGCACTGAAACAGCCAGAAGAGCCTGATAAGCAGTGCCCAAGGATCAGAGAGCCCAGTCCAGCCTCACCCTGCCCATCATGTGCAGACCCTCCTTGGCCACTGCTGCCCCATCTCTGGCACTGCCATGATGTGGCACTGCCAATGGGCTCCAGGCTGCCCCCTCACCTGTGTTCCCTTCAGCATCTGGTTTGTCTAGAGGGTATTCAGGCATGCACTCCAGGAAAAGCTCGAAGATGGCAGCTGCGTTCTCCTTGCCATAGTGGCCCAGGATGTGCATCGGTGACTGGCCCCTAGCAAAAGTGGGGAGAAAGGAGCGTCCAGAATCCGACCTTCCCTGGGACCTCTGCAGCTAGGCCTTGCCAGGCAGACCCAAAGGGCTTCCTACCCTCTAATGTAAGTGGGTGGGGCCTGTAGGAAGTGGGACTTATTGCAGAGGAAGAAGGAGGGTGTGCCCAGAGCCACTCCTCCCTGCCTATCAAACTCAGTCTCTGCACCAAGGCCTCTAACTCAGCAAGAGTAACCACAGAGTCCAGGGAAAGGAAGGTCTGGAGGAGCTACAACTGGCAAAGGGAAGGGGTACCTGGTGAGGGGGGACTGCCACACACTGGGACAAACCGGAGGTGCAGGGTTCCTCTCAAGCCCAGCACCATCACGAGGTGGCACAGTGGCCGTGGCCACGCTGACCCTCCACCACTGAAGGTGGCAGCCCTGTGGCCCCTTCCCCATTCCTGCAGGCAGCAACTCACCTCAGATTAAAGGCCTCTGCATCCACACTGCACTCAGTCAGGAGGGCCCGGATGGTACTCAGTCGACCATGCATGACTGCGAGATGGAGAGCTGCAAAGAAAGGCTCTTGACTCCAAGGCCAAAGGCCACTCAAGAGCCTGGCGCCTGTGGGCAAGGACAAGCCCGGTGCCCTCCTGCTGCCCTTCTCTATGGTCTGAGTCAGAAGACCACTCCCAGCGTGGGTTTCCATCCCAATACAAAGCATTCTTTCCACCCCCAAGGGAGACAAGAGCCCAGAGGGCACCTTGAGGCCTGGTGCTAGTCACTCTACCATTATTTCCATTCTCATCCACAGCAGAGAAGTCGACCCCGTTCTCCAGGAGGACTGAGCAGATGGTAGGCAGGTCTTGCTGGGCAGCCAGGTGGAGGGCAGTTTGGCGGTGCTTGGTTAATTCATTCACTTTGGCACCTGCAAGAAGCTGCCCCAAGAGCCAGGGGTGAGCCTCCTCCCTGGCATGCAGGGGCAAAAACTGGGGGAGAATTCTAGAGGGAGAGATGGCTCATGCTGACCCAGGAGCCAACTCCTCCCCAGGGATTCTCACTGTTAAGGGAACAAGTGGATGGTGCCTTGGGGCCAGCAGTGAAACCTCTTATCTCCTGATCAAACTGGCTTTAGTAGGACCAGGGGCTTAGCTCACTGGTGCTGCCCCCCAAGCCTGGAAGCTGCTCTTGGGGCTGAAGAAATGACCCTCATCCTAGGTTCAAATTGAGGCACAGCTCCTCCCTGAGACCTTGGGCCACACACAGAATGTGGTCTCTCAGGTCTCAGGACACCTTTTCTCTGTGTACTCCTCCTTATGTGGAGGTCATGGGGGTACTCCCACTACTTGAAACACCTTGGGGGTGCCACAGCACACAGAGTCTTGGAGTCAGGAAGACCTAAGCTCAAATCCAACCTTGAACACTGGCTGTCTGACCCTGGTCATGTCACTGAACCTCTGTCTGCCTCAATTTCCTCAAATGTAACCTAAGTCTAATAACACAAACAGCTTGCCAGGGATGCAAAGTGCTCAGCTCAGTGCCTGATTAACTAGGAGGTCTTCATCATCACTGTCCCTTCTCCTTCTGGAGCTTAGCCAACCCCACCCCAAGAGGCCTTGGCAGACACTCCCCCCTTCCCACCCAGAGCGCCGACCTTCCATTCCAGCCTACGTCCTGTAAGCCCATGGAGGCTGGGGAATGCCTGGCAGGTGCTTCACAGACATCCAAGAACAGCCCATCTCCCAGAAGGCCCTTCCCTCCCAGACTCCATACCAGATTGCGGACAATAATCTCAGACCCCGCCTGGACTGCCAAGTGGAGGGGAGTCAGCTTCGAGGCATCCTGGACTCGGGAATTCACATTGGCTTGGACACTGATGAGGAACAGCACACTTTCAATGTCTGAGTTCTGGACGGCCACATGGAGAAAGTTCCGGCCCTTGTTATCTACCTGCAAAGAGGAGCACAGACACAGAACCATGAAGGGCAGCTGGCCCAGACACTCAGCCAGCAGATCCTGTTTTGCTTCAGCTGCAGCCTCCATGGCAGTGCCAAAGTGGCCTGAAGGCTGAATGCTTTGCAGGCCCACTCCAAGGTCAGGTCCCCAGCCAGGGGGCGCAGAGAAGGCAAAGGCCTGGAGGTGGGCCAGGACCAAGACAACCTGGAGGGAGGGATCTGAAAGGTCTGAGACAGGAGGAGCCGTGCCCCGCACAATGGGTACCAATCAGAGAATGCGCTCTGAGCCGAGGGGCAGAGAGCTCTCCTGAGCTCCCAGGCTTTGTTCTCTCCCTGAGGCAGAGAGGCTTCCTCAGGAAAAGAGACCAGAATGCCTCCCTGAGGAGGGCTCATGTGGGAGCCTTCTGGGCAGACTAGCTGCCACCTGCCTCACCAGGCCATGCATGGGCAGGGAGGGGGACAGCAACAGAGTGGTATAGGCATGTGTGCACAGCCCAGCACACACAGACACACAGACATAGACATACACACACACACACACACACACACACACACACACACACACAGAAAATGCACACACACACACACACACACACACACACACACACACACACACACACACACACACACACACACACACACACACACACACACACACACAGAAAATGCATGCCCTTGTCCCCAATCTGCCCTGCCCCTAACACCCAAAGGCTTTGCCCACCAAAACTCTTGTGCGTGGTTGAGACTGTTTCACAGTCAGTCAATAGGCACTGATGAAGCACCTACCGGATGTTAGGCTCTTGGCTACATGCCTTCCCTAGAGCCTTCACCCTGGGGACACTGAACTCCTGAGAACAAGCAGGCTTCAGACACTTATCACTCCCCCTTTTGATGTGGCTGGGCCAGCAGGTAATCAGAGAGCTGGTTACCTGGCAGCATACCCCTCCCCCTGGGCAGGCTCTCGCCCCAGTCCTAAGATCATTTCAAATCTATTCCATTAATCACGTGATGCTCTCACAAAATGAATGAATGAATGAATGATTTATATGGATAATCACTGATATTCATTCATTGTGTACTAGGCGCCAAGCACTGCCGCCAAAGGCACAGGAGACCAAAGAACCACATCTTCCTCCCATGCAGAGGCCCCAGAGACCCAGCCTGACCTCGTCATCTCCTCGCCTCATGGCAGTGCTAGCTGGCTGACCTTGCTCATTCTCATGCACCTGTTCTGCAGCTCCGGACTCTCGTTTCAGGATGGCCTCCGCTGCCTTGTTATTCTTGTAAGTCATTGCACAAGCGAATGGGGTCAGGCCTTGGCGGTCCCGGATGTTCAGGCGGATGTCAGGGTGAGAAATCAGCAACTGGATGATGACGCTCTGCTGGCTGCTAATAGCAACATGAATCGGTGTCCGGCCCTCGGCATCCTAGAGGGAGGGAAAGAGCTGCTTTCTTTCTTTTCTTTTTGTAAATAATATTTTATTTTCCCCTAATTACATGTAAAAACAGATTTTAACATTCGTTTATCATTTCATGTAAAGTCTTTCCAGGTTTTTCTGAAATCATCCTGCTCATCATTTCTTATTCCACAATAACATTCCATTACAAACATACACCACAGCTTGCTCAGTCATTCCCCGGTGGATGGGTATCCCCTCAATTTCCAATTCTTACCCACCATAAAAAGCACTGCTATAATTATTTTTGTACAAATAGGGCCTTTCCCTTTTTTTGGATGTCTTTGGGATACAGACCTAGAAATAAAATTGCTGGATCAAAGGGTACGCTCAGTTTTATAGCACTTTGGGCACTGGTCCAAATTGCTCTCCAGAAAGATTGGATCAGTTCACAACTCCATCAACAATGCACTAGTGCCCCAGTTTTCTCATAAACCCCCAACATTTATACTTTTCCTTTTGGTGTCATATTAGCCAATTTGATGGGTGTAAAGGGTGCCACAGAGTTGTTTTAATTTGTATTTCTCTAATCAATAGTGATTTACAGTATTTTTTCACACGGTTATAGATAACTTTGATTTCTCTGTCTGAAAACTGCCTGTTCATATCCTTGGCAATTTTTCAATTGGGAAATGCCTTGTATTTTTAGAAAATCGACTCAGTTCTCTATACATTGGAGAAATGAGGCCTTTATCAGATACTTGCTATACAATTCTTTTCTCCAGTGTTCTGCTTTCCTTCTAATTTTGGATATAGTGCTTTTGTTTGTGCAAAAACTTTTAATTTCATATAATCAAAATTACCCATTTTACATTTCATAATGTTCCCTATCTTGTTCAGTCCTAAATTCTGCCCTTATCCGTAGCTCTACTAGTAAACTATTCCTTGCTTTCCTGATTTGCTTATGGTATCATCTTTTATGTCTAAATTCTGGATCCATTTCGCCCTTATCGAGGTCTACAGTGTCAGATATTGGTGAAAATCTAGTTTCTGGGAAGAATTTCAAGGTCCATTTTATAAGCAAAACTATTTTTCTCACTACTGGGAGATAAATAAGACAAGGCATTCGAACATTCCATGTGCAAGAGCACAAACTCACTGACTCTTTCAAGGAAAATAAAACCTCACATTAAAATCATGTTTTAAATTAAGAAAAGGCAGAAATTTAATAAAGACAAGGAGAGGGCCCTCAAGGAGCAGCTCTAAATCTCTCTCCACTGATGGCAGATGTGGACAGCCTGGCAGGGCATGGCAGTGGCCAGAACTCCCATGCGGAGGCTGGGGTGGTCTAAAGAGGTGTGAATACTGGCCCCCTACCATGGGGGCACAGAGAACAGAGGATGGAGAGAGAGCTGGGAGGACAAACACCCCCATATTCCAAAGGGGACCCAGGATGCAGGCACCAATCGCCCTTTCACAAACTCCAACAAGAGAAGTCAATGAACGGCCTGATGTCAGACAAGGCTCAGTCTCCCCAGGATATGTAAGACAAGCTCCATCCTGCAAGATGAGATGTCCCCTGGCCAAGCTCTTAGAAATCTCAGATCAATGATCTCTAGACATCCCTCTAGAAGTTTTACAGCTTCAGGCTGAAGGTCTCAATTCAACTAAAGAGAAATTGATTGAGCAGTGAATGTGTGCCAGCCTCTGAGCAGGGGCTAGGCAGGGCCTACCCTCAAGGACCTTCCTTGTCAGGGAGATGAGGCAAGGGAGAGGGTGACAGATGAGCCTGAAGGGGTCTGAAAACATTAGGAGGACTTCAAAAGGCCCAGTGGCAGGAGGGGAGGGGCCTGGACTGGGCCAGCCAGAAGAGAGTGGGAGAGGTGGGAGCCAAAGGGCCATACTTTACCTGCACGCTGACGTCGGCCCCAAATTCCAAGAGGCACTGGACTGTCTCCTCTAGGCCCCAGGAGGCTGCCAGGTGCAAGGGGGTCTGGCCATCTCTGGCCTCTTCGTCTCCTTCTCCATTAGCCCCTGGTTGTCTAGGACTGTTCACATCGCAGCCACTATGAGGAAGGAAGGTTGAGAGCTCAGCCCAGCCTGGCCCAACCCCTGCTTCTCAAGGCACTGTGCCCAGTATGGGAGGGGCAGTGGGGGATGTGGGGCCTAAGTCCGAGCCCACCATCCAGAAGCCTCTAGGCCAAGGCTGGCACAAAGCTGCTCCTGCCTGCCCTGCTACCCTGGCCTCTGAGGTCCTGAGGCCCAGGCTCCTTAAGACAGAGCCAACCCTGAGAAATAGCTGGAGGGGCTTGGCTGGCTCCTTCTCAGGGCCTACAGCTGACATGAAATCAGGCAGGCCAAGAAGACTCTCCTACTCCCGGAAATGGCACTGTTTTCTCCCATATCAATGTGGCATCTGCCCTTACCTCAGGCCATCCAAGGTCAGCTGAAGGAACTGGGAATGCTTAGTTTGGAGAAGAGAAGATTGGGGGGGGCGGGGAAAGGAAACCTCCTGCTGCCCCCAGTCTTTATCTGGAGAACAGATCAGGGAAGGACTGCCTGCTGCCCCTTCACACAGACCCACCACGGTGGCAGCTCCCTGCTAATAAGGGGCAGACCAGGGAAGGCTTCACGGCGTGTGGCTTCTGGTCCTAGCTGAGCTCTGCCTCGAGGGGTGGAGGGAGAGCATCCCAGGCAGGGCTGATGCAATATTATGGCAGATGCTATGGGGGGACCCCTAATTTATCCTAAGGGGAAGGGCACCTTGAGTAGGAGATAGAAGGACACGGTGCCTGGGGATGCTGAGGGCTCCAAGTGCTGGGACAACGCCCTGGGCACCTATGGCACATGGGGAGGGGTGTGGAAGGGTGGGCTGTGGAGGTCCAGCTTCTACCTGCGGATGAGAAAGCAGGACACAGACTCATTGTTCTCATCAATGGCTCTGTGCAGGAGTGTCTGAAGACACCCGCCTGGGCCTGGGCCCCAGCACGTGGCATCACAGCCATGCCTCACCTGAAAGAAAAGCCCAGAACACAGATGGCCTGAGCCTGTGCCCTGACGGCCACAGCCTAGCTCCCCTGGCCTCTTCTCTTCTTCAGCCAAGGCACTGGCTAACCACTGGGCCCCAACACTAACTAGTTTCTCAATTTCTGCTAAGTATACAGGTGTGACAAATTGTTCAGTCACACACACAAATAAAGAAAGAGAAACATCCATTTTCCTGGTGCAGCTTGGTGGTACAGGGACAGCATGCCAGGTCTGGATTCAGGAGGACCTGAGTTCAAATCCAGCCTCAGATACTTCCTAGCTGTGTGACCCTGGGCAAGTCACTTCACCCTGTTTGTCTCATTTTCCTCATCTGTCACATGAGGATCCTGGAGAAAAAAAATAGCAAACACTTCTAGCATGTCTGCCAAGAAAACCTGAAACAGGGTCACAGAGAGTCAGACATGACCGAGAGGCTGAGCAACAAGACAGGCGAGTGGGCGATGCCTCTCAGCAGAAGGCCCCCCAGGTGCACTCCTGTGAGGCCTCCTGACTGGCTCTGGAGCTCAGGGCCAGGATTCTGTCAGTTCTACTATCCCGGGAGGTCCAGTTTAGCTGCTGCTCAGAGGACTCCTCTCCTCCTCTGCTCTCCTTCCCAACCCTCCCTTCCCTCTTTCTTTCTCACCTTCCTTTCTTTTTCCCTCCCTCTCCTTCCACACAATTTGTGGTCAGGGTACCTGTCTAGTCGCTTTGCCCACTGTCTCACCAGAGTAGAGGCGATATCCTCCAGATCGCTTGCCAGGGCAAGCCACAGAGGGGGGTTTCCTTGCTCATCCAGCACTGACATGTCAGCCCCGCGAGTACATATGGCGTCTACTACCAGGGGAAGCTGGTTTCTGATGGCCAGTTGAAGGGCTGTCTCCCCGTCCTGGGTCCTGCAAGAGCCAGCCGACAAAGTCACATTAACACATCCCCCTGGGAGGCTGGGATGGGCCAGAAGGAAGGTCCCCTTACCGGGCCTCAGCCCAGGGCCTGCCCCTCTCTCTCTCTGCCCTCTGCCAATGCCAGGGGGACAAGTCACTGTGGTGAGTGGTTGGCTACACATCTGCTTTTCTCTCATTCAATTCAAGAAGCATTTGCCAATTCCTACTGTGTGCAAGGACCTGAGGACCAAGGAAAAAGGGGCAGCCCTCTGTGCACTCACAGACACAGACCAAATATGGAGGCCCAGCTCTCTGTGGGATCCAACAAGCCAAAGGGCTTTTGAGTTGGGGACACCAAGGAAGACTTCAGGGAAAAGGTGGGCCCTGAAGGAGCAGGATGGAAACAGGAAGAGATGTGGAAGAAGCACCTTCCAGACAGGGGGCACAGACCACACAAAGGTATGGAAAACAGGATAACATGGATAGCAGAAGGCACAAGAAGAGGAAACTTCAAAGGAAAGGGGAGGGGCCTGAATGACAGATTCAGGAACTTGTGAAATGAGGAGCCCATGGCAATCTCAGATGATAAAGCCCCGATCTGGAAGTGAGAAAGGTAAGAGGGGGCCAAAGGGCATGGAGCAGTTAGATATTCCACAGACAGCTTGTAAGGGGCACCCCAGGAGCACGTGCGCGCGCTGCGCGCGCACACACACACACACACGCCACACATATGCACCAGGCTGGCCTCCCTAGGCCTGCCACCTAGCCCTGCCTCACCGGATGTTGATGTCTGCCTGGTGCTCCAGGAGGAAGAGGGCACTTTTGCCATCCTGCCGCCGGATGGCCATGTGTAGCAGCGTCTGGCCGTCGGGCGTGGCATCATTGATGGAGGCTCCTGACCCCAGTAGCTGGGCCGCAATTGTGTGCATCCCTGCAACAGGCCCCAATCCCCAGTATAGACTGTGAAATCCCATTCACACACAATGGTGCCTGGGTTCTCTAACATTAACAGTGCCCACATAGCTCAGATTCAGCAGATTCAAGGCAAGTTTTGCTCACTTTCATGGACAGAGCAGGGGCAAACACTGGAAGGGTCTGCCTCCACACTCCCTGGGTCTCCAGGGTCAGTCATGGGCAAGGGTAAGCAAAAGAGTAATCCACGTGGATCCTAGAGTCCTTAAGCCAATCCCCTCAGTTAGCACAGAAGGAAACTGAGACCCATGATCACACAGGGGGGGCCTGCTCAAGTCACATGTCCCTTAGGTATTTCTGGAAGTGCCAACAGTAGACAAGTGACCCATGTTGACATTCCCATCACCTTGGCACCTGCCCTTACCTGTCCACAATGCCAGCCCCAGGACAGTCTGGTCTCTGGAATCCTTGAGACTGAAGTCTGGGATGATTTGTAGGGAATTGAGGGCGTGAAGGGCATTAGCTAAATTAAAAGAAAAAAAAAAGACTAGCTCAGACTGCTGGTGTTGCCCAAAGTCTGCATAGGAAACCAAACTTCAATGAAATCTGGATATCAAAATCTTTCCCAACATTCCTCTTAGCTTTTGGCACAGGAAATGCTGGCATAGGACCACCCAGTGTGGTGTGCCCACACCCAAGAGGGCACCAGGATGGGACCACCCAGCATGGTGCATCCGCCCCAAGGACGGGGCTGCGCTCCATGAGCAAAGCAGAGTTGCAGTAGCTCAAACAAAACACAAGATGTGCATCTCCCCTTGGACTATTTGTACCTGACAGCCACAGTGGGCCATCCTGTACCTTGAGCCCCATCATGCACCAAGAATGACAACCAACCACTAATGATCTCAAAAAAACTCAAACAAGCCCCTTTCTCCAGTGGTTTTCCAAAGATGTGCCCAAGGCCTTCATTTGGGGAAGGCCTCAGCCACCCTTGCTTGGGGACTTTCCCACCATCCAGGTCCCTAGCTCCAAGTAGGCCACAAGGAAGCTCCTCTCAGGAAGCCACTGAGTCCCAAGTACCAGCCTCCTTGGCACCCTGGACACCCACCCCTCTATCAGTGTTCTTCCTCAGCACTGCACTCTCTTTGCCAAACTGTCGTTTGAGTTTTGAACAGAAGCTCAATTGTTCCTGCGGGAGACTTGGTGTGTTCTCCTTGATTTGAAAACAAAATGAAACCACTTTGGCTCCTCCTCCCCATCCCCCTAAAGTCTGGATAAGAAGGTCCTGTTGTGGGGCTTGAATTGCGTGCCCTGTGGTCATGACTGCAGAGGTGATCTGAGCACTTCCTATGTGCTTACTGACCATAAGGGGCCAAGGCCAACACCTGAACATATCTCTGGCTAAGCCATGACCCTGGCCAGCTGCACGTGAAAGGGGCCTTGCTGGCCTACCTTCCCCGCCCACCCCCACCAGCCCTAAAGCGCAGAGTCTGAGACAGCTCCACAGTCAATAACCTCAGGGCTGCAGAGCCCAGAGAGCCCAGGAAGAAGCCCTTCCAAGTTCAAGGACAGGGGATATGTCAGGGAGAGAAGAGAGTCACGGAAGGGTGGGGATGGGGATCCCAGGGAGAGAGCCACTCACCTTTCTGCTCCAGGATGACAGACACAACATCCGGGTGGTTGTAAGCGATGGCCATGTGCAGTGGGGTCTGCAGGTAGACGCCCTCCGCCAGGCCTGAGGCCCCAGGTAGGGCTTCTTGAGTCTGAAGGTTCGGGTTAGCGCCTTGCTGCAGGAGCTCAGCTGTCAGGGTGGCCAGGCCATACCGGCAGGCCGTGTGCAGTGGCGTTTCTCCCTAAACAGAAACATGTGGCAGGATGGCCCATGTGAAAAAAAATGGAACAAGCTTGGGTGCCCTCCTCGCTGACTCCCAGCCTGCACCGGGGCCCATGTCCTCAGCCCATCAGCCATCCCCGCAAGCCCTGTGGGCCTCTAGGCACCAATCCTTCTATTCTTTTTCTTTCTAAATTTATTTTAAGCTTAAACACACAATAAAAAATGCAAAAAGAACAATGCCATGTGCACAGCAGACATAAGAGAGGACTCAAACTATAAAATAATAAACTTCCGTTTCCAGAAAGCCTCGAGAATCAGTGGTGGGCACCGCACTTTCCTTGGCTTCCTAACCCATGTAGGCGTGTCTTCCCCCACCAAAGGGGCAAGCCCTTAACAAGGGCTTTGTTTTGTTTCATGGTGGGACAAGGAACGGGGAGGAGGAACAAATGTTTGTGCATTGAAAAAAAACAGGAGAGGATTCTGGGAAGATGGTACAGGAGGTCAGAAAGTTCCAAGCTCTCCAGATTTCCCCACACAAAACAGATACAAATAAACAGAAGAGGGACACCACTGGGGTCTTCCTGGGACAATCTGAGAAGAGCAGAAGGAAAATCCCAACATGAGGTTTGGTCCCACTGAAGGCCGGGCACTTTAACAACAAGCCACCAGCCCCAGGGAATTCTGGGAAGACTGAGTGAACACCAGACCCAGCTGCACTGTGGAGAGCAGCAGGGGGTAAGGAGCAAGAAGAAACCAGCCCTCCTGCCCGCTGAGTGCAGAGGCAGTGGGGCAGAAAGGCTTTGGCTATGGGCACTTATAGGAGGTTGGAGGTTTGGCTTTGGTTCCAGGCTAGAGGGGAGAACTGAGATCTGCAGCAAGAGGCACCATTTCCCATACCCTAGGGTTAGAGGTCATTACAAAACTGCACAGGCAAAGGAGAAAGAATCTAACCACTGAAAGCTCTTATGGGGACAGAGAAGACCAAGGTTCACCTTCAGAGGAGGCTATTGAAGAAAAGAAACCCCCAAAGAGTAAGGTCAATGGTCACCTGCCCAAAAAGAACTCACAGAAGATCTGAAATCAAATGACAGAGACGGAGGAAAAACTGGAAAAAAAAAAAAAGAATGAAAAATAAGATTATGAAAGGAAAGTCAACCAACTGGAAAAGGAGATCCAAAATCTTAAGGAAGAAAATGACACCTTGAAAATTAGAATGGGGGGGCTGATGCCTGGGCCAGGGCCGCCTCTGTGAGCTGGATTCCATTCAAGACTGGGTAGCCCAAGAAACAGACTGTACCCAAGACAGTGGAAAGAGGCTTCAGAAGGGAATATGGAAAACTCTAGCAGCTAGGGGATCAGGCCAAGAAGATGCAGAAGGACCTGACAAAGAGCACCGATGCTGATCTGGCCATGTCCGAATCAGCTGTGGAGATCTCTTCTGATTTCCTCTCCAGCCCACTTTGGGAGCAAGACCAGGAATTTTTAAACATGTGACGGCTCTAGATACAGCCATGAAACAGATGGACGCCTTTAACCAGGAAGCGGTAGTGACTGAGCCCTTAAAGAAGTTTAGTAGTGTTTTCCCCAGCCTCAACATGGCAATGAAGAGGGGAGAACAGGTCCCACAGGACTACAAATGGCTGCAGGCCACGGTGGAAAAGTATGAGGAAAAGGAAAAGATAGGGCTGGTCCTGGTCAACCTCCACCAGGTACGAGGACAACTTGGAAGCCAAGAACAGACAACTTCCAGAGGAGATGCCTTGATTCTACAGCAGTTGATCTGACTACTTCTAGCCACGTTCTGAGTCACTGATACGGGCCCAGGTTGTGTACTGCACTGAGATGCACAAGATCTTTGGGGAGGTAACCTAACAACTCGACCAACCTGGTCACACAGATGAGCAGAGGGAGCGGCAGCATGAGACCAGGCTGAGTGAGCTGTGAGCCCTCTCCGAACTCTACACAAAACCCCACTGAGGCTGAGATCCTCAGGCTACACATACTCTCAGACCCAGCAAAGTCAACTCTGTGGTGAAACTTTGCCACGACCCACTGGCCAAGGGAGTAAAGGCAGCACATCTGCTACTTTCCACTGACCCTTAGCCAAAGGAACCCTCCTGTTGGAGGGCCCCACCTTCACGCCCTTAAGTGACAGGTGCTCTCATCTGAGTACCATGCCATAGAATGTCCAGCTCTAAGGAAGTAAATGCCTCCTTCAGAAAGGGACACCCACAGACAGTGAGACCAGGTAATTAGTGTAAAAGAAGCAGTCAGGAGGGCTTATAGTTCCAAAGTAACTGGTCCAACACAGAACCTTCTCCTGCCTCAGCCTAGAATAGTGAGGAGCTCAAGTCCAGCCACAGCAAGTCAGCTCAAGCTGGGCCAAACATCCAAGTCTGGAATTCGAAGTCAGGGAGTTTGTGGCTACCTGTTGGGCTATCCAGTAGCTTGATCTGCTTTAGCGTACTGCCTCAGTACGCTAGCCTTGCTGGTGGTGGTGAGACTTTCACCTCAAAAGGCACAATTAAACTAAATATGAATAATAAAAATTGAAGAGAAAGTGAAACATCTTGTAAGAAAAATAACAGATGTGGAGAACAGATGGAGAAGGCATAAGGATAACCACACCGACTAGGAGCTACGAGCAGAAACCAGAACCTGATACAGGGAATAATTAAAGAAAATGATCCTCAAGCGTCAGAACAAGGAGGAAAATAGAGATGGAAAAAACCCACCAATCACCACTTAGGAGATCCTACGAGGAATACTCAGAGGAGTATTGTGGGAAATGAAAGAAGAATTCTGTTTCCACAGGATTCAAACTCCTCCCAGCTCTGAGTGACAGCAGAATGTGAGTCAGACCGGAGCTTCAGACCAGGAGAAAGGGCAGACGCTGTCTGGAAGGGGGCCTGTGAGAGAGGAGAATCTGATGCAGGAGGTCCTGGAGGCGTCATCCAGCCAACGGAGAACCAGGTGGGAAATTCACATTGGGAACAACATGATGGTGCCACAGCTAGAACCCCACAAGCCCCAGCAGCAGAGATGCTAACGGACCACAGATCTGGGAACACTGTGTACTGAAAAGCCAAAAATATCCTATCCAGCCAAGCTAAGCATAATCCTGAACAAAAAAATGCACATTTGATCAACCGCCAGACTTTCAAGACTTTGTTAAACAAAGAAAACCTGAACTTAATAGATTTGACATACAAGAGTCAAGAGAAACATAAGGTACATAGCAAAAACTGATGAGAAGGGATTCGATAAGGACAGTTTATTTTTTATATATGTAAAATGTAAAAGGTACATCTAAGATTCTTATTCATAACTGGGTAGCTCATAAGAAAGAGTGGGGTAAGGGGCAGCCAGGGGGCATAGGGAATACAACACTGGCCCTGGAGTCAAGATGACCTGAGTTCAAATCTGACCTCAGACACTTGACACTTACTACTTGTGTGACCTCAGGTAAGTCACTTAACCCCAATTGCCTTGCCTTCCCTCCTCCAAAAAAATAAAAATAAAAAGTAAAACCATTTAGGAAGTTAAAAAGGGTACTTATTTTAGACAAATGAGGTACAAAAGGAAAAATCAATACAGAGGAATTAGATGGGAGAAGAGGGCTAGTAACCTACTTTCATCAGGAATGGGTTTAAGAGGGAAATACATATATTTAGAAGAGTATACAAATATTCTAAATTCAGAAGAAATAAAATAGTAAGGGAATAGGGAGGGCGACAGGACAAGGGAGTGATCTTCAGAGGGGAGGGTGAGTGAGGGAACAGGTTATAGGGGACTATAGAAGGGTGTTTAGATTTACGGGAATGAGAGGATAAGGGAGGGATCCTTGGAGGGGGGTAGACAAATAACAGGAGGGCAAGGTAGTGGATAAAAGTAAAGTAGAGGAGGAAGGAAGGATAGGAATCAAGAGATATGCACAAATGAAAACAAAGATCAGGGGAGGAATGTTTTGGGGAAAGTATTTGTCTATATGTGTATATGTGAATGTCTATCTCTATAGCTATAGAGAAACATATCTGCCCTTAACTGCAGCCTTCCAGCAGGGAGTGGGGGAAGAGGGGAAAAAAGTTCAAAGTAAAAAGTGCCCAGCAGAGAAGAACAGAAAACTTACAAGGAACAAAGCAAAGATGGTCAGTTCTCAACACACGTCTAGCAGCCAGACAGGCTTTCTGGAAACAAAAGGTTACTGACTGAATCCTCTCTCATGTTCTGCTATGCATATCACATGCTATTTTTTCCTATTCTTACTCTGTATTTAAGTTTATGGTATGTTTTGTTTCTTTATGATTCATGTGATATAATTTGTTTCTTTTCTCTACTCTGTGTTCTGATGCTTGAGTCTAAAACAAAATTTTTATAAAAAGAAAAAAGAAAAATAAAAACTTGTGTCTTCCCTCATTAGAATGGATGGGTGAGCTTGAGGGCACACACCTTAATAAAGGTTTCTTGACGGTTCATTCTTTCCTCCCCCCACTCATTCTCGTCCACTCCTGTGGTCCTCTGGTCCCACAGCCTTCCCCATCCTTGACCGCTGTCCAGGACACTCTGCTCTGATTCTATCTCTCCTTTGTGGAAACCACAGCTGCACAGGCTGGCTTCTCCTGACGCCATCCCCTACTCCCAGGGCTGGCCCGAGGAGACAAGCAGCCTCTTTAGGCTCTTGTTCAGTCCCCCTTCCCTTGCAGCCCCAGAGAGAGGTAAGGTCCTTCTTCCTCCTGGTCTGTCCAGTGCCTCTCACACAAGAGCACTGTCTCTGAGAGAGAGGCTCAACCCGGGGGAGTGGCTCCTCAGGAGGCCACAGAGCTAGGAGGGGTCACCTCCCCCCAGAGGGCGCCCCATCAGAGTGCTCTTCTGTCCCCTCAGCCCCCATCTCGCTCCAAAGCTCACCTAGGCTCAAACTCAGTTCAATGACATCCAAAGTTCTCAGTGTGACATTTGATGTCCTCTAGGGTCTGGTCCCATCTTACCTTGTCAGCCTTTCAAGCAGGTGAGAATACCTGCTGTCCCTGAATATGCCTTGAAAGTTCCCACCTATATGTTTTTTCTCGGTTCATTTATGGCACTTAAAAGTGTTCCGCGGCCCTCCCCTTCCCCCCAGCAGAGTTTCTCTATCAAAATACTATCCATTCTTCAACTGCACCCAGGGTGTAAGGCAGCAAGAGGAAGCCATAATGCTGAGCCCCAGGACCTGAGTTCAAAGCCAGCCTCTGACACTTGCTAGCTGTGTGACCCTGGGCAAATCACTTACTCTGCCTTGGGTGAGGACCCTGTGAGATCCCAGCCCAGCACCTGGCATACAGCAGGCACCTAAACAATGCTCATTGCCTTCCTTTCCACACCCTTCACAAAGCTTTCCTGGATTTCTCCCTTCTCCCACTGGCTCTGAACATCCCTGGGGCACCCAGGCCACTCCCCTCCCTGATCCTGACAACCAGATGGCAAGGCCTAGGTGCACTCCCGGCCACTGTCACTTACCCACCGGTTCCTGTGGTTGACCTTGGCTCCACTGGTTGCCAAGAAGAGGGCTGCAGCTTCATTGCCTGATCCAGCTGCCCTCTGCAGCAAGCAGCTTCCTACAAGGAGACAAGGATGGCACGTGGGTGGATTTCCACACAACACCCCACAGGGGCTGGCGGGAGGTAGGGAGGCGTTTTGAGGAATTGTGGTCTCAGGGGGACAGTGCAGAGGGGCAGACAGTGCTGTATGGGCTTCTCAGGCTGGCTCTGGGTGCTGGGATGATGGTGGGCTGCCAAGAGAAAGGACAGGAAACAAGAGCAGAGTCTGGGCAGGATACAGGGTGCTCAAGATGGTCAAGGCTAGGAGTCCTGTGCTAGCTTGCATCACAAGAGCAGAAGGGAACAGAAAGGAAGGTGGGCCAACAGGTGGTCACGGGGTGAGGCCTCAGCTGCTAAAGGAATCTAGGGCTGAAGGCCAGGTGAGAGCGTGCCAAGCCTAAGATGGCATTATTAGTGGGCCAGAGAAGGCCAACCAAATGAGCAGTCTATGGTACCCTCATAACCAAGGTGGTAGCCCCTGGGATCAGATCCCCAGCAAGAAGGTGACCTGAGGAGCTACCAACTTCAACCCCAGGAATCAATCAGTCATTCCAGCTGCATAATCTGGGGTGGGGTCCTTCCTGTTCCTCCTCTGTCTACTGAGGGAGAGGAAGGAGACCCTCTCCGAGGTCCACGTGGGTTGACTGCCTACCTGTCACAGTGTCAGGAGCATCTGTGTTGCTCCCCCGCTGAATTAGCCTGGCCGCGTAGCTGTTTTCATCAAAGGAGGTCCCATTGACAACAGGTGCATCATCAAAGGGATTCACTGCTTGGTCTGAGGACACCGTGATATACTGGACAGCCAGCCACAGGGCTGTGCTCCCCTCATGGTCCTTCAGCTCCAGATCTAACCTACAAGACAGGCCGAGGACAGGTACCGTGAAACTGCAGCTTCCTGTGAGGGGACCTGACCTGAAGCTGGCAGTGTGAGCAATTTCTGGATTGGGAAACATTTAAAAAAACCAGCGGCCCTCCAACTTGCTTGTCTTTGACATACACAGTGCATCCGAGGGGCTCAGAAGAGCACCCACTCAGGGTTAGTATGACTGACACTGGCCAAGTTTGACAGACATGGCCGCAGTTGTCCAGATTCCACCTTAAGGGAAGGCCAGAAGGCCTTGGCAGCACCCAGCCATCCACTTCTACCCTCGTACATACTGTTTACACTGCAGGAGCTGACTGAATACGACGTCATTCCTGGCAATGATGGACGAGTGTAATGGGGTCCTGCCAGAAGAGAGAGAGTGGGACATGGTCACTGTGGGATGCCCTATGGGGCTGGAGAGAGCATGGTAAGTGGGAGCTCCCCTGCCCCACAGAGGTGGGAGCCCTCCTACTCCCTTCTAATGGAGACTACTACCAGTAATAGGCCCCCTGGCTTGCAGAGGGCTGTGAGGGTAGGCAAGTGGCAGCCATCCTCACTACCAATCAGCTTGGGACCAGTGGCCAGAGGTCTGGCATCAAGCCTCAGCTCTGTGACCTGCGATGTTTGCCCCCTCTGGGTCTCAGCTACCTCATGGATGAAAGGAAGGGAGGAGACAAGGAGCCACACTTTCTTCCTGACTTCCTCTGGTCCTCCCAGCAGTCCCGGTGAGGCAGGGATTACAGTGGCGACAGCCCAGGGCCACCCAGGGAGGAAGGGTCAGAGGTCAGAAGTGGGCTCTTCCAGGTGTCCCACCCTCCAGCAAACAGCAGAACCAAGCCATGAACATCTTCATTCTTCCCCCCAGGCCAGACCTACCCAGGAAAGCAGCCCCAGACTACTTCCCCATTAGGTCAATAACAAGACAGGGCTCTCCTCTCTGAGTAAAAACCAATGGCATGTGGGAAGAGGGCAAGGGGAGTGCAGGGCCTGGGCCTCTGGTTCCTGCTGCCTGAAAGAGGGGCTGACTGACCTCCTCCACTGAAACCTCACATTCTTGTGGGCAGCCATCCCTGAACCACTCATTCCCATCCCAAAGGGGCTCATGGCTAGACAAAACAAGCATGTCTATGAAGCTAGGTCAAGAGTCCCTTAAAAACACCTCAAGTTGGGTAGCTGCTACCTGCAGTGCCCTCCTCCCCCAAATATGATGATGATTCATGGCTGGCCTATTCACGTTTGGGGCCCAGGCCAGGTTCTGTGACCAGTTGGATGCCCCAGGGGAGTCCTAGGGCTCTGTGTAGGCCATGGGAGAGGTGTGTAGTTCAACCCTCTCGCACAGTTAAACTGCATGCTGGGACCCCAAGGAGATGATGCCATCTTGGAGAAGCAGTTTAGACCTGCTCTGCTTGGCCCGGGATGGCGGCTGGCATCATGCCAAAAGGCCCAGCCAGAGAGGTCATGCAGCCTCCAAAGATGGTTAAGCAGAGCCCTGACTGAATCATGTGAGCCAAGGGCCCTCCGAGGACACAGCACTCACCTGCCTCTGCCATCCTGCATGTTGGGGTTGGCACCAGCTTGCAAGAGGGACTCAGTGATGTGAGCCATCTCTGACGTGATGTCAGCTGGGCCCTTCCTACAGCTGGATGAGGCCACCAGGTGCAGCGGCGTTTCCTGGGCCCCCATAGTGGCTGCGTTCACCAAGGCGCCATTCTTAATGAGGAAGGTGGCTGCAAAGCTGTCTCCTACAGAGGAGGTCATTCAGGAAAACATGACACATCTCTCACACATGCCTACAAACTCACTCATACACAATCACATTCACAATGCACATACACATGCAGACTTGGGATATAACTTCACATGCACACTCACGTGTGCACACACATACATGCAGTCACACACACACAGGTGACGTATTGAGGAGGCACTTCTGACCAGGAGGCCCCCAGGACCGTACTGGTGGACAGTTCTAGGCAGAGGACCCATGCACAATACTGATCAGAGGTAGGGAGGGGGGTGATGCAGGCAGCAGAAACGGCAGCTGAGGCTCCAGGAAAGGGGGACCCCCTGGGGCAGGGTGCCTTCTATAACCCTGAACCTCCCCCCCACAATTTGGTCTAGGGGCTGAGTCAATGAACTAATAACAAGCATCAGGAAGCTGAAGGCTTGATGAGTGAGACTTGCTGAGGCCTCTAATTTGGAAGCCTTCATGGGTATCCTTGCTGATTTCATCAGGCTGTGGAAGGGGCTTTCACCAAACAACAGCCAGAACAGGGACCCTCAAGCTCCTTCCGATAAACAAATGCAGGGACTTCATTCCCAGAGAACCAGGACCCTGACCATTCCCCTCCCACAGACAGCTGACTCACCCTCCCAGATACTCTTGTGGGAGTACAGCCCCCAGGGGCATCTGGGACCAGCCACCAGGCAAGGCCTGACCCAGGCCCTGCTCAGGCATAGGATTCCCTTGGGATCTTTGACTCTGACTCTGGCTTAGCAAACCTCCCAGGAAGGGCAGAATTATGTCCACATGCACAGACCTCCACTGAGAGGCAGTGTGATGTCATGGTGAGCAAATCCCACCCT
The DNA here is from genome assembly GCA_023548195.1 of Bettongia penicillata ogilbyi. Taxonomy (NCBI): domain Eukaryota; kingdom Metazoa; phylum Chordata; class Mammalia; order Diprotodontia; family Potoroidae; genus Bettongia; species Bettongia penicillata. Next base: position 1,739,852 of record JAJHZJ010000010.1, on the reverse strand, counting down.
AGGCATACACAAGTCACCCACAATCCAGGTCAAAGGAGATTTGTGCCATCCCAAAGGAGCCACAGAAGCTCTGACTCAGGAACAGTCAAAAAAAGGTACGGAAGAGAAGACAGGTAAATAAACGACTGGAACTCATGAGAGAAATGCTCATTGAGACAACTTGGAACTAAAAGAGTTGGAGCAACACTTGGTGTAGTCAGTGGAGAAATATTTGCCAGGCACCCACTGTGAGTCACACCTCCTCTTTCAGGAACAAAGATGGTTCCTACCCCCAAGGAGGACTCAGCTGTTGAGTGAGACAGCAGGCAGCAGACGGTAACCCAGCGAGAATCAGGAGAGGGAGGGTCTGGTATAAAGGGAGATGATGAGGAGGATTAGGGTTAGGGCGCCTAAGAAGCACAGCTGGGGAAAGGCCCAGACTCTCCAGGAGTAGTAAGGCCAGGAACACAGTGATGGGGGGAGGGGAGGACATAAGAACAGTTGCAAAGGGAGGAGGGGGCAAATCAGAAGAGGCTGAGCGCCAACCAGGGCATTTGGCATCAGTTCCTGAAGTGAGAGGAGCAGGCAGCCCTGTGTGAGTGGGGACAGACTAAGGCAGGAAGAAACTACTGTGGGGGTTCCAGCATAAGGAGGTGCATCAGGGTGGGGGCAGGCTCAGAAGAGAGAGGTCTTGAGGGAGGAGTCCAGGGAGGATGGCGCTGCCCACAAGGGTCACAGGGACAGGCGTGGAGGAAAGAAAGGACCAGAAGGCTGCTGCCCTAGAAGAAGGGGTGCAGGTGGAGGCACAAGAGAAGGGGAGAAGATGCTACAGAGGCAGGGGGGATGGCCCATGGCCCCACCAGTGATGACACTCTTCTGTGCCCAGGGGGCTGCATTGGGTTTCCTCCCTTTCTTTAATTCTCCATCATAACAGACAGCTCTCTGAGCGAGGATTAGTGAAGGTGTAGCGGGGTTTCACCTCCCATTCATCAGCTGTCTTAGAGGAGAGGTGAGCCACAAGGACAGAACAGGACCCAGCACGGCCATGCTCCCCTTCACCAGACAAATCTAACAAATGTGCTGGGCTGAAGCATGCTGGAAATATCCAGATGAAGCCATAGTCCAGAGGATCCCCGTGAGAGAGATGAGGAAGTCTATGCACACTGGAGATGAACCCTGGGCACAGCTCTGCCAAGAGCATGCCACATGCAAGTACTGTGGTGCTCAGAAAAGGCCAGGTCCCCTCTCTGTATCTGTGACGGGGGCAGGTGCCAACGGGGAGCTTTGTCACCCACCACCCAGCTGTGGCTCACAAATCCAGGGAGGAACACAAAGGGGTCCTGCAATGGAGGTGGTATAACCAGGAAGGAAAGCCTCAGGTAATGGGCCTAGAAATGAACATGTTCAGAAGCCAGTAGCAGCAGTGTACCTCACATCTTGGGCACAGAGTGGGGTGTCATTCCCATCATACAGCCCAGTCTACAGAGGAATAACCAGGGCAAGAGTTCCACACCAAAGGGGAACTTTCAGTTGTGCTGCTCTGAGCCCACAGAGCTTCCCAGTTGACTGAAAGGAGCAAATTCTAGCAGTTCAGGCCCACACTCAGAGTTCAGAACAGGGGGCGGCAATCAGCCTTTGCCCTGGATCAGACCCCTCTGGGAGCACCAAAGGCTCACACCTGCCCATGCATCCCTGAGATCCTTGAATACCCACAAAAAAGCAGCAATGAGACTAGCTCAGACCTTTGCTCCAGAAGGACCAGAGGGTCCCAACATCAAGTCCAGAATCAGGCTGCAGGCTGGAAGAATTGGCAAACAAACCAGAAGAAACATAAAGAGCCATAGTGGTGGCTGGGGAGACACAAACATGGAGGAAGAGAAGGTTCCAAAGCATCCACAAGCAAAGCACAAAACTCCACTAGATCCTCTGCAGGAGACAAAACAAGAGTTATAAAAAACAAAAAAAGAGTTGAGTGGTTTTTTTTTTTTAAATGAAATGAGAACACTAGAGGAAAAAACAGGAGAAGCAGTGAGAGTTGGGAAGAAAGAATGGGAGAAGGAATGAACATCTCAACACAACAGGCACAAGGCCTTGTCCAAGAAACAGCTCCCTGAAAACCTGAATGGACCAAATAGAAGCCAGTGACTGTGAGGCAGCAAGAAATATGAAAACAAAGTCAAAAGGCTGAAAAAGGAGAAGGAAATTCAAGGCATCTCATGGCAGAAGCAACTAACCCAGAAAACAGAGTAAGAAGAAAAAGATTAAGAATCATCTTCAGGGGAGGAGCCAAGATGGCGGAGTAGAAAGACTCATGTATGCTAGCTCCGAATCCACAGCCCAGAAATTTTCTGTAAAAAGAACTCCCCACAAATTCTGGAGCAGAGCAAGCCAGGCAGAAACACAGTGGAAGAGATTTCAGTTCCAGAGAGCCCTGGAAAGCCGTTCCCAGGGGTCCGTCGCGCTCTGGACGTGGAGCCCACCCCTGCGCTACCCTGGCCGCGCAGCCCGAGAGGAACAGATCCGAGCAGGCTTCAGGGACAGAACCTCCGGCAGCCGTGAAGGGCCCTCCGCCCACAGGCACTACAGGTCAGTGAGAGAGACTTCTGGGCTGGCCGAGAGGGGAACGGGGAGTCTCCGTGACTCAGGCCCCCTCGGGAGGCAGTGGCAGAGGCAGCAGCAGAGGCAGCGGCAGAGGCAGCCCAGAACTCCCGAAGCAGCAGGCAGGAGCTCAGGGCCATTACCAAAGGTCTCTGCATAAACCCCCTGAGGGAACTGAGCCTGGGAGGCAACCCTGCCCCCACCTGAGCACCAGAACTTAAGCTCACATTGAATAGCAGCTGTGCCCATCACTGAAAGCCCTGAGGCTGGGGAGCAGCATTTGAATCTCTGACCCCAAGCGCTAGCTGGGAGGATCTAGGCAGGGGTGCAGAGGAATCTCAGAAGTCAAGTAACTGGCTGGGAAAATACCCAGAAAAGGGAAGAAAAATAAGACCATAGAAAGCTATTTTCTTGGGGGACAGATGTTCCCATCTTTCAATTCTGATAACGAGGAACAATGCTTACCATCAGGGAAAGACATAGAAGTCAAGGGCTCTGTACCCCAAACATCCGAAATAGATATCCAATAGGCTCAAGCCATGGAAGAGCTCAAAAAGGATTTTGAAAAGCAAGTTAGACAGGTGGAGGAAAAACTGGGAAGAGAAATGAGAGAGATGCAAGAAAAGCCTGAAAAACGGGTCAATACCTTGGTAAAGGAGACCCAAAAAAAATGCTGAAGAAAATAACACCTTGAAAAATAGGCTCACTCAATTGGCAAAAGAGGTTCAAAAAGCCAATGAGGAGAAGAATGCTTTCAAAAGCAGAATTAGCCAAATGGAAAAAGAGGTTCAAAAGCTCACTGAAGAAAATAGTTCCCTCAAAATTAGAATGGAACAGATGGAGGCTAATGACTTTCTGAGAAACCAAGAAATCACCAAACAAAACCAAAAGAATGAAAAAATGGAAGATAATGTGAAATATCTCATTGAAAAAACAACTGACCTGGAAAATAGATCCAGGAGAGACAATTTAAAAATTATGGGACTACCTGAAAGCCATGATCAAAAAAAGAGCCTAGACATCATCTTTCATGAAATTATCAAGGAAAACTGCCCTGATATTCTAGAACCAGAGGGCAAAATAAGTATTGAAGGAATCCATCGATCACCACCTGAAAGAGATCCAAAAAGAGAAACTCCTCGGAACACTGTGGCCAAATTCCAGAGTTCCCAGGTCAAGGAGAAAATATTGAAAGCAGCTAGAAAGAAACAATTCCAATATTGTGGAAATACAATCAGGATAATACAAGATCTAGCAGCTTCTACATTAAGGGATCGAAGGGCGTGGAATAGAATATTCCAGAAGTCAAAGGAACTAGGACTAAAACCAAGAATCACCTACCCAGCAAAACTGAGTATAATACTTCAGGGGAAAATATGGTCTTTCAATGAAACAGAGGACTTTCAAGCATTCTTGATGAAAAGACCAGAGCTGAAAAGAAAACTTGACTTTCAAACACAAGAATGAGAAGAAGCATGAAAAAGTAAACAGCAAAGAGAAGTCATAAGGGACTTAGCAAAGGTGAACTGTTTACATTCCTACATGGAAAGACAATATTTGTAACTCTTAAAACTTTTCAGTATCTGGGTAGTTGGTGGGACCACACACACACACACATGCATGCACACACATGCACACACATGTACACGCGTGCACGTACATACAGAGACAGTGAGCAGAGTGAATTGAATAGGATGGGACCATATCTTAAATTAAGGTAAATGGTGAGAGAGAAATGTAGTGGGAGGAGAGAGGGTGAAATGGAATGGGGTAAATGATATCTCATTCAAGAGGCAAGCAGGAGACTTTTTAGTGGAGGGAAAAAGAGGAGAGCTGAGAAAAAAACATGAAGTTTACCCTCATCACATTCAACTAAAGGAAGGAATAAAATGCACACTCATTTTGGTATGAAAACCTATCTTACCATACAGGAAAGTGGGGGAGAAGGAGATAAGCAGGGGGAGGGAGCAATTTGAAGCCAACACTCAGGGAGGGACAGGATCAAAAGACAGAATAGAAACAATGGGGGGTAGGATAGGATGGAGGGAAATATAGTTAGTCTTACACAACATGACTATTATGGAAGTCATTTGCAAAACTACACAGATATGGCTTATATTGAATTGCCTGCCTTCCCAAAGGGAATGGGTGGGGAGGGAGGGATGGGGAGAAGTTGGAACTCAAAGTTTTAGGAACAACTGTTTAGTATTGTTCTTGCTACTAGGAAATAAGAAATACAGTCAATGGGGAATAGAAAGTCATCTGGCCCTACAGGACAAAAGAGAAGATGGGGACAAGAGAAGGGAGGGAGGACAGAAGAGAGGGCAGATTGGTGATAGGGAAAATTAGAATGCTCGGTGTACTGGGGTGGGGGGAGGGGACAAATGGGGAGAAAATTTGGACCCAAAATTTTGTGAAAATGAATGTAAAAAGTTAAATAAATAAATTTGTATTTAAAAAAAAAAGAATCATCCTCATCGGACCACCAAAGCCATGACTAAAAGAAGAGCCTAGAACATCCTAATTCAAGAAATGAAAACTGCCCAGGTCTCTTAGAACCAGAGGATAAAGTGCAGAAGGAAAGAATCCACTGGTCACTTCCTGAAAGAAACTCCAGAATGAAATCTCCCAGCAACATTCCAGCCTAAGCCCAGAACTCTCAGGTCAGCAGCAACAATTGGAGCTCCAGGAGGCCCCAGGCAGGATCCCACACAACACAGCAGCCTCCACCCTCCGGAGGAGAGGGCTGGGAACATGGCTTCACCTCCCCAAAGTAAAGGACACTGTCTGGAGACCCAGAACAGCACTCCCAGGAAAAGTGCACATTGTACTACAGTGGAGAAGCAGACACAGAGTAAACAAAGGACTTGGTAGCAGCCATGAGGAAAAGTGCACACACACACACACACACACACACACACACACACACACATAATTTCACTCAATATGGACAGAGGAGGGAAAGGGGAGAAGGAGGGAGAGGGAAGCAGAGGAAGGGTAAAGATTCATCTGACTTGCTCAGATCACTGAGCACTGAGGGTCACTCAGCTAAGGATCTGAGGCTAGGTTTGAGTTCCTGACTCTGGGCCCAGCGCTCTAGGCCCTGAGTCACTCAGCTGATGAGATATATTTTCATCTTAACCCAACTCCTACTACATCTAATCTAACACTCTACAGGCGTGATCTCACTGGATCCTCACAGAGCCCCGATGCTGAGTCCTAGGGCCATTATTATCCCCTGACCTTTGGCCTCTCTCTCCACTGGCCGCTCAGGCTGGTCTGAGTACGCTGATTTTTGTCTACCAGGACATCTATGGACCTTCCCAGGGGATGCCATTTTAAATGAAAGGATTTTGCAATTCACTTTCAGAGGTTGTGGCCAAATTACCCAGAATGGTGTTAGTGCTATCCCCACCTGCCTCCAGAGGAGAAGAGCTCAGGACAGAGGCAGGTAAGGCCTGCACAAGGACAGAACAACCTTCAATTGGGGAAGAGTCACTCCAGAAGTACTGAGCACCCCACCCCGAGCCGAGGCACACTTATGAAGCCCTCTTAGGAATGGCACCGCCTGCCCGGCCTCACCTCTTTGGATGGCTTTATGCAGCAGGCTCCACCCACTCTTGTCTACCATGTCCACATCTGCTCTGTGGCTCACCAGGGTGGCAGCGATGCTCTCCAGTCTTCGAGAAAGGGCAAGATCTAAAGCGAGATCTCCATTGGGATCCAGCTCATTCAGCTTCAAGGGCAGCTATTACAAACAGTTGAGTGGGTGAGCATTCATCAGGAACATGGCCCACACCAATTCCAGGGGCTCTGGTTCAAAGAAACTTTACCATTCTCACCTCAAATTCAGTCAGACCTTACAATCTAAAGTGCCTATGCATGTGTGTGCGTGCACCTGTGTGTGTGTGCTATCCCACCCAGTTTCCCTGGGGGACCCTAAGCCTCTACTCCCCCTTCTCGCCTCTGATCCTCAGGTCAGGTGCTCAGTACCTGGGCATCCATCTCAATGAGGTACAGGAAGACAACATCCTCGCGCTCCAGCCGGATGGCTTTGTGTAGTGGATGCTGCGTTTTGGAGCAGATCATCTGGTACAAAAGTTGTGCACTCATGCTACTGAAGTCCTCCTTGCTCAGGTCGTCCTGCAAGGGAAATCAGTGTGCCAGCTGAAGAGCAGCCACCCCCACCTCCACCTGGAGACCCTTGAAATAAGATGCTGATGGCACAAGCTGGCGGCATACTCTACCTCTTCCAAAACAGAGAGGTGAATGCTTTCTTGACTTGCTTTAAGGAAAATGCAAAGGAACCTACTTGGGGGGTGGGTGGGGTGTCTTTCAACCTAGACAGGATTCTCACCACCAAGGAAGTGCTGCTGTTGGGAAACTCCTTTCCCTTACAATCTGCGATAGAGGTTAGGTCAGTGAAGGCAGGCCAGGTTTGAGGTAAATTCCAAGGGTTCTTTGTGTACAGTCCAGCTGAACATAACACCTGCAGCTGCCCTTCTCCCCTTGGACCAGCAAGCTTAAGGCAGTGGCCTCCAGAATCCACACCTCTCACATTCCCAGGAAAGGGCACAGCTGTCTTACATGATGCCCAACTCCCATGAAAACTACTGTGCTTAGCCCACCCAGACTGTGAGCTCCCTTCACACACCATCTAGTCGTTCAGTCGGGCTATCCTGCTGAGGACATGCCATCATCATGCCCCTTCCAGCTACCCTTCTCCACCCCCCCTTCCACCTCTTGCCCTGGGTCACTGCTCCTAGAAAAGCCTTGTCAATGGACTGCCCATGGACTGACTCACCAGTCTCCTGGAAAGTAGGATTTGCCTCGTTTTTGTCTCTCGATCCCTAACATAATCAGCTCTTGACACACAGTAAGCACTTAATGATGCTTTCTCAGTTATCTTCCCCCAAATAACTTTAAACCAACCCTCTGGACTGTCTCTTGCTTTCCTTCCCCACTTTGGCTCTCCCTTAGCCAGGAAGGTAGAAAGCTCTTCTAAAGACACAGCCAGAAACAATCACGATGAGGACGGAAAGGAGCAGCATTCTAATGACACAGATGTAGCTGCACAGGGAGCTCATCTAGACGAGCTCCAGGTGAGATTTTTCAAAGTTGGAGGCCAAGACAAATAATGCACAAAGCCTATAAAAGCAGGACACAGTCCTGTCATATCCCTAATGGAAGCCAGCCATGGATGAGAAAGGAGGGCTGAGGCTCCAGATGAGCTAAGGGTGGAAAGAGAAGCTAAAGATGACACAAAGCTTGGTTCCTGTAGGCTGTAAGTTATTTAAGGGAAGAAGCAGATCCATGCAAGGAAAGCCTGTGCCCTCTGCCCTGCCTCTCCCTTGGTGACCTCATCAGTCCCAAATTACTCAGTTATCAGATGATTCCCAGACTGACCCCTGGCATCACCAACTGCCATTCCAAGCAGGACATCTGATGCGCATCTCAAACAAAACTCATTTGCTTTCCCCTAAACTATACTGCCATTTCTAAGGGTCCCTATTACCCTCCTCTTTGTCCCTCAGAGCCCCAACCTCGTTGTCACCTCCCACAGCCAATCTGTTGCCAAAGATCACCCTGTCCAGCCCTCCCCCAACTCCACCATCTGTCTGCTCTACCCTCCCACTGCTGCTGCCATCCGAGAGACATCATCATCCTCTCTCATCCATGCCAAGCCTCTCAGCTCTCCACCGCCTTCTCCCTAGACTCAGTGGCCAAAGGAACTTTCCCAAAGTGCTGCTGCTGCCCTAGTCAACAGACTCCAAGAATCCATCCTTACTTCATAGCTTGCTGGCCATCAAAGGCCCTTCAAAGTATCCCCCAACCAACTTTCTCAGTCTTATTTTATGTGAGTGTATGTGCTCTTACATACAAAGTTTTATATATACAGAAATATGTATAAAAATTTTTTATCTATTTTATAACTATCAAAAATTATGTGCATGTGTAAATATACATGTTGGTATGTATCTATTATAAATATGCCTATTTAGTGTTAGGACTAAATGTAGAAGCATATATAAAAACTCCCCTTCCCAAACCCAGAGGTCAGCCTTTTAATGAGCTGTCCCCAGGATGCCCAGAATGCCCTCTCTCATCTCAGTCAGCCAACAGAAATTTACTAAGCCACTGTGAAGTGGCACAAACCCAAATAAAGACAGTGCCTGCCCACAAAGTGAAGGAGGTGGGGTGTGGAGCTGAAAGGGGAAGAGCCCCAACAGATCTGTCTCTGTGGGAGATGACATAGAAGATCATGATTCTGTTTAACTAAGTTCATTCAATTTCAATGACAATGAAGGAAGCAGGGGATTATGAATCTTTTTTAACTTTCATGGCCTAAAAGAATGTACAATGTTGCAACCTGTGAAAGAATTTATTTTTCTGTGACTTGGTTTTCTCTCTAGAAAGCCTCTTGATAATTCTCATCCAGATTTCGGGTGATTTTTCTCCCCACTGAACCTGACCTTAAGCACTAATAAACCCTGCATCATGGCAGATTTACTTCAGCCACAGTGCCTGCATGCCACATGCAGTCAAAGAGGAGTGCCTTCACCCAGAATGTTTCCTACTGCAACAGGAATTCCCAGATGACAGAAAATTGCCAATTGTCAGAGTCCCACAGGGCAAGCAGGGACCATCCCCTCTGGTATCTCTATCCTCAGAGCTTGGTCCAAAGTGATCATTTAATAAATTCTTTTGCTTCCTTCACTCCTGAACAGGAAGAGCTACCTTTTCATCGCCCCCACACAACTCCCCAGCCCCATCTCCCAAAGCATACACACAAAGGAAAGTTGGGGAGCAGAACTTACCCAATGACTGGCAATGATTTCTGCACAATAGTTCATCAAAGTGGTGGCATTCAATTCTTCTGCAGTTTGGTAGAAACGGATACAATTCCTCACATTTACTAAGGACATCACTCCTTTCTCACACCTACCCAAAGAAGAAGTAGTACAGTAATGATCAGTATTTTATCAGGCTGGAAGCTCTCTCAAAGCATGTGTCTCTAAAATGAAGAGCAAGCATGACAGGTCACAGAGATAAACGATCAGCCTTTCTGTGAAGATCAAGGTAAAGCAAAGACATCCATTGTCACCCACCAGTGTTTCATAGATTGCTACAGATGCCTGCTATAGGAATGAGCTGAGAAAAAGAAGGTGAAGAACTAGGAATAGGCAAGAAGAAACAATTGTGTATATCAACCACAAAACGTGGCAGGAAGAGCTAGAAAGGGAAATTCCATTTAAAATAGCTATGTGTAGGACTGTGTAAAACTTACGGGAATCTACAGACCAAGAAAAACACACGATTACAAAAACACTCTTTACATAAAAAATTGTTTTTATTGATTTCCTTAAATATTTTCCAATTCTAAGTAAAAAAAAAATAACCATTTTTTAAATTCTGAGTTCCAAATTCTCTCCCTCCCTCCCAACCTTCCCTTGGAAGCAATTTCATTTTGATTATATGTGAGAGGTCATGCAAAACATAACACAAACAAAATAAAATAATAAAAAGTTTTTAAAAAGTATACTTCAATCTGCACTCAGAGTCCATCAGTTCTCTCTAGAGATGGACAAAACGTTTCATTCCGGGTCCTTCGGAATTGTCCTAGATCACTCTTATCCAGGGTAGCTGTGCCTTTTAGCTATTGCTAAAATACTGCAGCTGATGCATACACTGCTGTGTGTTCATTTCACTCAGCGTCAGTTCCCAGGCCTCTCTGAAGTCCTCCTGCTCACCAATTCTTGCAGCACAATAGTGTTCCATCACAATCACATGCCACAACTTGTTCAGCCATTCCCCAAAGGCTGGACATCCCCTCAATTTTCAATTCTTTGACATCACAAAAAGAGCTGTTACAGACACAGTAGGCAAAGAATATAGAGACCTACTGTTTGATAAACCCAAGGATCCCAGCTTCTGGGATAAGAACTTACTGTTCAACAACAACTGCTGGGAAAACTGGATAACAGTGTGGCGGAAACTAGGCCTAGACCAATGCCTGATACAATACCCAAGAATAAAGTCCAAATGGGTACACGATCTAGGTATAAAGACTGATACTATGGACAAATTGGTGGAGCAAGGAATAGTGTATTTATCAGATTTATGGAGAAGGGAAGAATTTTGACTAAAGAAGAGATAGAAAGCATGATGAAGTGCAAGATGGATAATTTTGATTACATTAAACTGAAAAGTTTTTGCACAACCAAACCCAGTGTATCAAAGATTAGGAGGAAAGCAGAAAACTGGGAAAGAATTTTTGCAGCTAATGTCTGTGATAAAGGCCTCATTTCTAGAATATGTAGAGAACTGAGTCAAATGTACAAAGAGACAAGTCATTCCCCAATTGATAAATGGTCAAAGGATATGAACAGGCAGTTTTCAGAGGAAGAAATTAAAGATATCTATAGTCATATGAAAAAATGCTCTAAATCACTATTGATTAGAGAGATGCAAATCAAAACAACTCTGAGGTACCACATCACACCTATCAGATTGGCAAACGTGACAAAACAGAAAGATGGTATATGTTGGTGAGGATGTGGGAGAGTTAGAACACTAATTCATCGTTGGTGGAGCTGTGAGCTGATCCAACCATTCTAGAGGGCAGTTTGGAACTATTCCCAAAGGGCTACAAAAATAGGCATACCCTTTAACCCAGCAATATCGCTTCTAGGACTATCCCCAAGAGATCATAAAAATGCGAAAGGGTCCCACATGTACAAAAATATTTATAGCAGCTCTTTTTGTGGTGGCCAAAAACTAGAATCAAGGGGATGCCCATCAGTTGGGGAAAGGCTGAACAAATTATAGTATATGAATGTAATGGAATACTATTGTGCTATAAGAAATGATGAACAGGAAGACTTCAGAAAGGCCTGGAAAGACTTATATGATCTGATGCTGAGTTAAAGGAGCAGAACCAGGAGAACTCTGTACACAGCATCAACCACAGTGTGCGAGAGTTTTAAAGGCAAAATGCCTTCCACATCCAGAGAAAGAACTATGGAATTCAATCACACAATGTAGCAGATCATTTTCTTTTGTATTACATTTTGGTTTGTTATATGATTTCTACCATCCATTTTAATTCTGCTACACAGCATGACTATAGTGAAAATGTATTTCATAGGACTGTATGTGTAGAACCAATATAAAATTGCATGCCAAGTAGGGGAGGAAGGGGGGAGGGAGGGGAAAAAGAATCTAAGTTACATGGTAGTGACTGAAGAACACGAGCTGTCAGAAGTATTTCTGTACATGTGGGTCCCTTTCCCTGTTCTCTGATTTCTTTGGGATACAGACTCAGCAGTACTATTGCTCAGACAAGGGTGTGTAGAGCTCCAAATTGTTCTCCAGAATGTTACAACTCCACGGACAGAGCACTACTGTCCAAATTTTCCCACATGCCCTCCAGTATTTGTCATCTTCCTTTTCTGACAGGTTTGAGGTGGTATCTCAGAATTGTTTTCATTTGTATTTCTCCAGTCAGTAGTGATTTGGAGCATTTTTTTATGACTTGATTAACTAGAATATTTTTCTTCTGAAAACTGCTTGTTTATATCCTTTGACTATTTATCAACTGCAGAATGGCTCTTATTTTTATAAAACTGGCTCAGTTTCCTATGTAGTTAAAAAATGAAGCCTTTGTTGAAGAAACTTGCTGCAAAACTTTTTTCCCACTTCATGTATTTCTTACAATTTTGGCTGCATTATTTGTGCAAAAGCCTTTTAATTTCATGCAATCAAAATGATTTATTTTACTTCCCATAATCCCTCCATCTCTTGTTTGGTCATAAGCTCTTCCCCTATCCAGAGATCTGAGAGAGTTTTCCAGGCTCTCCAAATTTGTTTGTGGTTTGTTTCGTGAAGTTTGAACTCCAAGGGCTGCACTTGAGGACCTAGAGGGTCACATGTGGCCTTAAGGCTACAGGCTCCCCTCTTGGATAACCCAAAACCAATTTCAACTTTATCTCGGTACATGTGAAGTGTTGGTTCATGTCTAGTTTCTGTCACTTCTCCCAGCAATTTTTGTCTAATGCTCAGTTCTTATCCCAAAAGCTTGGATCTTTGGGTTTCTCAGACACTAGGCTACAATGGTCATTTTCTCCTGTGCACTGTGTACCTAAACTATTCACTGATCCACCATTCTATTTCGAGGTCAGTAATAGATTGCTTTGATGATTACTGTTTTGTAATATAGTCTGAAATCCGGAACTGCTCGTTTGCCTTCCATAACAATTTTTTTCATTGATTCCCTTGATATTTTTGAACTTTTGCTCTAGCAAATAAATCTTGCTACACTTTTTTCTAACTCTTTCTAACTCTAATTCTTTGGTAGTTTGGTTAGTATGCCACTGAATAAGTAAATTAACTTAGGCAGAATTGTCATTTTATTATATTGACTTGGCCCACGCATCAGCAAATAATATTTCTCCAATTGTTTACATCTGCCTTTATTTGTGTGAAGTGATCTGTAATTGTGTTTATATAATTCCTGGGTTTGTCTGGGCAGGCAATGTTTCATACTGTCTGCAGTTATTTTGAATGGAATTTCTCTATCTCTTCCTGCTGAGTTTTGTTGGTAGCATATAGAAATGCTCATGATTTATGTAGGTTTAATACCCTGAAACTTTGCTGAAGTTGTCAGTTATTTCAACTAGTTTTTTAGTTGATTCTCTAAGTATACTATCGTATCATCTGCAAAGAGTGAGAGTTTTTGTTTCCTTGTTGCCTCTTCTTATTCAAATTTCTTTTTCTTGCCTTTTTGCTACAGCTAGCATTTTCAGTATAATATTGAATAGAAGTAAAAATGGACACCCTTTCTTCTGATCTTACCTGGAAGGCAATTCTAGTTTATCCCCGTTACAGACAATGTTTGTTCTTCATTTTAGATAAATACTATTTATCACATTAAGGAAAGCTCCATTTATTCCTATGCTTTCTATTACTTTTCATAGGAATGGGTAAGGCATTTTATCAAAAGCTTTTTCTGCATCCATTGATACAATCATATGATTTCTGCTAGTCTGATTATTGATATGGTTAGTTAAGCTGATATATTCCTAATACTGAATCAGCCCTACATTCTTGGTATAAATTCCACCTGGTTACAGTGTATGATCTTTGTGATATGTTGCTGTGATCTCCTTAGGATTGTATTTAAATTTTTTACACATATGTAAAGGAAACTGCTCTACAGTTTTCCTTCTGTTTTTGTTTTCTTTGGTTTAGGTATCAAAATTTACATTTGTGCCACAAAATGAATTTGGTAGGACTCCTTTTTTTTTTAACCAATTTTTTCAAAAAGTCCATATAGTACTAGGATTGACTGTTCCTTAAATGTCTGTAGAATTCACTTTTGAATCTATCTGGTCCTGGCAATTATTCTTAGGGAGCTCATTGGTGGCAAGTGCAATTTCTTTTTTCTAAGACTGGGTTATATTTATATCTCTTCTGCTATTCTGGGCAGTTCATAACATGGTAAATATTCATCCATTTCCAGGCTAGGGACCACTTAAACAAGAAGCAGCAAGCCTCAGCCCCAGCCATGATAGTGAGGAGAGTTGGGTGTCTGAACTGGGGAAGATTCTAGGGACACTCTGCTGACAGGGATAGCCAGATCTAGCTGTGCTATGGACACGTGGGGGGAGAAGGAACCAGCACAGGTCTGGTGAGTGCAGAAGTAGTGGGGCCAGATGGTTGAGGGCACTTACAGGAGGCTAAAGGTCTTGGTTTGAGTTCAAGATCAGAGGGGAGAACTGAAGAAGGTCTTTGACTAAAGGCACCATACCCCATACTCCAGGACTAGAGGTGATTATAAAAACTAAAATATTACCAAAAAAATGCACAAAGAAGAAAGAATCTACTCATAGAATACTAGTATAAGAATTGAGAAGACCAGGGTTCATCTTCACAGGAGGCTACTGAGGCAAAGAAACCCTCTTCTGCTCCACAGCAACATCAAATGGTCATCTGACCAAAAAGAATTCACTGAAAAACTAAAGAAAAGACTTTAGGCAGAGCCAAGATGGTGGAAGGAAGAGAAGCTGGAACTCAAAGTTTTAGAAACAAATGTTGAGAATTGTTTTTGCATACAACTGGGAAATAAGAAATACAGGTAATGGGGTATAGAAATTTATCTTGCCCTACAGGACAAGGGAGAAGATGGGGATAAGGGAAGGGAGGGGTGTTAGTAGGGAGGGCACATTGGTGGAAGGGGCAATCAAAAAGCAAGGTGTTTGGGGTGGGGGGAGGGGAGAGATGGGGAGAAAATTTGGAACTCAAAATTTTGTGGAAATGAATGTTGAAAACAAGAAAGAGAGAGAGAGAAAGGAAGGAAGGAAGGAAGGAAGGAAGGAAGGAAGGAAGAAAGAAAGAAAGAAAGAAAGAAAGAAAGAAAGAAAGAAAGAAAGAAAGAAAGAGAGAGAGACTTTAAAAATCAAATGAGAGAGATGGAAGAAAAGCTAATAAGAAAAATAAGAATAATCCAAAAGAAAACAAGAAGACTACGAAAAGAAAGTCAACCAATTAGAAAAGGAGATGCAGAACCTTAAGAAAATGACACCTTAAAAATCAAAATTGGGCAAGAGGAAGCCAGCAAAGTTATAGGAGATCAAGAAATAAAAAAGCAAAATATAAGGAATGGAAAAAATAGAAAAGAATGTGAAACATCTAACAAGAAAAACAACTGATCTGGAGAACAGATCAAGAAAGAAGAGAAAATATAAGAATAATCAGACTACCTGAAAGTTACGATCAAAAACAGAATCTTGATACAATACAAGAAAGAGTTAAAGAAAATTATCCTGAAGCATTTAGAACAAGATGGGAAAGTAGAAACAGAAAAAATCCACCCATCACCACCTGAAAGAGATCCTATGGGGAAAACTCACAGGAATATTACAGTTAAATTCCTGAAACCCCCAGCTCAAGGTCAAAATATTACAAGCAAAAGGAAAAAACAATTTACACATGGTGGTACCAACAATTAGAATCATACAAGACCTAGCAGTGGTGACACTAAAAGATCGCAGGTCTTGGAACACTATATATTGAAGAGCAAAAGAACTGGGTTTTTGGCTGAAAATATCATACCTAGCAAGGCTAAGCATAATTTTGAATTAAAAAAAAAGGGCATTTAATGAACTGTCAGAGTTTCAAAACTTTGTTAAAAAAAAACAACAAAACAAACCTGAATTTAATAGAAGATTTGACACACAAAAGAGTCAAGAGAAATATAAGGTACGTACCAATGACCCATTATAAAGGACTCAGTAAGGACAGACTTTATCTTTTTTGCATGTAAAATGTAAAACCTACGTGAAGACTGTTATTAGTAATTAGGCAGCTTAGAAGAAAGATTATATGGGGTAGATCTGAATATAATATGACTTCAAAAAGTAAAACTATTCAAGAACAGCTAAAAGAGTAATTATCTCATATAAATGCACTCTCACAGCAGCAGAGAGGAATTAGATGGGGGGAGGGGCTGTTAGTTCTGGAAACCTACTTTCATTGGGAATGGGTTCAAGAGGGAAAAATATATACACATCTAGAAAAGTATAAAAGTCTTCCAAATTTGGAAAATTAAACTCTAAGGGGATAGGGAGGGGGAGAGGATAAAGGAGGGGTCTTTAGAGGGGAAGGGAAGGAAATAGGTTAAAAGGGGTGTACAAAATGGTGTTTTGATTTATGGGAAGGGGAGGTGGAGTAGGTTAAGTAATAGGAGGGCAAATTAGCAAGTAGAAGTAAAGTAGAGCAGTTAGGAAACATAGGAAAAAAGATATACCCAAACATAAAAACAAAGATTAGGAGAAGAATCTTTTAGGGAAAGTATGTTTTTATGTATATATATATATATATATATATGTATGTATGTATGTATGTATGTATGTATATGTATACAGGCATACATAAATATACCTAGAATTTCTAAAAGTCCACGACCTTCAGCCAAGCTTCCCTGACTTTAGTCCTTCCCTAGTGGCCCACCGAGGCACCCTGTTGCTGGGCCTCAGAGGCTGTCCTAGGGCCCCTGGGGGACCCATCACCCCTGGAGCCCGTGGGGCCCGGGGGGATGAGGATGGGAGCTCAAGGCCAGCTGTTTCTGGGAACTCTGGGACTCACCTTTCCCGCAGGAGCTGCAGCTGGAAGCGGTTTGCCAGCCTCATCAGTTCTGTCAAGAAGACATCGTCTTCCTTGAGATCCAAGTCATCGGTGTAGACCCAGCGAAGCAAGGCCATGGTCACCTCGGGGTCGGCATCTGGGTAAGAAAAAGGAGTTAATGAAATCAAGCAGGCCTAAGTCCTTCAGAGGAGCCTGCTGACAGTAGAGGTGGAAGCCACACCCCAGACTTGCAACACAGAGGACTCAGACATGAGGGCACTTGGGGCGAGATCTGTCCCTCGTCCACCCTTCACAGAATGCTTGCTCTTCTGGACAGAGGGGCACTCTGGGTCAATAACAAGACCACCTGGCTGGTTCTGGGAGCCAAGATGGCGCAGTGATCAGTAATTGCTATCTCCCTCCCCTTGTTGACCTTGACGAGCCCAGAGAATATCTCCCGGGAATCTCCCCAGGAAAAAACCCTGGAACAGTGGGAGCAGCAGAAGAGATAAACAGACTCTTAGCACATGAGACTGGGAAGATCACTAAGGAGGGTCTCTCTTGCTGTGGCTGAAGGGGACCAGTGAAGGACCAGAGCTGTCCCATACGGCCCCAGCTCAGCAAACCTGAGGAAGAACCTGAGCCCCAGGGAGATGAAGCCCACAACCACTAACACCAGGACCCAGGCTTGTCTAAGCACTCCAGGGGCATCAGGAAGACACTAGCACAGACAGGATCACCACAGGCTGAGCTTGCCTATGCTCTAGCTCAGCAGAGGAGACCTGTTTTGGCCAGACCACCCCTCCCCCTACACTTAACAAGCCATCTCCAGGGTAACTCCAGGGAAACCTAAGAAGACTTCACTTGGCCTCTGCTTTCCAACATCAGCCAGCTCAGCACAAGGTAAGCTGTCGCATTTTGGCTTCTAACTGAAAGAACCAGAGGCCACAACACACAAAGCCCAAGTTTTAGGCACAAGAACTGTGGGACAGAGCCCCCTGTACCCCAGACGCCAAGATCTATTTTAAAAGCCAGGAAAAGGGTGATCATCATGAGTAAGAAGCAAAGTAGAAAAGAAAAGACCATAGAATCTTTCTGTGGGGAAAAGGACCAAAACACAATTGCCAAAGAGGTCAGCATTGAGACTATACTGCTATCTGAAACTTCAGAAGGGAGCATAAACTGGTCTGAAGCACAAAGAGCCTTCTTGGAAAAGCTCAGGAAGGATTTTAAAAGCCAAATTAGAGAAACAGAAGAAAAACTGACCAATGATTTTAAAAATATGAAAAAAGAAATCACAGAAAAATTTAAAAGGAAAATTGGACAAGTGGAAAGGGGAGTACAAAACTTAACTGGAGAAAATAACTTCTTAAAAGGAATAACTGGACAGATGGAAAAGGAGATGCAAAAGTTAACTGAAGAAAACAATTGGATAAAAATTAGAATTGGGCAAGTAGAAGCTATTGACTCTATGAGATATCAAGAATCAGTCAAACAGAATCTAAGGAATGAAAGAAACATAGAAGAAAATGTAAAATATCTAATTGGAAAAACAACTGACCTGGAAAATAGGTCCAGGAGAGAAAATCTAAGGATTATTGGTCTACTAGAAAACCATGAGAGCCTGGACAATATCTTCCAAGAAATCATCAAGGAAAATTGCCCAGAAGTCCTAGATCCAGAGGGCAGAATAGTCATCAAGAGAATCCACCATTCACCTCCTGAAAGGGATTCCAAACCAAAAACACCAAGGAATATCGTTGTCAAATTCCAGAACTATCAAGTGAAGGAGAACACACTGCAGGCAGCCAGAAAGAAACAATTCAAATATCGAGGAGTTAGGATAACACAGGACCTGGCAGCTTGTACATTAAAAGATTGGAGGAATTGGAATGTGACATCCCTTAAGGCAAAGGAGCTGGGATTACAACCAAGGATCACTTACCCAGCAAAGTTGAGCATAATATTTCAGGCAAGGAGATGGACATTCAATGAAATAAGGGATTTCCAGACCTTCCTGATGAAAAGGCCAGAACTCAATAGAAAATTCAATCTTCAAACATAGGTCTCAAGAGAGGCAGAAAAAGGTAAACAAGGGAAAAAAAAACTTGCTACTCAATATGGGTAAACTGTTTACATCCCTATGAGGGAAGATGAAATTTGTTAATCTTGAGAACTGTATATTTATTGTGAAATATAAAAGGAATATACAAAGATAGAGGGAATGGTATAAAGTAAGTGATGTCATGATAAAAATGTGATTTAAGAGTGCTAAAAGACTAATCAGAGACATGAAAAGGAGGAGTCAGAAAAAGGTAAACCACATCATAGGAAGAGGCACAAAAATATATTACAATAGAGGGAAAGAGGAAAAGGAGATAAGCATTGTTTGAGAGTTGCTCTCATTTGAATGGGTTCAAGAAGGGAACAAATCTCAGTTAAGTATAGAAATACAACTAGCTCTATAGGCAGTAGGAGGGGAAGAGGGAAAGAAAAGGGGAGGCTAAAAGAGAGGGAAGAAGTAGTAAGGGAAAAGAGGATTAAAAGGGAGAGGGACTGAAAGAAGGGAGGGAATACTGCAGGAGGTGGTGGTCAAAAATTAAAACTATTTTGGAGGGGAAGGGAGATGGGAGAACTAAAAGCATAAAGAGGGGTGAAAGGAGATGGAAGGAAAGACATACATAGTAATCATAGCTGTGAATGGGATGAACTCTCCCATAAAAGGGAGATGGACAGCAGAATGGATTAAAAACTATAATCCAACAATATGTTGTTTACAGGAAACATGTTTTACCTTTACACACAGGGTAAAAGTAAAAGGTTGGAGCAGAATATATTGTGCTTCAGCTGATGTAAAAAAATGCAGGGGTAGCAATTTTAATCTTAGATAAAGCAAAAGCAGAAATAGACCAAATTAAAAGAGATAAGGAAGGAAACTATATCCTGCTAAAAGACACCATAGACAATGAAGCAATTTCATTACTAAATATATACGCTCCTAGAGGAGAAGTTAAGGCAGTTACAGGAAGAAATAGACAGTAAAACTATACTAATGGGGGAACTCAACCTCCCGCTCTCTGAACTTGATAAATCTAACCTCAAAATAAACAAGAAAGAAGTTAAGGAGGTGAATAAAACTCTGGATAAGGTAGATATGATAGACCTCTAGAGACAATTGAATGGGAATAGAAAGGGTTCTCAGTGGTACATGGCACATATACAAAAACTGACCATCTACTAGGCCATAAAAACCTCACAGTCCAATGCAGAAAGGCAGAGATAGTCAATATATCCTTCTCAGATGACAAGGCAATAAAAATTATATGTAATCAAAGGCCACGAAAATATAAACCAAAAATTAACTGGAAACTAACCAATCTAATCCTAAAGAATGAGTGGGTTAAACAACAAATTATAGAAATAATTAACAACTTCATTTAAGAGAATGACAATAATGAGACAACCTACCTAATGTTATGGGATACTGCAAAAGCAGTTCTTAGGGGAAGTTTTATATCTTTGAATGCCTAAATGAATAACATTGAGAGAAAGGAGATCAATGAATTGAGCATGCAGTTGGTAAAGCTAGAAAAAGAACAAATTGAAAATCCTCAAATAAATACCAGATTAGTAATACTGAAAACCAAAGGAGAGATTAATAAAATTGAAATTAAGAAAACTATTGAACTAATAAATAAAACTAAGAGTTGGTTTTATGAAAAAACAATAAAATTGAAATAACTTTAGTCAATTTGATTAAAAAAAAGGAAGAAGAAAACCAAATTACCAATACCAAAAATGAAAAGGGTGAACTAACCTCCAATGAAGAAATTAAATAATAAGTAGAAATTACTTTGCCCAACTTTATGCCCATAAATTCAACAATCTAAATGAGATGGATGATTACTTTAAAAAATATAATTTGCCCAGATTAGCAGAAGAGGAAGTTGAATACTTAAACAACCCCATCTCAGAATAGGAAATTGAACAAGCCATCAATGAACTCCCTAGGAAAAAAAATCTCCAGGGCTGAATGGATTTACAAGTGAATTCTATCAAACATTTAAAGAACAGTTAATTCAAGTACTATATAAACTATTTGGAAAAGTTGGTGAAGAAGGAATCCTACCAAATTCTTTTTATGATACAAATATGGTTCTGATACCTAAATCAGGAAGAGCCAAAACAGAGAAAGAAAATTATAGACCAATTTCTCTAATGAATATAGATGCAAAAATTTTAAATAAGATGTTAGCAAAAAGAATATAGCAATTTATCACAACAATAATACATTATGATCAGGTAGGATTTTTACCAGGAATGCAGGGCTGGTTTCAATATTAGGAAACCTATCAGTATTATTGATTATATCAAGAACAAAATTAACAGAAACCACAAGATTATCTCAATAGATGCAGAAAAAGCTTTTGACAAAATACAACACCCATTCCTACTGAAAACGCTGGAAAGCATAGGAATAAATGGAACTTTCCATAAAATAATAAGCAATATCTATCTAAAAGCTTCAGCAAGCATTATATGCAATGGGGACAAGCTAGATGCATTTCCAATAATATCAGGGGTGAAACGAGGATGTCCATTATCACTACTATTATGCAATATGGTACTAGAAATATTAGCTGAAGCAATAAGAGAAGAAAAAGAAATTGAAGGAATTAGTAAGTTATCACTTTTTGCAGATGAAATGATGACATAGAGAATCAAGTAAAAAACTACTTGAAATAATAAATAAGTTTGGCAAAGTTGCAGGTTACAAAATTACCCAGATAAATCATCTGTACTTCTATGCAAGAGATAGAAAGAGAAATCCCATTTAAAGCTACAGTAGTCACTATAAAATAAACAAAAAAAACCCAGGGACTATATGAACCCAATTACAAAACACTTTTCACACAAATAAAGTCAGATCTAAGTAAGTGGAAAAACATCAGCTGCTCATGGGTAGGCTGAGCTAATATAATAAAAATGACAATTAACTTACTTATTTCAGTACCATACCAATCAAACTACCAGAAAATTATTTTCTAGAGCCAGAAAAAATAATATCAAAATGAATCTGGAAGAACAAAAAATCCAGAATATCAAGGGAATTAATGAAAAGAAATGCTAGGGAAGGTGGCTTAGCCCTACTAGATCTCAAACTGTGTTATAAAGCAGCAATTATCAAAATCACTTGGTACTGGCTAAGAAACAGAGGGGTAGACCAGTGAATAGGTTAGGTACTCAAGACACAGTAGTTAATGAATATAGCAATCTACTGTTTGATAAACCCGAGGACCCCAGCTTCTGGATAAGAACTCACTGTTCAACAAAAATTGCTGGGAAAACTGGATGACAATGTGGCATAAAACTGGGCATAGTCCAATGCCTGACATCAAATAAAGTCCAAATGGATACATGATCTAGGTATAAAGATTGATACTATAAACAAATTAGGGGAGCAAGGAATAGTGCATTTGTCAAATTTATGGAGAATGGAGAAATTTATGACCCAACAAGAGATAGAGAACATTATGAGGTGCAAAATGGATAATTTTGATTACATTAAATTGAAAAGTTTTTGCACAAACAAACCAAATGCAACCAAGATTAGAAGGGAAGCAGAAAACTGGGAAAGAATTTTTGCAACTAGTATCTGTGATAAAAGCCTCATTTCTAAAATATGTAGAGAACTGAGTCAAATGTACAAGAATACAAGTCATTTTGCAATTGATAAATGGTCAAAGGATATAAACAGGGAATTTTCAGAGTGTTATGTTTTATTTTACGGTTTCTCCCATTCATTTTAATTCTTCTATGCAACATATATTTAATAGGAAAGCACATGTAGAACCTATATAAGATTGTATGCTGTCTCGTAGTGGGGAGAGGGTGATGAGGGGGAGGGAGGGGAAAAAAAATCTATGATATACATGGAAGTGATTGTCAAACACTGAAAACAAACAAACAAAAAAATTTAATTAAAAAAAAAAAGACTACCTACTTCTCAGACTTGTTGAGAGGCTCAGATGAGAAAGAATCTGTAAAGCATTCAACTCTGTGCCTGGCATACAGCAGGTGTTCAATAAATGCCTATTCCCTTCCCACTTTCCCCCATTTTACATATGAAGAAACGGAGGTAGTCACAAGTGAAGTGACTTGCCCAGGGTCACACAGTCAGTAAGTGTCTGAGGTACTGAGGTTTTCCTGACTCCAGGTCGGGTCCCCTCCCCTGGCTGTCCACCACACTGACTTTCCCTCCCTTCCCAGGGCCAGCCTAGCACACTCTTCCTACTCAACTCTTCAGCTTAGTATCCTCAAATAGTACCTTCTGTGGTGCAGGTGGAGCTGGAAGTGCATGACTATGGTGAAGTTGTATTTAAAAGGAATGTATGTGTAAAACCTATGTAAGATTGCAAGCCATCTCGGGGAGGGAGTAGGGAGGGAGGGGCGAAAGAGGGGGGAAAGAGGGGAAGGGAAAAAAATCTAAGCTATATGGAGGTGATTATAGGACACTGAAAACAAATAAAATAATTATTTTTAAAAAAATTTTTAAATGCCCTTTCCTGTGTCAGCAATGACAGGACCAGATGAGGCGGAGCAGAAGCATTTTTCCTGCTTGTAACCACAAAAGGACAGCATGCCTGGGGCCAGATACTGTCTACAATAGTGGAACTCTTCTTATCTTGGTATCTTATGGACATACAGCCCATCATATGGGCTAAAAACACAGATATCCTGGGATTGTAATTCTAACTGACACTGTCAATTGTCTTATGATATTTATAACTTATTCAACTAAGAAATTTCCTTTCTCAGGCTATGGTTAGATAGCATGGAGATTCTAAATTTAAGTGACACAGATACCCTGAGTTGGGACTGTTCTAAAATGTACTTAAGGCTTCTCATTCTTTAATCAGACACAGCTCTGTGTATCTATGTATCTGCTGGTTTTAAGGGGAATAAATATATGAATTTATACATCACCTAGCCTGTTCGCCCCTTTTAACCAAAATTCCAGGACAACACATAAAATAAGCACTTAATAATTGCCCACTGATGAAGAGACTGGTGATAAACATGTTTCCAAGAGAGTAAAGCTTTCGCAAGTCATGGCTGCTGATTGAGGCACTTTCTGGGAGGAAAAGGAATGAGGCTGGCCCAAGTTCTGCATAAAATGACAAGAACCCACACCAGCATTATTTCTCTTGCCCATGACTTTGCTCTGACCAATCACGGCCACCTGAGTAAGGAATGCCCTCCAGACTGTTCCCACCCTAGAGCCTGGCCAAACACCTAGGGGAAGACAAAATGAGCAGTCCGCAGGCCCGAGACTGGCAGGTCTGGGAGGAAGGAGAAGGGGATGAGAAGAGGATAGAGAGGCTGAGGCCTAAGGGCTGGACTGTTGACATAACACAGGGACCACGGCAAAACTGAGCACCCTCTCTCCTTGGGAGAGGGCAGCCTCTCATGAACACCGTGTTTACAGAACGGAGATACAGCAGAATGACCCCTCATTAGGTGCCTCCGTTGGGTAAGGGGCAGGGTTAAGCACTAGAAACACACACACAACTGCCCTGCCTGACCCCAGAAGTATGGAACTAGCTGCTGAGGGAGGGCCCTGGGGGAATCAGTGAAGCATTTCCAGCAGAAGCAGTATAGAGGAATGCTGAGAAGCCAAAGATGGAAAGGAGGGCCTTTGAGCAGAGGGAATGCCAAGGGCTGGCTAAGAAATATAGAGGTCACTCCATGGACGGACTGGGCACACAATATACAGCACCAAATAAGCATTATAACTTGGAGTCTGATAAGCCCAAAGATCCCAGCAACTGGGGCAAGAAGTCACTGTTTGACAGAAACTGTAGGGAAAACTGGAAAGTGGTCAGCCAGAAACTAGATTTAACAAACATTCACACCACATACCAAGATGAGGTCAAAACAAGTACATGATTTAACATAAAGGTTGATACTATAAGCAAATTAGGGAAATATAGCAAAAAACACCTGTCAGATCTGTGGATATAGGAAAAGTTTATGACAGACAAAAGACAGAGCAGTTCACAGGAGGTGAAACACACAATCTTGATTACATGGAATTTTGTATAAACAAAACCAATACCTCAATAATTAAAAGGAAAGTAGGAACCTGGAGGGAAATTTTTATGGCAAATTTCTCTGATAAAGCACTCACTGTTGAAATATATGGGGAACTAAAATGAATTTATAAAAAAAAAGCCACTCCTCAATCAAAGGATACGAACAGGCAGTTTTCAAATGAAGAAATCAAAGCTATCAATGGTTATTAGAAAAAATTCTCTAAATCACTGATAATTAGAGAAAGGCAAATTGAAATAACTCTGAGACACCACCTCACACCCATGAGATTAGCGAACATTGCAGAAAAAGAGAATGACAAATACTAGAGAAGATGAGGAAAAGTAGGGACACTATTGGAGGAGCTGTGAAGTAGTCCAACCATTCTGGAGAACAATCTGGAAGTATGACTGAAGGGCTTTCAAACTGTACATACACCTGGATCCAGCAATACCATTACTAGGTCTGTATTCCAGAGATCAAAGAAGAAAGAAAAGGATCTATTTGTACAAAAATATTCAAAGCGGGGCATAAATGGACTTGGAAGGGCAAAGAATCAGAAATGGAGAAGCTGTCCATCAATAGAGCAATGGTATATGACTGTAATGGAATATTACTGTGCTAGAAGCAGGATGGTTTTCAGAAAAACCTGGGAAGACTTTCATGGACGGATGCAAAGTTAAGTTAGCAGAACCAGGAGAACACTGTACACAGTGACTGTAAAATGATCAATTGAGAATGTCTTAGCTTTTCTCAGCAACACAATGATCCAAGAGAATTTCAAAGGATTCATGATGAAATGCTCTCTACCTTCAGAAAGAGAACTACGAGATTTCACGTGCAGATTAAACCATATTTCCCCCCCTCTTTATTTTTCTTGTTCTCCCCCGCAAAAATGACTAAAGTGGAAATGTTTTGCCGAACTTCACATGTATAAGGGGTATTGTATTTCTTGTCTTTTCAATGGGTAGATAAGGGGTAAAGGGAGGGAAATAATTTGGAACTGAAAACTAAAATTTCTTAAAATGAGGGAAAAAAAGAAATTAACCTGGAGAAGTAGAATAAATATCAATGGCAAAGGAGTTTAGAGGTCATGATGAAGAGTTTCTATTTTATCCTAAAAGACATGGAGCGCCACTGAAAATTCTTAACACAATCATCTACAAATAGAAATTCACACTCTCCATTTTTGAGGTGGCTTGTAGCTGTTTCAAGTTGAAGAATTTACCACCAGTGTCTTGATGTCATTTTTATCCTCATTGAAGGCTTTTAATAACATTGCTGAAAACATCATTCTAAAAAGCATGGGAGCAAGCATATGGTCCTGCTTCATTCCACTGCTGACAAGGCAAGCTCAAGAGCCCAGGGAAGCATGCCATCATAAAACCAGTGTCAAATTCTGATGAACTTCTCCCAGCAAGCAAATTTTTCCATGATCTTCCACAAACCCTCATGACTGACAGTCTCAAAGGCCTTCGTCAGATCTACAAATGTTGTGCACAGACCTCTGCTCTCTTCCTGGCATTTCTCCTGGAGTTGTCAGGCAGCAAATATCTTACCGACCATCCTGGGCCCTTTCTGAAGCCATACTGGTTTTGGGTAAATAACCATCTTCCAGGTGAAGGATTTGCCTACTAAGGAAAACTCTGGCAAGAATCTTGCAGCATCTTGTCAGTAATGACTAAAAAAGAGACACACCCCACTCCCCACTGCTATTCCTGTTAGGATTACCATAAGATAATCTATTTCCCTTTCCTTTATAGAGTGGACAATGGAGGCATCCTTGAACACCTAGGGAATAAGCTTCCCTTACCATATAACCTGGAAGACTTCATTCAGTTTTTGTATAAGGAGTGGACCCCCTGCCTTGTAAATCTCAGCTGGAATAGAAATAGTACCAGGCACTTTGCCACACAAAGAGGAGCCTAATGGCATTTCAAAACCTATTCTTCAGTTGAAAATCTGGCTAGAGAGGGAATGACTCTGATGTAAACAGTCAATGGCTTCCCCACTGATTGATGACAGTCTGTTGAGAACACTATGGATCTCCAGGATCATGTTCTTATCACTCATCAATGTGGCTCCATCAGCACTGAGTAGTTGAGATGTACAAGTCTCTGGCCCATAAATAGTATACAGGGCCTTGTAAAAACACTTTGGCTTGTTACTGTCAACATAAAACAGAATTGGGGGAGGAGCCAAGATGGCGGAGTAGAAAGACTCACGTATGCTAGCTCCTAACCCACAGCCCATATATTTTCTGTAAAAAGAACTCCCCACAAATTCTGGATCAGTGCAAGCTGTGCAGAAATGTAGAGGAGGAGATTTCCGTTCCAGAGAGCCCTGTAAAACTGACCCCAAAGGTCCATCGCCCACCGGACAGCAGAGCCCACCCCTGCGCTGCTCTGGCTGAGCGGCCCCAGAGGAGCAGATCCAAGCAGGCTTCAGGGATGGAATCTCCGGTGGCCGCAAAGGTCCTTCCGCCCACAGGCGCTTCAGGTCAGTGAGAGAGACGTCTGGGCTGGCCAAGAGGGAAGCGGGGAGTCTCCATGACTCAGGCCCCCTCGGGAGGCAGCAGCAGCAGCAGAGGCAGCGGTGGCCCGGAATTCCTGGAGCAGCAGGCAGGAGCTCAGGGCCATTACCAAAGGTCTCTGCATAAACCCCCTGAGGGAACTGAGCCTGGGAGGCAACCCTGCCCCCACCTGAGCACCAGAACTTAAGCTCACATTGAATAGCAGCCCTGCCTGCCGCTGAAAGCCCTGAGGCTGGGGAGCAGCATTTGAATCTCAGACCCCAAGCACTAGCTGGGAGGATCTAGGCAGGGGTGCAGAGGAATCTCAGAAGTCAAGTAACTGGCTGGGAAAATGCCCAGAAAAGGGAAGAAAAATAAGACCATAGAAAGCTATTTTCTTGGGGGACAGATGTTCCCGCCTTTCATTTCTGATGATGAGGAACAATGCTTACCATCAGGGAAAGACATAGAAGTCAAGGGCTCTGTACCCCAAACATCTGAAATAGATATCCAATGGGCTCAAGCCATGGAAGAGCTCAAAAAGGATTTTGAAAAGCAAGTTAGACAGGTGGAGGAAAAACTGGGAAGAGAAATGAGATGCAAGAAAAGCCTAAAAAACGGGTCAATACCTTGGTAAAGGAGACGCAAAAAAATGCTGAAGAAAATAACACCTTGAAAAATAGGCTCACTCAATTGGCAAAAGAGGTTCAAAAAGCCAATGAGGAGAAGAATGCTTTCAAAAGCAGAATTAGCCAAATGGAAAAAGAGGTTCAAAAGTCACTGTAGAAAATCGTTCTCTCAAAATTAGAATGGAACAGATGGAGGCTAATGACTTTCTGAGAAACCAAGAAATCACCAAACAAAACCAAAAGAATGAAAAAGTGGAAGAGAATGTGAAATATCTCATTGGGAAAACAACTGACCTGGAAAATAGATCCAGGAGAGACAATTTAAAAATTATGGGCCTACCTGAAAGCTATGATCAAAAAAAGAACCTAGACATCATCTTTCATGAAATTATCAAGGAAAACTGCCCTGAGATTCTAGAACCAGAGGGCAAAATAAGTATTGAAGGAATCCATCGATCACCACCTGAAAGAGATCCAAAAAGAGAAACTCCTAGGAACACTGTGGCCAAATTCCAGAGTTCCCAGGTCAAGGAGAAAATATTGCAAGCAGCTAGAAAGAAACAATTCCAGTATTGTGGAAATACAATCAGGATAACACAAGATCTAGCAGCTTCTACATTAAGGGATCGAAGGGCGTGGAATAGAATATTCCAGAAGTCAAAGGAACTAGGCCTAAAACCAAGAATCACCTACCCAGCAAAACTGAGTATAATACTTCAGGGGAAAATATGGTCTTTCAAGGAAACAGAGGACTTTCAAGCATTCTTGATGAAAAGACCAGAGCTGAAAAGAAAATCTGACTTTCAAACACAAGAATGAGAAAAAGCATGAAAAAGTAAACAGCAAAGAGAAAGTCATAAGGGACTTAGCAAAGGTGAACTGTTTACATTCCTACATGGAAAGACAATATTTGTAACTCTTAAAACTTTTCAGTATCTGGGTAGTTGGTGGGACCACACACACACATACACACACATGCACACACATGTACACCCATGCACACATACACACATGCACGCACATACAGAGAGAGCACAGAGTGAATTGAATAGGATGGGACCATATCTTAAAAGAAATTAAGGTAAACAGTGAGAGAAATGTAGTGGGAGGAGAGAGGGTGTAATGGAATGGGGTAAATTATATCTCATTCAAGAGGCAAGCAGGAGACTTTTTAGTGGAGGGAAAAAGAGGAGAGCTGAGAAAAAAACATGAAGTTTACCCTCATCACATTCAACTAAAGGAAGGAATAAAATGCACACTCATTTTGGTATGAAAACCTATCTTACAATACAGGACAGTGGGGGAGAAGGAGACAAGCAGGGTGAGGGGGATGATGGAAGGGAGGGCAATGGGAGGAGGAAGCAATTTGAAGTCAACACTCGGGGAGGGACAGGATCAAAAGACAATAGAAACAATGCGGGGCAGGATAGGATGGAGAGAAATAGAGTTAGTCTTACACAACATAACTATTATCGAAGTCATTTGCAAAACTACACAGATATGGCCTATATTGAATTGACTGCCTTCCCAAAAGGAATGGGTGGGGAGGGAGGGATGGGGAGAATTTAGAACTCAAAGTTTTAGGAACAACTGTTTAGTATTGTTCTTGCTACTAGGAAATAAGAAATACAGTTAGTGGGGAATAGAAAGTCATCTGGCCTATAGGACAAAAGAGAAGATGGGGACAAGAGAAGGGAGGGATGATAGAAGAGAGGGCAGATTGGTGATAGGGAAAATTAGAATGCTCGGTGTATTGGGGTGGGAGGAGGGGACAAATGGGGAGAAAATTTGGAACCCAAAATTTTGTGAAAATGATTGTAAAAAGTTAAATAAATAAATTTATATTAAAAAAACATAAAACAGAATTTCATCTGCCTTCTTACTGAGCTAAGAATCCTGTATCTCTCTAAGATTCACTTGCACTTTACTTCTGATGGAGTTAAAACACTGCCTTCTTAGAAACAGATGAACTATTCTGCTGGTAAACCCTATGGAGTTCTCATTTTTCATTTAGCAGCTTCTGAATTTTCTCATTGTTTTCATCAAACCAATCTTAATGTTTGTGAATGTTCTGGCCCAGATGAGTAAATGTAGTGCTATACATCAAATCTCTGAAAGCTACCCACTCCTCTTCTGCTCTACTGTTGCCGTGTGTGTTGGCTCAGTTTTCCCTCTCAAAGAGCTCTAACGAATTGACATTAAGTCTTCTGGTAGTTGTCTTGCCTTGGGGCCTCCACTTTTGTTAAATATTCATGTTTATCTTGGAGAGGATAAGTATGTGATCAGTCCAGAACTCTGTGACACACATTTAAGGCACCCTAACTCTTCATCACTCTCACAGCCTGTCTCTTCTCCTTACAATGACATAGTCTATTAAATGCCAGCGTTTGCTGCTAAAGTGCTGCCATGAGGTTGCACTGCATGCATGTAAACAGACGACAGTGCTGGTGATGAGCAGGTCATGAGAGGCAAAGTGACCATGGCTGTTGCTGTTTCTGACTCCAGTCCTCCCAAGGACTCCCTGCCATGTCTGATAGTCTGAGCCTACTCCTGCATTAAAGTCACCCAGAATAATGAGCTTGTCCTCTTTCAGCACATTGATAATGAGAGTCTCCAGGTCTTCAGAAAATTTTTCTTTGGTGGAGCAAGGAAAAGTGTATTTATCAGATTTATGGAGAAGGGAAGAATTTTTGACTAAAGAGATAGAAAGCATTATGAAGTACAAGATGGGTAATTTTGATTACATTCAATTGAAAAGTTTTTGCACAACCAAATCCAATGCAATTAAAATTCGGAGGGATGTAGAAAACTGGGAAAGAATTTTCATAGCTAATGTCAGTGATAAAGGCCTCATTTCTAGAATATGTAGAGAACTGAGTCAAATGTACAAAAATACAAGTCATTCCCCAATTGATAAATGGTCAAAGGATATGAGCAGGCAATTTTCAGAGGAAGAAATTAAAGATATCTGTAGTCATATGAAAAAATGCTCTAAATCACTTTTGATCAGAGAGATGCAAATCAAAGCAATTCTGAGGTACCACATCACACCTGTCAGATTGGCAAACATGACAGAACAGGAAGATGATAAATGTTGGTGGGGATGTGGGAGAGTTGGAACACTAATTCATTGTTGGTGGAGCTGTGAGCTGATCTAACCATTCTGGAGAGCAGTTTGGAACTATGCCCAAAGGGCTATAAAAATATGCATACCCTTTGACCCAGCAATATCACTTGGAGGACTATATCCCCAAGAGAGTATAAAAATGGGAAAGGGTCCCACATGTACAAAAATATCTATAGCAGCTCTTTTTGTGGTGGTCAAAAACTAGAATCAAGAGAATTCCCATCGATTGGGGAACGGCTGAATAAATTATAATATACAGATGTAATGGAATACTATTGTGCTATAAGAAATGATGAACAGGAAGACTTCAGAGAGGCCTGGAAAGACTTATATGATGCTGAGGGCAAGGAGCAGAACCAGGAGAACTTTGTGCACAGCAACGACCACAGTGTGCAAGAGTTTTTCTGGTAGACTTGGAACTTCATTGCAATGTAAGGACTTAAAAAAATTCCCAATGGTCTTTTAAGGCAAAATGCCTTCCGCATCCAGAGAAAAAACTACGGAATTCAATCACACAATGTAGTAGATCATTTTCTTTTGTATTACATTTTGGTTTGTTATATGATTTCTCTCATTCATTTTAATTCTACACAGCATGACTATAGTGAAAATCTATTTAATAGGAATGTATGTGTAGAACCTATATAAATTGTATGCCATCTAGGGGAGAGAGGGGGGAAGGAGGGAAAAATAATACTCTAAATTATATGGTAGTGACTGTAGAACACTGAAAATAAAATTAATTTTAAAAAAATACTTTTCTTTGACCTCATCAGGGATCATCATGGTAGGAGCACAGCACTGATGATGGTGGCAATCACACTGTCACGAGCCTGTCACTCATTCCTTCCGGGAGGCATACGAGCTTGTTGACTAAATTAGTTTTAATAAGAAAACCTATGCTCCCCTTCACTGTGGCCACTCCGGAAAAATGTGTCCAGCTCCGACTTCCACAGTAAGCAGGCCAGGGCTGGGTGAAGCAGGCAATTCTTGGGACACTTTTCTAGCTCCTTCCTCATGCTAGAAAGTGAGTAATAGGGGTCTCTAGAAAAGACTGCTCAGACACCAAGGGGGCTGCTGAATCCCACTGTTGCTTCAATCCAGACAGAAGATGATCCTGTGACCTGGGAGGCCTGTCTGTAGGGTTGTGACTACAGCTCCCAGGTACCTGCACCTGCTGCTTTGTCACCAGGCTGTCGCCACAGTACTTTGAGATAGGTAAAAATGGTCAGATAGTACAGGTGATGAGTTCTGACTTGCACACAAACCAGATTTAAGTGATGCAGTTTCACTAAGCTGTCAGCCTCACTCTCTTCCAGAGACATCAAAGTCCAGTGGCAGGACAAAAGTCAAGACAATTGGCGAAGGCCCAGGATACAGGGAATGACCTTGGCATCTCCAATATTTAAGCCCTGGCCAAAACCATGTGACTGGAAAGAACCAGCACCAAAGCAGCTACGCAGACGGCCGGCCCCCAGCCCAACCATGCTGGGCTGAGGTCAGTACCAGTAGACTCAGTATAGGTGGGGCTCAGTCATGCTCATCTATTTTCTTCATTTTTTCTGGTCATTAAAAATATTTGTGGGATGGAAGGGCTGTCTAGGAAGGGAAAACAAGGGGAAGGTATATTGGGGAAATTGCAATGATATACAAAAAAGACTGATTAAAAACTTATTCTACAGTTTTTTAAAGAATGTGAATGCTGCAAAATTAAAAGAACACTAAGCAGGGTATTACCACCCCCTTTCTATTAATAAGCTGCTATTTGGGGTCCTCATGGTCCACCTTGAGTCCCAGCCTGTGGGTGCTTAAACACACACACACTTATGTGCAGTGAATTTCAAACAGCTGCAAACTCCTTTTGGCTTGGAGTTGTGGAAGAAGCTCCGCAGAAGTCATTGCAGGTTACACAGCCTAGAACTGGGTAGGGAGAGACCAAGTGCTTAGTCAAGAAAGAATTAGTCATCATGGACCTAGTGGCTAATAACTGGTTGGTTTAAAAGGGGATCCTTAATTTTAATGACTGTTTTTGTGAGTTGGACTACCAGTCCACAGTATCAGTTAGTGGGATGGCGGCCCTGCTACTGAAAATTCAATATAAGTAGGGCAGTTAGTAGTCCAAGGAAGAACTTATTACCAGTTAAAGCTGTCTGAAATGGAATGGGCCTCCATCATTGGAGGTATTCAACTGCAGGACAAGTTACCACGTCTCAAGGATATCAAAGAAGGGGTTTATGTTCCATGACTATCAAGGGACTTTTCTAATTCTAGGATTCTGTGGTTCTAACCTAACTGAGACACTGGCTGCTCCCAAACTGGTTTCCAATCATGCTCTCCATATGTAATTTTTACAGATTAAAAGTAATATTATATATAAAAGATCAAATAAAGCTGTTCTGTAAGTGAAAAAAATTAAAAGAACACAAGTGACTCCAAGAAGAGCTAGGAGAAGACACCTCCTACCAGTCTTTTGCAGGGGTGGGGAGCCCTGGATGTGGAACCCTGCATATATTGTCAGATGTTTTCAATGCTCCGACTGGTTTTGCTCATTTATTTTCTTTTCTCCCTTTTCTTCTTTTTAAAAGTGAAATCTATGGGATGACTCTCTGGGAGGGACCCAAAAAGGACCTTTGGTGGCAGAAGAACAAAGAATAAAATCATCTTTCTTTTTTAAAACAAGAATGTGCACCCTCAGGGGCTTTTTCATCCTATCCCATCATGTGGCACACAGCAAGTGCTTAATAAATGCACGTTGATTGACTCACAGAAGCAGAAGGGGATATGGAGGGAAAGGCAGGAGGCAGCATGTCCCTGCTGGAGAAAACCCAGAGCTGCCTTCAACCCAGTCCCTATGGCTGTCACTGAGGAGAGAAATCACTGTGGAGAACAGCAGCATTCACTGAGCCTGGCAAATGTGCTGGGTGGTGCACCAAGCCCTTTACAAACGTTACCTCAAATTACAAAGGAATCTAGTTAAAGCTCTGCGCCCCACCAGCACCAGGGCTGACAAGCCAGGATCACCCAGTCAGCATCATCCTTGATGCCTCCCTTTCCCTCATCTTTCCTACCCGTCCTCTCACCCCTCCGCCATCCTTACCACTGCAGTTCCCTTCTCCCTGATCTCACTTTCTCCCAATGCAGCTGCCAAGGTGATTTTCCTAACATGTAGGACTGTCCATGTCACCCTCCCTACTCAGTGATTTCCCAAGGCTCCCTGGGCCCTCCAGTCCTGCAGAAAGCAACTCATTCCTTCTCAATCTCCCTGCAGTTGACCCGCTCTGGGAACCACCCATGTCCCCTAAGCTCCAACTCTCACTTTCTCTGGCCTTTTCTGAAAGTCTGGCTCCTACAAGAGGCCTCTCCCCTCCCAGCTGCCAGTGTCTTTGCCCCGACTGCCTTTTGTCCAATGATGCCTCTCTTTTGTGTGTCTCGTGATCTGTGTGCTGTCTTCCCTCCTAAAAGGCACACTCCCCGAGAACAGGGCCCATCTCCCCTTTCCTTTGTACCCAATAATACCAGAGTGCCTTGTGTGGAGTGTTTCATAAATTCATGTGGCCTGAATAACTACAGAAGATTCAGGGAAACCATGAGAGCAGTCCCCAAGTTCTGAAATCCTGTGGAAGAGGGATTAAATCTGCTGTGCTTGGCCCCAGAGCCAAGAGAAGCCCACAGCAGCCAAGAGCGGCCACAGTGGGCAGGGACGGGGGGAGGGAGTCAAATTATGGATGGAAACCTAAGATAAACTTCCTCACAATCACAGCTGGCCAAAAAGGGAAGGGCTGCCTCAAGATGCAGAGGCTGCCCACTGTCCACTGTCAAGCAGACTTTTTCAGGGATGGACTCTGAGATCTCTTCCAAGTCAGAAATTCTGTGATTTTCTGGAATTACACAGGGGCAAACTGCAGCTCCTCAATATTAGCACAGATTCAGCTCCAAGGGAGGTAAAGCCCTGCTCCTAGAGCCAGTCCAAGAAGGGCAGGGTAGTGGGTCACTTATCAGGGAGTCCTAAAGACTAGGAGCTTGGGGCAGAGGATGGAGGAGATGTGGTCAACACAAAGAGTCTGTGATGCCATCGGGCAGAAGAGAGTGGTCAAGGCTCAACCCCTGGAAGGGCCCTCATGAGGCTCCTATGGCTCAGATGGAAACATGGCTTAGAAGCCAGCACAGAGAGTTCAGCAAGATCTCCCAATACTACAGTCTCCTTGTGCTGCCAGGGACTCCTTCCTTCACACAAGACAACGCCTGGCAGCCACCTGCCCCAGGAAGTTCCACTGGCCTCAGCAGGTCAAAGGTCACTGATGGATGGGCAGCAGGGTTCACAGCCCTGCTGTCCTGAGGCAAAAAGCTGACGCTGGGCATCAAGTTATTGCGATCTCTTCCCAAGAAGACTTTCACCAGAAGTTTGAAAAGCAAGTGAAGCTGCGCAGGCCTTGCCAAGCAGAGACTCACCTGAAAGATCCAGTTCTTCAGTGGAGGCCAGACTAGTCAGACTCCAATTCTCACTGCGAGCAGCCAATACAAACTTATGAGCGTTGATTAGCTGATTGCCAACCTTGATCTTCAGGTCACTGGTCAAGGAAAAGAGTCACATGAGTGGAGAATACAAGACAATCCCCCTAAGTATGGCTGTCTGTCTACTAAGCTTAATAATAAATATGTCTGAAACAGAAAAAGGGAGTCTAATAAATCTAGATTCTTTGTCTCACAAAAATTCTCTTTTAAAATTTAACTGGGGACCATTTATTGCTTAAGTCTAACTTCATGCCCGATCCAGGCCACAGAAAATGTGCCACTTTCAAAATGTCTTGTACAAAGATGCCCGTAACAGTCAAATTCATATTAATCCTTGAGATTAAGTGACATCTTCCCCAAATAGCTTCATACAGAAATCACTGGTAAGAAGCTAGGGGGAGCACATCAGGGACCCTGAAGCCAAGTCTAAGAGGACTTTTAGGATGCAGTCACCCAGGTGCCCTGAGTCAGGGACATTCAATCTGCCAGGGCAGGCTTTCATCTAAGTCTGGGACTAGAAGAAGTCCGTGAGCAAAGGCAGTGACACTGACGGCATGGAGGACTGGAGACCAAGACTCGAGTCAGGTCCTGACTCCTCTTGTGTGCTCTGGTCTACAGACAACAAACCTCTAGGTACAAAGCTAAATTACAAATGACTTACCATCCGCACCCACACAGAGAGAGCTTCAACCAAAGAAATCATAGGTCCAGAACAAAAAATAAAAAATCAAGCAAGGCAGCTTGCTAAAATACCCAAGTGGATAAAAGTACAGAACACTCCTGCTCCTGCCTTTCCCCCCACTTCTGTTCCTTGAGGTGCCCACTCGTAGCCAGGGGAAGCCCTATCTCAGGAGCTGAGGAGGGCCACAGGGGGCAGGGTCTGCCACAACATGGAGAGGGCACAGCCTGGGGATCCCTTCCTTCTACTGCGTGCTCTCTCCCAGAGCTCGGTTCACTCTCCCGAAGGGAGCAGCTCCAGAACTCTGCTGCATAAAGCACCCCATGTTCTTCTCATATAAACCCAATTTGGATCCAAAGGCACAGGAGGGCTCTGTCCAACCTTGGTGCACAAATTCACAAGGATTGTTTTCTAGATACCTTTTAGAACCCAAGAAACCAGGCCAGAAGAGGATACTAAACCCTCCCAAATGACAGAAACTACTGTTTGGTGTGACAGGATGTGAATGGATGTAGTTTTCAAATCAGAGTTCCTGAACACTCCCCAAACAGCAAAGACTGTCTGAGTCACATCTTATCATCAACTTTCATGAAAATGAGAAGCCCTTGAATCCCATAATTCAGACACGTTCTTACTGTCATGTTTTCAATCTGGCTGGAACAAATCTGAATTTTGCCATTTTTAAACCAATGTAAATTGATCAATGAATTGTTTTTTACAAAATCCCTCCAACTCAATCAAAGCCACAATCAGAGGAATACAATAGGACTATTCAGGTCAGAAAAAGTTCTACCTTTACTAGTTCATAACTGCAGAGATTAGGAAATAGCAAAGATGAATTTTTTAAAAATTCAGAATTGGCTCATGTTACTGATGACTTGCTTAATACTATAAACTGTGATGGAAGATTTAGTTTATTATCTGAAGAAGAAATGTGAAAACTTTGAAAGATATAAAAGATAAGGAAAATAATTTTTTCCTTTTTAAAATCCAGGTGCTGGGATGGCTTTAATGCTTTGTTTTGCTTATATTAAGGACTTATTGTATAGTTCTCCAAATGAACATTTTAGTAGAAAAGAAATAACCTAGAAGGACATAATTTCAGGACTGGAAATAGGGTAAGAATTGGGGCCAAAAATAATTTCATCCAATGCCTTCATTTTAAAAATAATGAAAATAAGCCCCAGAGAGGGAAGCGCTGAGCCCTTGGCCCAATAGCACAACAGTGCTCGAGAGTCCAGGGTTTCCGATATGAGTCGCTGACCTTTGTTTTCCGCAAGGGGGATTCCTTAGCGTCTCAATCACAGAAACCCATCCCATTTCAAGCTCATGCCTGATCTCATAGGGTCAATCCCTGGACTTGAGAGGGAGTTTGATAATCCAACCATTCTCCTAAAGGGAGAACGAAGATGACAAACTTGCCCTCTGAGCATTCCCCAAGTGGCCGTGGGAGCCACAGGTTCAATTTCTGACCCTGACTCTAACCCATTTTTGGACGTAACTAGTGGAGAAAGTGATGGTGCTTGGCTGTGCACATTTGCTATGACTGTTTGGTTTCCCATCTCTTTTTCTTAATGAGCCGGGGCAGGTGGGAGGGAGAACTAGATCTTTGTTCACTGAAAAAAAATTAATTTAGTTTACGTTTTTTACATGTAATGGAGAGGAATGGGGGTTGGGGGTGGGGAAGAAGGCCATCTTAAGTGTAGGAAAGACATGAGGCAAGGTCCAAGGGCTTCCAGGTTGTAGAGATGCCTGCACAGAGTCAGGAAAGTCCTGAGAGTACAGCGATGGCAAGGCTCCAACTGGTCAGACGCTGGTCGGGCTGGGCTGGGCCTCTGTCCAACAGCCAAATGCTGAAGGTTGAGGAGGAGAGGAGCAAGGGCATCCTCTAGTCTGGCTTCCTCCAACCTGCTCAGTCACCTCTTCCACTGCCCCAGAACCTTCCACCACCTTCCTAAAGCCACCTCTTCAGCCTTGATCTTTCTCCTGCATTCACTCAACAATCAATCCCGCCAGCGGGAGTGGGGAGGTTAGGACAGCGGCAGAGGCTCTGCTTGCAGCTGATGGCACAGTGCCCAGGGAAGGCCTGAATTCAAATCCAGCTTTAGACACTTACTTTATGTGTGACCCTGGGCAAGTCCAGCAAAGCTTTGTCTGCCTGTTTCCTCACATGTCAACTGAGACACTAACAGCAACCGCGTCTCACGGTTGCTATGAGAACCAAAGGAGAGCCTAAGGATACAGTGGTGAGCCCAGGCCTAGCGTGCAGCAGGCCCTACAGAAAAGACTGTTCCTTCCCCTCCCCCTGATGACTGTGAAATGCTCGGTCTCCAATCTCTGGTTTCCTCAAGGAGAAGCCTTGTCTTTGGGTGCACCCTCTGCCACAGCGGGCACCACTGCCAACAGTCCCTCCTCTTCCTCCATCCAAAGAGACCAGTCCTTGGTGCTGCCAGCTCGGCCCCAAGGCCCCTCTGTCCCCCCAACCGGGCTTTGTCTCCCTTTCCATCTGGAGTCACCCTGATGTCCTCCCTGATCTCCTGGTCCCCGGGCCCATCCCCCAACACCTCTGCTCCTCCTCACCAACTGCCGGACACAAGACACACTCATGTTATCAAGTCCCAGCCGGTCCCTCACTTCTCTCAGACCAATTCTCTCTCTCTCTCTCCAGTGTCAGGGTCTCCCCTTCTCCAGCCTCCCACAGTGCCTCCCTCTCTGCCGAGGGTCAGAAAATTGAGCCCACCTGTCACAAGCGGGCTCTGCTCCATTTGCTGGCCATCACCTCCCACTCTCATTTCCCCAAGGCTCTGACAAAGAGGGGGCCAAGGTCATCCTCTGCCATTTGTGGCCTTGATCCCAGCCCTTTGGGTGCTCCAGGAGACAGCTGCCTCAGTTGTGGCCTCCCTCCAGATCTACTGATTCCTTCCCTACTGCCTTCAAACACATCCACTATCCCTTCCCCACCTTGCAAAAGCTTTCCCTCCCCTCTGCACATCATCTCCCATCTCCATTACCTTTCTGGAAAGAAGCAAACTCTTTGAAAAAGCTCCCTGAACCTGCTGCCTTCATCCCCTCTCCTGTCACTCACTTTGCTAACCTAACCCTCTGCCAGCTGGCTTCTGATCTTGTCCTACCCTGAAGCTGCCTGCCCCATGGCTGAGGCACAGCCTCATCCTCACCTCCCTCAGCTTTGTAGGCTCCCACACACTGACTCAGAAGGAGCTTGGGGGCTACTTCTCAAGCCAACTGCTGGCCAGGTCAAGCCACTCTCATCTCATCATGGTGAAGATAACAGCTAGTCACAATTTGCATGTGAAAATTCCTTTAGGGTCAGTTCATGTGGTCCTCACAACTACCCTGGGAGGTAGGTGTCATTATGATCCCCATTCTACAGATAAGAAAACTGAGGCTCAGTGATTTGCCCATAGTCATGCAGCTGGTAAGTGTCTAAAAGGAGGATTTAACTCAGGTCTTCCTGATTACAAGCCCAGTGCTCTGGGCACTGCACCACTGGATGTCTAAGGCTAGCAGTGACTCAGGCATATCAGCATGTGGAAATGGGACAGCCCAGAGTGGTCAGACTTCACTGGCACTCTCACTAAGAGCATGAAGACTGTTCTCCTAGTGTCTGTCTGGGGACAGTTTTATGGAGGGAACACAATATCCATAGTGAATAATGAATAATGAATAGTGAAAAATCCCAGTGTTTGTTCAGCGCCAGAAGAAGCTCAGAAGCCCAATTCTGCAGCAGAGTTGCTCACCTGGACAAATGTGGAGTGAGCTCCCTCTTCTGAAGACATGGTAGCAGCCACTGTCTTTTACGTAACTGAAGTTTCAATACTGGGAAATATTTTAGGTTAGTGAAAACCCAGATGGGTGCAGCCAGGTGGCGCCAGAGGACCCAGGAAGCCAGAAGAGCCAAATTCAAATCCAGCTTCAGACACTCAACCTCTGCCTGCCTCAGTTTCTTCATATGTAAAATGGGAGAATAACAACACCTATCTCCTAGGGCTACTCTGAAGGTAATCTTTATCAAGCCCTCAGTACAATGCTGGCACACAGCAGGTACTGCCAGGAAGGGGGAATAGCCAGTGCCAACGCTCTGAACAAAAGTGGAGCCAGAAGCCCACAGCACACAGAGTGTTCTGGCCCAAACTCAGAGATCCTACCTCCCAAGCATCCAGAAGAAGGTTCAAGTGAGTGTGTGACTGATGTACACCATGCAGTGTCTGGATAGAAAAAGGAAGTAGAAGCATTTAGATAATAAACCACAAGCCTGGCACACGTCACTCAGGCACTCGGTCAGGCATTAAACATGTTTTAAGGACCTACTGTGTGCAGCACTGGGGACACAAAGAGAGGCAAAAGAGAGTCCCTGCCCCCAAGGAGCTCTCGATCTCATGGGGGAGACAAGAAAAACAAACAGATGTGAATAGACAAAATCTGTACAGGAAAAAGCCAGAAATTAAGAGAGGGAAGCTCCTGGAATTAAGGAAAGGCTGGCAAAGGCTTCCTGTAGAAGGTGGAATCTGGGGCATTCAAGAGATGAAGATGGAGAGTGAGAGCATTCCAGGCATGGGGACGGCCCCAGAAAATGTCTGGAGGGGAGGGGAGATAGGGAAGGGAATGGAAGCTGAGCTCATTGCTCAGACATCCAGCCCAGTTCCACCTGCTTGGGGCTGCCCATCCCAGCCTTCATTTGATTTCCATTTAGATAGATCAAAATTCCTGACAAAGTACCTTGTGCTCTTCTGGTGGAAAAGATAGGAGAGATCTGGATGGCACAATAAATAGAAGAGCCAGATGAAATCGGAAATGACTAAATGGAGAGACTCTGGAAGGAGGTCTTCAGTGAAGGGCCCCAGGGATCTGTGTCCAGCCCAGCACTGTCTTAACCTTTTTCCCTCTTTTTATAAGAGATTTGGATAAAGGCATCCAGGGCCTGCTTATTACAAGTGTCCACCCATCTTCCTAAGACTGTCTGCTGACATTCTTTGGGCACTGGTCTACCATAAACTAGGAGGATTGGATTAACGACCTTTAGGGCATGTGGCCACATCTGGGACTTGGGCACTTGCCTGACCCATTTCCTCTGCCTCACCCGAGACACAGAATCAGTTAGCTGCCAAGTCCAGCTGATTCTCCCTGGGATAGCTCATAAATCTAGCTCCTCTAGCAACAGGACCATGAAAATCCTACTTCTTCTATTTCCAGTCTTCTAACAGGAATTCCTTTCTCTGGTCCATCCCCCAGAGTCAACTCTCCACTCCTTGACCTCGCCATGTCTCTGGTGTTATTGAGGATCCTAATGTTGCCACTTAAAGGCCTTCCTCATGAGGCTCTGATCTCTCTGCCCAGCCTCCTTTCACACACGACTCTCAGCCACCCTCCATTCTCCTGCTGGCCCCCATCTCCAAACCTCTACTGAGCCCCTCTCCCCATTTCAGAAAGGGTCTCTCCTCACTGCCACTGCTCCAGCCTGCCCCTTTGGACAATGCCTCAGTAGACACCACCGCCTCCTCACGCTCTTTGGATGTCTCTCCTGTGCCCTTTCTCACCCTCCTTGGGTCACAGTTATCTGACCTCCCTTCCTCCACAACCCTCACTCCTATGCTTACTTGTAATAGTATAATAAAAGCTGACATTTATGTAGCATCTGACATACACAATTTCATTTGAGACTCATGATAAACTGGTCAAGTAACGTGCTATTGTTACCCCATCTTACAGATGAGAAAACTGAGGCACCATGATTGCTTGGAACCAGAGAGCTAGTGAGTTATCTGAGGCAGGACCTGAACTCAGCTCTTCTGGCTCGTCATTCAGTGTTGTCCCATTGGGCCCCCAGCTGCCTCTACCAACCCTCGCGAGCAGATCTATGCTCAGTAACATAAAACAAGCATCTACTAAGGAAGTAAGACGGCCTGCAGGCTGCTGGGGACACAATTACAGAATGCACCACTCCCTGCACTCAAGGCTCTTAAGCTCTCCTTGGGGGACACACCCGAGAAGCCACTCCAGAACGACTCTTGTAGGAGGCAGCCCCTACATTGGGCCCTGACAGGCCTGTATCCCTCCAGTACAAAGGCACAGGCAGGAAGCAGGCAAAAACGTTGGGGGCTCTAAATGTCAAGCTGACAGAATCAAGGGGGAGGCAGTGAAGACTTCTGAACAGGGAAATATAATGTGCTGGGTCAGTACCCACTGAAATGCTTAATTGCTTTCTTGGGCAGCAGCCAGCGGGGGCCCACTCACCTGTACTGCTCCTGCTCATAGAGATCAGCCACAATTCTCAGCAAGCGCGTGATGAAGCAGTCGCTGCTGCCTTCCTGGTGGGCCTGCGCAGCCAGGAGGCGACACCTCTTTTCGGTTTCAGCCAGCCTCTTCTGCAGCTTCACATACTCCTGCCGCAGAAGCGTCAGGTGCTTCTCCAACTTGGCTACCTCCTCTGCAATGGTCACCAAAGAGCAAAGTGAGCAGG
Source organism: Bettongia penicillata ogilbyi (assembly GCA_023548195.1). Taxonomy (NCBI): domain Eukaryota; kingdom Metazoa; phylum Chordata; class Mammalia; order Diprotodontia; family Potoroidae; genus Bettongia; species Bettongia penicillata. The sequence goes on along the minus strand of JAJHZJ010000010.1, from coordinate 1,697,120 downwards.
GAGGCAGGAAGGAGGGCAGCTCACCACACACACAGACATGCCTACACACACACTCCCACACTGCCCATGCCCATACATATAGATGCCTACACAGGTGCACGTGCCTTTTTTTAAAATGTCCTTGTCCTCTAACACACCATTCGTCCACGTTCAGGTTTGGCTAAGAACACTGCTAAGAGAAATCCACTGCTAAGAGAAACCCAAGACCTGCTGGGGTCTGCTTCAAGAAAGCACAGTGTATGTATGTATGTATGTATGTATGTATGTATGTGTGTGTGTGTGTGCAGCACATGCACACACACATCAAGTAAAATCCAGTTCTTTCTACTAAGATTTTTATCATCTGGGCTGCTGTAGACATAGGGATGTCCAGAAATTAGCAAAACTGAGACCTCTTTTTCCTGCACCCACCTAGAAAAATCTTCTCTCACAGCTTCACTTTATACAGAGTGATCCTCATTAAAACCCTCTGCAAATGCCTCCACATACTGTCTAGATGACTCCTCTTGGTCCCACATCCAGCTACAGAAGTCAACATTCCAGGGAATGAATATCCACAATGAGGTCTGAACACCACTGCACTCCCCTCTCCCCTCCCAGAGATGAGAAGGGTCATGTTTATACTACTCCTGAATGCTGTGATTTTCTTCTACAGGCTTCAAGGGGAGAAAAAATGTGAGGGCCTTCTGGGTGCCAGGCACTGTGCTGGGCTTTAAAGGTCTCACAAAAGAACCTGCGTATAAAACCTCCAGAGAGCTCCACAATTTCCTTTCATGGCCAGCACTGAGCAGGAACCTTGCTGACGATGAGAAATTCAAAATCAATGTGTCCCAGCCTCATGAGCAGCCAGAATAGAAGGGTAACTATGGCAGGGTCCACAGGGGCTGGGTCTTCCTGCTCCAGGCCCAGCACTCTCCAGGTAGGAGGCCCTGCTCAGCTCACAAGCACATATTGCTCACACACATCTGCAAAAAGACCACCCTGAACAAAACGCCAGCTCACTGGTACCCCCATGGAAACCAACATATGCTTGGACACACACAGGTGAGAAAGGGCAAAGATTCGGTGACAAACACACTGAAATGAGAATGAGAAAGACCAAGACTGAGGAAGGAGGGCAGATTTGTAGACGCCACAGAAGCCTCTCCAAGGGAGAAAAGGGAAGATGTGAATGCTGAGCAAGGACAGTGAGCACCAAAGAGGAAAAGCACAGGAAACGGCAAGGCTAAGAGCTCCTGAGCTGTATGGGGAGAATCAGAGGGCAAAGGTCAAGGAGAGGAGGGGCCGGGGCCAAGGCCGACACCACCAGCCCACCAGACACTGACAGAATAAAGTGGCCAACACAGACTCCAAGAACTTCAGAAAGAAGCCCCCTCAGGGAGATCTCAAGAGCCTAAAGAGGGAGCTGTATGGCTCCTGCCACAGGCTAGGCTCAGAGCAACTAAGGAGAGCCCAGCCTCTCCAACAGAGCGGGAGTCACACTCCCAGGCTCCATCAGCATCTCTATCCTGCTGACACCACACTAGGAGGACTGGGTTCAGGTGTGAGCATCATATTCAGAAAAGACAATGGTGAGAGGCCACCAGAGTGGTAAATGGTCATCTGAAAAGAAGGCTCAGGGGTACCTGGACGGTGACACCTGAAAGAGGGTGACACCCCCACCCCAACAGAATCAAGAGCAATGGGGGGTGGAGGGGGAAGAGGCAAATTCAGGATTCACATCAGGAAAAATCCGCTAAAAATTCGAGCTGTCCACGAATGGGGAGTGGGCTCAGTTTCTCACTGAAGCAAATACATAAGAACAAGGACCATTCCCCAATAATGGTCAATGATCTTGGTTTCTCTACAGCTCTCCTTGATCCTGGCTCTTCTCCTACCTCTCTGGCCACTGCACCTTCTCAAGGGGAGGAGGGAGAAAATGTAGATTTGAAAATATCATCCAATTTCATTTGCAAACAAGAAATGAAGAGGCAGTTCTCAGGGGAAGAAAGGCAAACCATCAACAACCATATAAAAATGCTCCAGATCACTGGTCAGAAATGCAAGTTAAAACAACTCTCCATTTCCACTTCCCTTCCATCACATTGGCAAAGATGGCAAAAAACAGACCAGGGGAAGCCAAGTATGCTGAAGCCCAACAAGGGGAGCTATCAACTGGCCCAATCATGTGGAAAGCAGTTCAGAATCCTCCCAAGCACACGACCAAGCTTTGGACCCAGCAACCACACAATTAGACCTATGCCCCAAAGAAATCCAAATTGGGGATGTATCTAACAGCACCTTGGGGTGTCCATGGATCAGGGAATGGCCTATGGATGGAATGAAATGTGCTTTTGCTGTAAGAAATGACAAAAAAAAAACAGACTCAGGGAGTGTGGACAAACCAGTGGGCCACCAGCGCCAAGTGAAGAAAACACAGACAGGTGAATCACTGACACAAGGAGCTCCAGAGTGCCAAAGAAAATTGCTCCTCCTGACTCCAGAGGAGAGGAGGTACCTCAGGCACAGGAGTCTTTCTCTATCACCAAGAGGACCTGGGATGCCTTCCTTCTCCATGAGAAAGGCCACATGTCCCACCTCTCCCAGACTCCTGCACCTATGCTCAGAGGGGAGTCTCCATCTGCCAAGGAGAACCTTCATCACTGCTCCTCTGTCCAGACTCAGGGTTCAGCAGCTGGCATCCTGCCAATCTCATACATGCACTCCATATAACTGTGATCCCAAATGCCCAGCATCTACGGTACAAACCCTGCTCCCACCCCCCAGGTCTAACCACCTCAACCCTGCTACCTGTCTCTGTGCTGCCTGCAATGCCTGCTGCATAACAAACAAACTTCCTTTTCACTTATGCTTTCTCTCTCTTCCATCTTCTAGATTCATTTTGCCAATGTCACACGTCTCGTACCAGGACTCCACCCCCCCCACTCCCTGGTCTTAACACGCCAGATGTTCACGAAACACATCCTCCTATACAAATGCACTGCCCAACCTGCCACCCACTGCACTCTCCACCCTTCCTGAATGAGCTCTATGCCTGGTTCTCCATCCTCCCCATCTCCTGCCCTCACACTGAGAGACACCAACATATAAATGCCAGTACTTTAATCTTTGGAATCTCTGGACCCTACACCTACACACCCAGGCAGAAAGGTGGCAAATAGAGAGTTAGACTTGGAGTCCTAAGTCCTGAGTTCAAATCCAGAGCCCTGGGAGTGCCTCTGCAGGTTTTCCCCACCCAATGCGCTCCCTCCTCACCTTGTACCACCTCTTAAGAGAAGGCTTCCCCAAATCCTGGCTATCAGAACCTCTGCCCTACAAAAATTCCACTCATTCTATGTGGACTTTTGTGTGTGCATGCTCCAGAAGAAAGCAGGGACCTTGAGTGGAAGCTTAGTGCCTGGCACACAGTAGGTGGAGCTGAACGGAACACAGGGACCTGGGGCGATGCCTTCCTCCTCTTTGTCCAGGTCCCCAGAGCCAAGGTCTTAATGCAGAGCCCTGGGAAGGAAATCTCTCCACTGTATTGGGTTAAAGCTCCCTGCTCAGCTCCTCTGAATCTTTCCCGGCAGAGCTCTGAAGTCAAGAAGCACAGACAGTGCCTGCCCTTGGAAAGCTCACTGAAGTCACTCACACGCTGCCCATGCTTCTCAGACCATCTATCTCTTATCCAAGCTCCAAGGGATCCCCAACGATCGATCTAGCTGATGCACCACCAAGCTCTGAAGGTGCCAGGGCCCTCCAGGCACCATCAAATGATTCAACTTGTGGGGTGACACCACATCCTTCTGTAGATTGCCCTGGGCTTTACTGACACAATCAAAGCTGAATTCTCCTGAGGGGTGGTAAGGGTGAGAGGGTCTCTCCACAATGCCCAAAGAACCCTCTGGCTTTACTGAATTCCCTTTTCTCCTTCCTTCATTCAATCACATGCTTGAACACCCACACACTTGGTCACTAGTGGTATAAGAAGCAGTATACAATGTGGAAAGGATACTTTTCTTTCTCAGACCAGAACACAGAACTCTGAAACCAGAGATCCTGGGTTGGAATCCTGGCTTTACTCAGTACTACAAGGGTGACTCTGAAAAAATTAATCTCCCTGGTCCTCAGTTTTCTCATGTGTAAACTGAAGGAGCTGAACGAGGAGATGATTTCTGAGGACGCTTCCAGCTCCAAAATGATGAGTCTCTAACGCTCCCATTTTGCCATTTTAACTGAGGCAGCCTGGCATGGCAGAAAGCATCAAGGTCCGAGGCTGGAGAAATGATGAGAGTGACAGCTAACGTTGACACAGCGCCCACCATGGCAAAGTAAACGCTTTATAAATCGCATTTCATCTGATCTTCACAGCTCTGGAAAGAAGGTACTGCTCTTACCCCATGTGGCAGTTGAGGAAACTGAGGCAAACAAGTAAGTGACTTATCCAACGTCATACCATTAGTGTGAGGTCAGACCTGGACTCGGACCTTCCTGACTGCAGGTATAGGGTGCATTTAGTCTAGTGCCTTCATTCTGTTCATTATTTCCTATTTCTCCTGCTGCTGGTTTGTTTGCCTCCCTTCCATCCAGTGCCGACCATGGTCCTTGGTACATAGTAACTGCTTAATAAATGCTTAATGACTTACTGGATAAGGTGGAAAGACACAGGCTAAGGAATGGATGGAGTGGGCTGAGGTCAGCTTGAAGGCTGCTAGGTCATGCAGCAGTTAGTCTGCTGGACCTGGAGTCTGGAAGAGCCAAGATCAAATTGGACCTCAGACAGCTGGCAGCTGTGCAGCAGTGAGCAAGTCTTTCTGACCCAGTTTCCCCACATGTAAAATGAAAGTAATCACGGTCCCTACCTTCCCAGGTTGCTGTGAGAACAAAATGAGATACTCAGACCATGTGCGGCAAATCGAGAGGGTGCGTCAGGGACTGAGGGTCACCTAGCTGAAGGCATGGGTGCTTGTGGAATGGCAGGAGACGTGGCAGCTAAGATGTGGGATGGCATTTAGAGGCAGGAGCCAAGAAGAACTTGTTAGCTTAGAATGATGGGTGACATCCAAGCAAGAATTCAAGAGATAAAGGCCAAGTCAGAAGGCTGCCAGTTCAGGAAGGGGACATCTCCAGTAAAAGCCCCTGGGGACTCTGAACGCTGACGAGCTCCATGGGCAGACAAGTGCCACAAGGTCAGCCTAGAAAGCTCTAACCTCCAGACCCAAGGTCCAGAACTCCCTCGGGCAGCCTCACTTCCCTGCACCTACTCCATGCCGCACACTGGGTTACGCCTCTGTGAGGACTGTCTCCCTGCTTTGGAGGGAGGTGCTGGTGCTATCATTACCCTAATTTTACATATGAGGAAACTGAGGCAAAGAGGAGTCAAGTGACTTGCCCAGGGTCTCAGAGTCAGTAAGGAAGGGTCTGAGGTTGGAATTTGAATTTGGGTCTTCCTGACCCCAGGACCAGCCCCCTAGGAGCCTCCATTGGGAGGGCTGTGGTCTGGCGTAGGCCCCCCCCCCTTCTGGAAGGACACTGGAAAGGTGGAGAATCTCCAGAGAAGGCTGTGAGCAGGAAGAGCAGCAGACACAAAGGCCACTGTCCCGCCTGCAAAAGGTTTTGGTGGGGAAAGGGGGAGGTGGAGGCACAGCTCTGTAAGGGCGCGAGGAACCAGGGCCCCAAGATGCAGGCATCTCATAAGGGAAGGGTGTGGGGCTTCCTCCCCTGCCTCCTAGAGGGGAGAAGCATGGGTGAGCCCCCCTAGACAAGCAGAGAGCTGGGGGTTAGGGGGCGGCCCCCCTGGGGCTCAGAGTTCTCCCTCCATTCAGGAGGGGCTCCCTCCTCCCTCTGGGACTCGGGTCAGTTTCGTTTCCCCTGGAACCGCCCTGGTGACTTTCAGAGAAAGGAAATGGATTGGGGGAGGGAGAAATGAATGCTGGGCCCACCCTGTGCGCACCCGCACCCCTCCCCCATCCCTAACTGGTGGGGCAGCCTCCAATGAGTCCTGCGCCTTCCCCTTCCCACACACACGTGACAGGTGCACAACTTCCGTCAAACAACTGACACGATCACCCCACGGCACAGCTTTCTCCAACTGTCACACGCTGGCACACGCTCACAGGCCCACTCATGTACGCTCAGACCCCCTGTCACACTCGGGCACACTCAGACCCCGCCACAGTCACACCGTCACACTCAGACCCTGCCACACACTGGCACACTCACACTGTCACACTGACACCATCACACACGCACACTGTAACAGTCGTACTCAGACCCCGTCACTCACACTCATGCCGTCACACACTGTCACACATTGTCACACTCGGACCCCGTCACTCACACAGTCACACTCACACACCGTCACACACTGTCACACTCGGACCCCATCACACACACACTGTCACACAGTCACACTCACACCATCACACTCAGACCCCATCACACACACACCGTCACACACTCACCCCGTCACACACACTGTCACACAGTCACACTCACACACAGTCACACACAGTCACACACTCACCCCATCACACACACTATCACACAGTCACATTGACACACACTGTCACACACAGTCACACTCGGACCTTGTCACTCACACGCACACCATCCCACAGTCACAGTCACACTCACCCCGTCACACACACTGTCACACACTGTCACACTCGGACCCCACGCACACCGTCACACACACTCACACAGTCACTGTCACACTCGGACCCTGTCACATACACACTGTCACACTCACACACTGTCATACGCTCACCCCGTCACTCACACAGTCACATCCGTCACACACACTGTCACACAGTCACACGGTCACACGCACACCATCACACACTGTCACACTCGGACCCTGTCACTCACACGCACACCATCACACACACTGTCACACAGTCACACTCGGACTCCGTCACTCACACACCGTCACACACTCACCCCGTCACACACACTGTCACACAGTCACACGCACACCGTCACACACACTCACACACAGTCACACTTGGACCCCGTCACACACACACTGTCACACACTCACACTGTCACACAGTCACACACTCACCCCGTCACACACACACTGTCACACACACTCACACACAGTCACACTCACCCCATCACACACACTATCACACAGTCACACTGACACACACTGTCACACTCGGACCCCGTCACACACTCACCCCATCACTCACACACCGTCACACACTCACCCCGTCACACACACTGTCACACAGTCACACTCACACCGTCACACACTGTCACACTTGGACCCCGTCACTCACACACAGTCACACTCACCCCATCACACACACTATCACACAGTCACATTGACACACACTGTCACACACAGTCACACTCGGACTCACACGCACACCATCCCACAGTCACAGTCACACTCACCCCGTCACACACACTGTCACACGGTCACACGCACACCCGGACCCCGTCACTCACACACTGTCACACACTCACACTGTCACACAGTCACACACTCACCCCGTCACACACACACTGTCACACTCACACACTGTCACACGCACACCATCACACACTGTCACACTCGGACCCCATCACACACACTGTCACACAGTCACACTCACACTCACACCATCACACACTGTCACACTCGGACCCCGTCACTCACACACTGTCACACACTCACACTGTCACACAGTCACACACTCACCCCATCACTCACACGCACACCATCCCACAGTCACAGTCACACTCGGACCCGTCACTCACACGCACACCGTCACACACACTCACACACAGTCACACTCGGACCCGTCACTCCCCCTCCCCCTCCGCGCAGTCACGCTCACGCTCAGCACGCTGGGGTGGGGGTGGGGGTGGGGCGGCGCTGCCGCGGGAACGGGCGCCCCCGGCCCTCCAGCCCTTTCAGGCCCCCTCCCTCGGTGCTCCGCTCCCCCTCCTGGGGCCCCAGCTCGAACCGAACCGGCCCGGAGCGGCCCCGCCCCACCCCGCCCGACGGGCGCCTTACCGTCCGCCATGTTGGCCGCGGCCCCTCCCGCGAGCATCGCGAGACCTCAGGTGGGGGTGAGGGCGGCGCGCCCCGAGGCGGGAGTTGTCGCGAGAGCAGCAGGGAAGAGGCGGAGCGCAGCGAACGGAGGTGGGGACGGGAAGCGCGAGCGCACTGCGCATGCGTCCTGCGCCCGCTCACCACCCCGCCCTCGGGCGTCAGTCACGTGTTGCATTCGCCGCCGGTCCCGGGAGCCCGACCCGAGGTTACAAAGTATCTGAGGTCGGTGCTGTGCGCGCACGCGCACGTTCCTCGCCTCCCCGACCCCATCCTAGTCTAGCACCGCCCTCCTGGAGCTGTAGTGCAGCTGCCTTTCGCTGCATCTCTAGGCGCAGCGCTCCTCTAGACCACGGTTCCTCATGGATCTCCCGCCTCCGGGCCTTTGTGCTGCTGGAACGCTCTGGGCGTTGGTCTTAGCGGTTTGCAGGGTGTCTCTCGGATCAGGTGAGGAGCCCCTCGAGGGCAGGGGCCTCGCCAGCCGGCAGCACACAGGCAGATGCTCAGCCCGCGAGGACGGAGGCCATGCGAGGAGACCCCCACCGCAAACCCAGCTGTTTCGTCCCCTCCCGTTGTTGCCCAGGCGCTCTGGGAACCCACTTACCCCGGCCGGGAGCCAGCGGCCAGCCTCGTGCCAGGGCGGGGTGGGAGCCGGGCTCCCATCCTCGCGCTGGGGTCTTGGCCAGCTGCCGCAGCCGGTCCCTCCTCTCCACCCCGGCTTTGGGGGAGACTGAGCCCCGCATGCCGCAGCCTCCACTCCGGCCCAGAGCAGAAAGCCCGGGTTGTCTGGGCCGAAGTCGGAGCCTCGTCTGCCTTCTTTAACTGGTCTGTTCTGGATCGCAGGCCATGGCCATCAGCAACACTTTCTTAGGCCTCCCAGGGGCCAGGCACCGCGCTCCTGGCTGGGACACCCTCAAGGAGGTGGGGGCTTGTTCGTCATCTGGCGTGAGGATTGCTCCACGATCTTGGGGAGTTCTTCGTTAGAAACATCGGGGCGCTGAGGCACCTACGGAATGGAGAAGGGTCTTCTCTGAATGTCATCTCACCCCACCCCCACCACGGGAGGCCTTGATTTGGGGTTTTGATCGGATAGTCCTGGGTAGAACAGTGAAGGAGCCTGGAAGGCAGCGCCAGCGTCCTTCACACGTAGTCAGGGGGATGACTAAGTTCCTACTACGCACCAGGTACACTGAGAAGGGCTCAACATGCAAACACTGACAAAGCTACCGACAGAACAAAGGAGAGAATCCCACTAGCCTTAGAGGGAGTGGGGAAGTGCCTGGTAGGATCTTAGCTGGGACTTGAAGCAAGCCAGTGAGAGAGATGAGAAAGGAGAGTATTCCAGGCATGGGGACAACCAGGAGAAAATGCCCGGAACCAAGAGATGGAATGTCCTGTAGGAGGCCGGTGTCTTTGGATCAAAGAGTAGCTAAGGGGCTGTAAGTGTAAGAAAACTGGGAAACTAGGAGGGGGCTGGGTTGTGAAGGGCTTTGAATGGCAAACAAAGCATTTTGCATTGGACCCTAAAGGAGAGAGGGGCCACTGGATGGAGTAAGTCTTTTGGCTGGGAGGGGAACGGTAAGGTTTGGGAAGAGCAGGCACATACATTCCAAAGGTAGGGGCCAGAAGAGGGAGCTGCTATTTCCCTTAATTTTTCACTTTCTAACTTAATCCTTCCCCTTTATGGGCAGGTGGAGGGAGGGCTCTAAATGAATCTATGGAAGGGTAGCCAGAAAGAGTACAGCTGAGCTCTTCCGACACAACCTGCCACAAAGATCTGAAAAACACACCATAGTCTAGCCATTGGTATAGGCAGACAGACACTAGCAATTGATTCTGGCCAGGGGAGCATTCCAGTGCTTTGTACCAGGGCAGGAAGAGGCCCTGGGGGCTCTGGACTTGGGCCACCTGGCTACTCTGTCTCTCACCACACAGTTCTGAGTCATGGATTCAGTGCAGACTCAGGAGAGGACTAGTGCTTGTGAGTGAGGAGTGGTCCAGGGCCTTAAACTGTGTGTGTGCTGACCCCATGAATAAATCAGGGCCTCCAGTCAGAAGCCAACAGAGAAATGCGCAGAACAGGGGCCTGGGACAAAAGGAGAACCTATAGCTCTGTCACCTTGAACTTGCAGAGCTGTCCAGGTGGCTGATAATGGCTGAATCCCAGTAACAGTCTACTGGCACTTTCTACGAGGGATAAGCCCACAGCAGTCTTGTTCAGACCAAGCTGGCAGAGCACACCAGGAGGGCAGTGATCAGGTTTTGCCCTGGATCGCACCACTGGAGCACTGAAAGCTTGCAGGTGACATCCTGGAATAACACAACACTCCATACTTAAAAAACAAAACAAAAAAAAAAACCAGTCAAAGGACCCAAGAGGGCAAAAGGTTAGCTCAGAGTTCCCCCAGAAGTATGTAGAGCCAGGCTCTAACATAAAGTTCAAAGTCAGGAAATAGACTATAAAAAATGAGCAAACCAAAAAAGAATCTTATCATAAAGGGTCATTGTGTTGGCAGACAGTGAAGACACAAACCCAGAAGAAGAGGAAGACTTCAGGCAGAAGCAAAGGCTAAAGAAAAATGTTCTTGAGTGTGTCAAGCCACAAGAGAGACAGAGACAGAGAGAGATGGAAAGAGACAGAGAGAAACAGAGAGGGGGAGAGAGACAGAGATAGAGATAGAGACCGAGAGAGACACACACAGAGAACAAAAGATATTTTTAAAGCTAAAAAATGATTTTTAAAAAATAAATGAAAGCACTAGAAGGAAAACATAGGAAAAGAAATGAGAACTATGAAAGAAAGAATTGGGAAGCAAATTAATGGCTTGGAACAAGAGGAAAAAAACATTACCTGGGGAAAAAAGCTTCCTGAAAGTTGGAACGGATCAAAGAAAACCTCATGATTTCATACATCAAGAAATTTTAAAAAACAAAGCCAAAAGACTGAAAAATTTGAAGAAAATATAAGGTATCTTGTGGCAAAAACAACTGGCCTGGAAGACAAATTTAGAAAAAATAATTTAAGAATAATTTGGCTATCTCAATGATATTACCAAAGAAAGGTCTATATAGCATAGTTCATAAAATCAAGAAAACTCCTTAGTCTCTTACAATCAGAGGACAAAGTGGACATGGAAAGAATCTACTCATCATCTTCTGAAAGAAACTCTCAAAGGAGAACTCCCAGGCATATTACGGTCAAAAGTTCAGACCTTCCAGGTCAAAGAAAAGAACGCTGGAAGCAGCCATTAAAAAAAAAAAAAAAGAATCCAAAACCCGAGGAGTCACAGTCAGGATCCCATAGGATTTAGCAGCTATCACAATGAAGAAGAAGAGAGCTTAGAATATTTTATTCCAAAAGGCAAAAGAGCTAGACTTATAGCCAAGCATGCTCAGCACAACTGAATATGATACAAGAAAGTGGGGGAGGGGAAATGGCTCTTTAAGGAAAGAGAAATCTTTCATGCATTCCAGATGAAAAGGTAAGAGCTGCCTAGAAACTTTACCATACAAACCCAGGAGTCAAGAGAAGCATAAAAAACTAACCTTGAGTGAGCAATCAGAGAAGACTGAACACATTTCTAATAAGAGTAGATGATACATTTATCCTTTCAGGACCATATGTCCTGGGATTGACTCTATGTTCTGATGGGGAAGGGAGGGGCATAAGGAATACCTTTCCTAGAGAAGGGGGAAAGGAAGGCAAGATGAGGAATATTATCTCCCATAATAGAGGTGCTCACATAGAAACCTATACAAATAAAAGGGAATGAGGGGAATGAATGGTACTTGAAACATAATGTCATTTGAATCGTCAGAGAAGGGAAGAATATATACACACACCTAGGTAGAGAAATACATTTCATTCAACAAGGAAACAAGAGGAAGAAAGATGAAAGAAATGGAGGAATCAGAGGGAAGAGGGCAGGTTTATAAGAAAAACAAAGAGGCAAGAGGAAACCCAGAAGGAAAAATATAAAAGAATAAGATGAAGGAAAATAGAAAATTAGCCATCATAACTGTGAATGTGAATGGAATGAACCCATCTGTAAAGCAGAAGACAGCAAAGTGGATTAGACACTAGAGGCTAGCATGTTACTCACAAGAAACACACTTGAAATAGAAAGAACGAAGAGCGCACATCAGGGCTTGGAGCAGAATCCGTTGTGCTTCAACTGAAATAAAAAAGGCAGGAGGAAGCAATCATGAGCTTGGATAAAGCAACATAAAAAATGGACCTAATTAAAAGAGAGAAACTGGAAAACGACATTTGTGCTAAAAAGTACCATAGACAGAGAATTAATGTCAGTACCAAACATGGAATAACACCTAAATTCTTAAAGGAAAAGTTAAATGAGTCACAGGAGGAAATAGCAAAACTATAATAGTGGGGGTGAGAGAGATTTGATTTACCCCTTTTAGACCTAGATAAATCTAAACAAAAAAGAAAGGGAAGACCCAAATATAATTTTAGAAAAGATAGACATAATAGACATCTGGATAAAATTTAATGGGAGTAGAAATATGAATACAGATTTCTCAGCTGTGCATGGCACCTTCATAAAAAGGTGACCATGTATTAAGGCATAAAAGCATCATAAATTCAGAAAAACAAATATTAAACACATCTTTCACAGACCATAGTACAATAAAATTATTTGGGTGGGTCAGTCAACAATCATAGAAGCAGTATTTCATTAAAATTAATAACAAAATAGAGATGACATATCAAAATTCTTGGGTTGCAGACAAAGCAGTATTTTAGAGGAAAATGTACATACCTAAACATTTTCATCAAAGAGAGAGAAAGAGGAGAGACAGAAGAGAGAGAGAGAGAGAAACGAAAGGAGATGGGGAGACAGAGAGTGAGACAGAGCTGCATGCAAAGTGGAGAGGGAAGGGAATTTCTGATGATGGTGCAAAGGAGACTGAGAAGCAGTCAGACAGTTGGGAGGAGAACCAGGTTTGTGAAAAGAAGCCTCATGGTGAGATGGAGGAAGAACTGGCCGTGGCTGAATGCTCAGCTCTCCTCAGACATAAAATGAGTGCATTGGACTCATTGAAGGTCTCTTCTCTCTTTAACCCTTCATCCTATGAAAGCCAGAGAGAGGAATCAGAGGTGAAGGGTGGTCAATAGTGTCCAATGCTCTAGAGAGATCAGGGTCAAGAATAAAGAGAACTGAGAAACAGTCATTGGGTTTAGCAAAAAAAAAGACCCCACTGGAGACTTTGGAAAGCAGGTTTAGACAAGTGATGAAGTCAGAAATCAGATTTCTACCGTAGTGCTTTCTAGTGTGTGAAAACAGGAAGTAAGTTTTATTTCCACACTTTAATGGGGGTTGTGACCTAGCACCGACAGGTTAGAGGTTAGAAACTCACGCACAGGCACAAGGAGCTGTGAGAGGAAGGGCCTATCAGAGAGAACATGGAGTCACACGGCCAGGGGACAGTATTGAGGGAAATCCAAAGTCCAGAATTCTCTAAGGATCCTGCCTCGTCCTGACCTGGTCATAGTCTGTCCGGCAGCCATACTGGGGAAGGAATGCAGGCCTTCCCTCCTCTGAATTCCATTCTCAGTAAACTTTTCTTGACACCTTTTTGGTACATCAGGTACATGTCTCTAACACCAGTTTTGAAAGCAGTTTTTAATCAAAGCGTTGAGTTCTTATGCCAAAAGCTGGGATCTTGGAGTTTACCAAAGACTAGATTTCTGTGGTCATTTCCTGCTGCACATTGCACACTTGCCCTTTTCCACTCCTCTGCCACTCTGTTTCTTAGCTAGTAGCAGATTGTTTAGAAGAGGACTGTTCGATGACACAGCTTGAGACCTGGCACGTGCGGGCCACCTTCCTTTACATTTTTTTAGCCTGTTAATTCCTTTGATATTTGTGACCTTCTGTTCCTCCAGATGAATCTTGTTATGTGTTATTTTTTCTGGCACTATAAAATAATTTTTGGTAGTTTGATGGTTTGGTACTGAATGAGTAAAATAATTTAGGTGGGGCTGTCCTTTTTACTATATTGACTCAGCTTACCCATGAATAATTAATATTTTCCCAATTGTTTGGATCTAACTTTTTTTTTGTGTGAGAAATGTTTTGTCATTGTGTTCATCTAGTTTCTGGATTTATCTTGGCAGGTAAACTCCCAAGAATTTTATGTTTTCTGCAATTACTCAGAATGGAATTTCTCTCTCTATCTCTTCTGCTGGATCAGGCCTGCTTTCTTCCCCAAGTGCATTGTTATGTCAGGGTCACTGGACTGCCTTCTGCCTGAGCATGGTATTTCTCTTAGACTTGCTACCCAGCAGGTGTGGTTCTTTCATGGGCCATGTCAGCCTCATAGTCTCTGCCATAACATGCTTCTCTTTAGGATCAGTTCAGCTTCAATAAGCAAGGGGAGAGCAGCTAAAACCTATTTTTGTCTAAGGTGGACTGACAGCTCCTTAGAGCAGGCATGTCTAGCTGCCAAAGCCAGACAGCATGAGCCCAGGCTAGGATAAGGATTTTCTTTTTCAACACTTCTGTCTGACCAAAGATCAAAGCCCTCTGCTATGGAGAACTCTGTAGCCTGGTGTTTAGAAATATTACTCCCTTCCAAGGTCCTCTCTGGCTTAGCTGTGAATGAATCTGAGCCAGACCAAAAGGCAATGAGCCTTGGGAGGAGGCTAGGCTGGTGCTTGCACTGCTGTGTCACAGGTCTTTCTGCCTATCAAAGCTGACAGTATGTTAACCCCGGTATTTTGTCTGGCAACATTCCTCAGCTCCCAATACAATTCATCATTTCCACAGACCAATTCCTAGTAAGCTAACATATGCCCAGACTATGTATGCCCATACTACCTCACACACAGCGGGTATATAAAAATTTTTCTTGAATTGAAATAAGAAGAGGCTTTGATAGAGGACAGGGTGTTTGGGAAGAGGGGAGAAGAGAATTGACTACAAGGAAGGCTGGGTGGGCCCCCTCCTGGCTTGTTCAAGGTCTGACCCAGTTTGAGATGGGAGGCTGCCAGGCCCACATCTAGCCCAGCCCCCAATTCTCCAGTGACTCAGCAGCACTCACTTCCCCAGAAGCAGCCTGCCCCATCTCACCCACATGGCCTATTCCAGGCTCTAGAGAAGTGGGACCAGCAGCAGCTGAGCCCTGTGGTGGGCACTGGGGGAGATACAAGGTTCAGATGATTCCTCAGCCCTCAGTAAGCACTGGAGAAGGGCCAGCACTGGCCCTGGAGGAGAGAGATGACACTCAGGCCTAGGACCTCCGCCTCAGCACCCCTCGAGTAGGAGGTAAATGCACCCCATGTGGCAGGGCATCTGATTCCAGGGGGAGGGGGTTACTGATCCAGATGTATCCCTGAGAGAAGACAAACTCACCAGGTTCCCTGCCCTCCATCCTCCCTCCCTCTAACTCCATCAGGACTCCCGCCTTCCTGAGGGCCTTCCTAGGACTAGACTTGGTAGACTGGCTTCCTCCTCTCCTGTCTTAGTCTGCCTGGGTGAAAGCCACTCCTCCACACTCCTTTGTCGCTGCAGCTTTCTCTTTGTCCTCCTCAGAGCTACCTCTGGCAGTTAGAGGTTATTATTATCCCGACTTGACAGGGGGGAAACTGAGGCATGGAGCAGGGCTGAGTCAGAACTTGGATGCCCAGGACTTCGCACGCTCTGTTTCTTCAGATACCTGGAGGTGAAGGGGGTGGTGCTGTCTACATGACAGTTGTCTCCTTGACACACTTGGGGTCAGATAAGCGATTTCAGATGCAAACAACTGGCTCCACAGAGCTGGCGTTGAGATGCCCCATGCACGATGGGGGTGTGGATGGGGTGACGGGGCAGGAAGCTGGGCTCAGGGGCATGGGTCCTTCCTGGGCTGTGGTTGGTCCTCTGACGCCTCCAGTCTGGCAGCCAGACTAGCCCTCTGGGCAGTGTTACCTCTCCTCTCTGTCTCTGAGTCTGTTCATCCCCTTTCTGTCTCTCCTCTTTCTCCCTCCCCCCTTCCCTCTCCCTTCCCCCCTTCTCCTCCTTCTTCCCTCCCTTCCTCTTCCTCTCTTTCACCACCCTTCAGTCCCTGTCTCTCATACGCACATTTCTCTCCTTCTCCTTTCACTGCGTCTTTCTCTCTCTCTCCTGGGAGGGATGATTGAATTTAGTTTCCTCATAAATTACATGAAACATGATTTGAAGTCATACTGGTGACTGATGTCAGAGATAAAACTGCTTGTGTGTGTGTGGGGGGGCATGTTGGCCACCTGATAATCGGCATTTCTACCTTCTTTCCTTGTTCTGAGAAGGCTCACCCGGGAGACACTGTCTTGGATAATGGAACTCTTCTCATGGATGTCCTGGGATGTCTTCCACTTGAAGCTTTTGACAATTCTAGCAATTCAGGAAATTCCTTTCTGACGCTATGGATGATGTAGACAACCTGGATTGGGACTCAGAGCATTTTGTAGATTAGCCTTTTCTTTATTTAAGTATGAAGCAAATGAAGATGAAAAGGGAGGGGGGAATTGAAATGTGGAGTGAGAGAAGGAAGAGAAGGGTATAGAAACATGTGGGGGGGGGTTAGGTGTTTTCTGTGAACCCTGACCTGACCAATGGGGTTCAGGAGGGACATTCGAATCTGGATGGATTATAAAAGGGCTTTTGTACTTGTCTTAAGGGGCCTTGTGCTGAAGTGGCCCTTTTTCACAAGGGGTTAAAGACCGGGCCAGGTCACCTGTCAGAAATGACGTGAAATATATAAATCTTTTTTTCTAAATTCACTCCTGGCCAGGTGGAAATCTTGGTCAAACAATTATTTCTCACTCTCCTTCCCTTCCTTTCCTGATCTCTCCCCTCCCTCCTCCCTCTCCCTCTCTTGGAGCATCATATGCTTGGGATATTTATTCCTCCAAGAATGTCAAACCCCCTCCCCTACTTTCTCCTACAGTTCCTCTAGATACCTTTGACTTTCCCCTCCCCTTTCTTGTGTAAATTCTCTTATAACTTTGTGTACTCCTACTGAGTATTCCTTTGGTGATTTGATTAGCATAATGTTGAATTTGTTTAGATTTTAATTCGATGATCATGGCTATTACATTGGCATGACCTACTTGCTAGGTGGTGACTAGAGTGCTGGGCCTAGAGTCAGGAAGACCTGAGTTTAAATCTGAATTGAGACACTTCCCAGTTAGGAGTCTCTGGCACATCAGTAACCTGTTGCCTCAGTTTCCTCACCTGTAAAAATGAGGGGAACAATAGCACCTGACGGGGACCTGGGGTCTAAACACCCAAAAGGAAAAGCCCCTGGACTTCCCCACATGACCCAGGTCCCTGGCATTCACCTGGGCCAACTAGCCCTACCCAGTTAATTAAATGCCCTTTCACCATCTGCACCTGGCCTCTGCCCACCCCAGGTGCCACTCCTTTAATTCCATCTAGATCCCTTCTCTCTTCCCACAGATTCTGTACAAGATCCATCTTGCCTCCATTAAAAGTGCTCAGATTCCATCGGGTCCGATTGCATCAGTGATACAATTGCTCAGATTCCTTAAGAGTCTGGCCAATATGGCAGATTTTTAGAATCCTGCCTACCTTCTATCGGTGTTTTAATAAACCTTGTCTTTGGCTAAAAGAAGGTAGAAAAACTGGAGCAGTAATGCACTGTTGGTGGAGTTATGATCTGGTCCAGCCATTCTGGGGAACAATTTGAAACTATGTCCAAAGGGTTATATAACTGTGCATGCCCTTTGATCCAGTAATACCACTGCTAGGTTTGCATCCCAAAGACATCCAAAAAATGGGGAAAGGACCTATTTGTAAAAAGTATTTCTACTGGGTGGAGTCTAGATGGTGGAGTAGAAGCACAGAGCTACTCAAGCTCTCCCCCCAAAGCCCTTAAAATGCATATAAAAAATGACTCTAAACAAATTCTAGAGCAGGAGAAGCTACAAAATGACAAAGTGAAACAGAATGACAGACCAAGACAACCTGGAAGGTGGACAGGAAGTGTCTATTACACTGGGCTGGAAGCAGAGCACAGCTCAGCATGGCCCATGCAAGCACAGACAGGACCGGAACAGACTTCAGGGAGTGGAATCATGGGCAACTACTGCGCTTCCCAGATTTCTCGACCCACAAATACCAAAGACAGCTTCAAAGGTCAGTGAGAAAACTCTTTCACCTGGGTGAGAAAGGAGCTTGGTTGGGCCCAGCCCCAGGGAAGTGGCAGCTGCTGCTGCATTAGCAGCTACTTCTGGAGCTCTGGCCTACAGACCCTGGTGGAATCAAGTGGCTGATGTCGGTCTCAGTCATGAGTGGCAGTCCTAGGGTGAGGAGGAGCACTGGTGTGGTGGAGCTGGTGGCTGCTGTGGGAAGGGAATCCTACACACAATTCCAGGGCAGTAAAGAGTGCCTGTGGTTACTCTCAGAGCAGAGCACAGGACCGGACAGGACTAAACACCTTTCTCTCAACCACAGCACTTTGGAGGAACTGAGAACTTACAGGTCCCTACAGATATCTCAGAAAACAGCTACACAAAACCTCTGAAACCTGGGGTAGTATACCCTCCACTTGACAAAGGACTCAAAAATCAAGTAATTGATTGGGAAAATGCCCCAAAAGGGGGAAAAATAAGACTACAGAAGGTTACTTTCTTGGTGAAAAGGTATTTTTTTTCATCCTTTCAGATGAGAAAAATCAAAGCAGACAACTAGAGGAAGAGAGCAAGATCAAGGCTCCTATATCCAAAATCTGTCCCACCAAAATATGAAAGGGTCTTAGGCCATGGAAGAGTTCAGAAAGAATTTTGAAAATCAAATAAGAGAGGTGTAGGAAAAATTGGAAAGAAAAATGAAAGCAATGAAAGACAATCATGAAAAGTGAGTAAACAGCTTGCTGAAGGAATGCTGAAGGAAATAACACCTTTAAAAATAGACTAATCCAAATGGTAAAAGAGTCAGTGAGGAGAAGAATGCCTTAAAAAGCAGAATTGGGCAAAGGGAAAAAGAGGTCCAAGAGCTCACTGAAGAACATAGGTCTTTAAAAATTAGAGCAGATGGAAGCTAATGACTTTATAAGAAATCAAGAAAATATAAAACAAAACCAAAAGAAAGAAAAAATAGAATACAAGGTGAAATATCTCATTGGAAAAACAAGAGACCTGGAAAATAGATCCAGGAGAGATCATTTAAAAAATGTTGTTCTACCTGAAAACCATGATAAAAAAAAAAAAGAGCCTAGACATCATCTTCCAAGAAATTATCAAGGAAAACTGCTCTGATATTCTAGAACCAGAGGAAAAAATAGAAATGGAAAGAATTCATCAATCACCTCCTGTAAGAGACTGCAAAAGGAAAACTCCTAGGAATATTATGGTCAAGTTGGAATATTATAGTCAAGTTTCAGAGTTCCCAGATCAAGGAGAAACTATTACAAGAAGCCCAAAACAAACAATTCAAGTATTGTGGAAATACAATCAGGGTAACACAGGATTTAGAATCTTTTACACTAACAGATTCAAGGGCTTCAAATATGATACTCCAGAGGTCAAAGGAGCTAGGATTAAAACGAAGAATCACATACCCAGCAAAACTTAATATAATCTTTCAGGGAAAAAAATGGCATTTCAATGAAATAGAGGACTTCTAAGCATTCCTGTTGAAAACACCAGAGCAGAATAGAAAATGTGACTTTCAAATATAAGAATCAAGAGAAACATGAAAAGGTAAACAGGAAAGAGAAGCCATAAGGAATTCATTAAAGTTGAATCATTCATTCCTACATGGAAAGATATTTGTTACTCAGACCTTTTTCAGTATTAGGGTAGTTAGAGAGAATATATATGTATATGCATATACATGTGTGTGTGTGTATATGTATGTATGTTTGAGTATATATGTGTATAGTATATATGTGTGTGTATATGTGTAGTTATGTACATGTATATAGGTGTATATATGTATGTATATATACATACACAGACAGAGGACACAGGGTGAGCTGAATATGAAGAGAGAATAACTAAAAAATAAAATTTACTGTTGAGTGGAATGTATTAGGAGTAAGAGAAAGGGAGAGGTAGAATGTAGCAAATCATCTTGCATAAAAGGAGTCAAGAATGAGCTTTTACAATGGAGGGGAAGTGGGGAGATGAAAGGGAATAAATGAGTCTTACTCTCATGGGATTTGGCTTAAGGAAGGATAACACACACACACTCAATTGGGTATAGCAATCTATTTTATCCTGCAGGAAGGCAAGGGGAAAGGGGTTAGGAGAGGGAAGATAATAGAAGAGACCACAAATTGGGGAAAAAGATAATCAGAAGCAAAACACTATTGTGGTGGGGATAAGTCAAGGAAGAGAATGGAATAAATGGAGGGCAGGGCAGGACAGCCAGAAATGTGGTTAGTCTTTTACAACATAACTATTATGGAAGTGCTTTTGCATGGCTATACATGTATGACCTATATTGAAGTTTGTTTTCTCCTTTTTTTATGTTTTTTATTTTTTTATTGTATTTATTTTTAGATTTTGACATTCTTTTCCAAAATTTTGAGTTCCAATTTTTCTCCTCATCTCTCCCCTCCTCCCACCCCATAATACCTTGCATTCTGATTACCCCTTCCCTCAGTGTACCCTCTCTTCTGTCACACCCCACCCTTCCTTTATCCTCATCTTCTCTCTTTTCTTGTAGGGCAAGATAAATTTCTATACCCTATGACCTGTGTTTCTTATTTCCCAGTTATATGCAATAATAATTCTCAACATTCATTTCTAATACTTTGAATTCCAACTTCTCTCCCTCCCTCCCCATCCCCATTGATAAGGCAAGCAATTCAATACAGGCTATATCTGTCTCGTTTTGCAAAAGACTTCCAAAATAATGATGTTGTATAATACTAACTATATTGTCCTCTATCCTACCCTGTCCCCCCTCTTTTTTTTATTCTCTCATTTGGCCTTGTCCCTTCCCAAAAGTGTTTACTTTTAGTTATTCCCTTCTCCCATTTGCCCTCCCTTTTATCATTCCCCTCACTCCACTTGTCCCCTCCTCCCCTACTTTCCTGTAAGATAAATTTTCATACCAAATTTAGTGAGCATGTTATTTCCTTCTTAAGCCATATGCGAAGAGGGTAAGCTTCACTTTTCCCCTCTCACCTTCTCCCTTTTCTCCTCCATTGAACAAGATTTTTCTCATCTCTTTTATGAGTTATAGCCTGTCCCATTCCATTTCTCCTTTTTTCCTCCCAGTATTTCCCTCCCTCACCCCTTAATTTTTGGGTTTTTTTTTTTTTTTTTATGGATATCATCTCTTCTAATTCAATTCAACCTGTACTCTCTGTCTATATGTGTGTGTGTGTGTGTGTGTGTGTGTGTGTGTATAAAATCCCTCCACCTATTCAAATACTGAGAAAAGTCTCAAGAATTACAAATACTATCTTTCCATGTGGGAATGTAAACAGTTCAGCTTTAGAAAGTCTTTTATGATTTCTCTTTCCTGTTTACCTTTTCATGATTCTCTTGATTCTTGTGTTTGAAAGTCAAATTTTCTATTCAGTTCTGCTCTTTTCATCATGAATGCTTGAAAGTCCTCTTTATCATTGAATGACCATTTATTCCCTTGAAGCATTATAATCATTTTTTCTGGGTAGCTGATTCTTGGTTTTAATCCCAGTTCTTTTGACTTCTGGAATATCCTGTTCCAAGCCCTTTGATCCTTTAATGTAGAAGCTGCCAGATCCTGTGTTATCCTGATTATATTTCCACAATACTCAAATTGTTTCTTCCTAGTTGCTTGCAATATTTTCCTTGACCTGAGAACTCTGAAATTTGGCCATAGTATTCCTAAGAGTTTCTTTCTTTGGGTCTCTTTCAGGAGGTGATTGGTGGATTCTTTCTATATATATATATATATATATACATATATGTATATATATATTGCCCTCCGGTTCTAGAATATCAGGGCAGTTTCCCTTGATAATTTCATGGAAGATGATGTCTAGGTTCTTTTTTTGATCATGGCTTTCAGGTAGTCCCATCATTTCTCTCCTGGATCTATTTTCCAGGTCAGTTGTTTTTCCAATGAGATGTTTCACATTATCTTCTATTTTTTCAAACTTTTGGTTTTGTTTTCTAAGTTCTTGGATTATCTTATAGTCATTAGCTTCCCTGAACTCAATTCTCTCTTTTAAAGAACTATTTTTTCAGTGAGCTTCTGAACCTTCTTTTCCATTTGGCTAATTCTTTTTAAAGCCTCCTTCTCCTCATCGGCTTTTTGTACCTCTTTTTCCAACTGAGTTAGCCTCTTTTTAAAAATGTTATTTTCCTCAGCATTTTTTTTTTTTTTTTGGTTCTTCTTTAGCAAGCTGCTGACATGTTTTTCAAGCTCTTCTATGGCCTGAGCCCATTTCATATTCATTTTGGAGGTACTGGAGGCAGGGACCTTGATTTCCTCTGGCAGTATACCTTGTTCTTCCTCATCTGAAAGGATGGGAGGAGACACCTGTTCACTGAGAAAATAACCTTCTATGGTCTTATTTTTTTTCCCCCTTTTTGGGGCATTTTCCCAATCAGTTACTTGACTTCTGAACCTTTTGTCAAGAGGAGGCTCCTAGTGCTCCTCCTCTCCCCAGTACCATCCTCAGCTCTGGTGTTACTCAATTCCACCAGAAGTTTTAAGCTGAGCTGCCCACCAGTGCTGCCTGGGGTCAGTGCTGGGGGAACCCCATACCCCTCTCTCCCAGCTGGGAAAGCCCTCCCACACTGACCTTTGGAGCTTTCTTTGTTGCTTGTGCATTGAGAGATCTTGGACCCTCCCTGCTGGGAATTCTGCCCCAGAGGTCTGTTCAGGTCCTGTTCCTTCCAGTGCTGCACAGCCAGGGCTGGGCTCTGCTCAGCTCAGCTTCCTGTGAGATAAGACCTTTCCTATTGGCCTTCCAGGTTACCTTTGGCTGGAAACCTCTTTCATGCTATTGTTCTGTGGCTTCTGCTGCTCTAGAATTTGTTGAGAGTCATTTTTTACAGGTATTTTGTGGGCTGTGGGGGAAGCACTAGAGTGTATGTATCTTTCTACTCTGCTATCTTGACTCTGCAAACTGTTTGCTTTCTGAATGAGGGTGGGTGGGGAGGGAAGGAGAGAATATGGAACTCAAAGATTTAAAAATGAATGTTAAAGTTTTTTTTTTTTATGCAACTGGGAAATAAGATGTACAGGCAATGGGGAAAGAAATCTATTTTGCCCTACAGGAAAACAGGGGAGGGTAATAGAAGGAAGGATAGACTGGAGGAAGGGTAAACGGGGTGCATACTGTCCTAGGGTGGTGGGTGGGGAGAGATGGGGAGAAAATTTGGAATTCAAATTCTTGTAGAAGTGAATGTGGAAAACTGAAAAATAAATAAAGATGAAAGACCAAAAAAAAGTATTTCTAGCAGCTCTTTTTTTAGTGGCAAAGAATTTGAAATTGAGGGATGTCCATCAAGAGGGGAAGGGCTGAACAAGCTGTGGTACATGACTGTGATGGAACGCTACTGTGCTGGAAGAAATGATGAGCAGGCTGATTTCAGAAAGACCTGGGAAGACTTAAATGAACCAATGCAAAGTGAAGTGAGCAGAACCAGGAGAACACTGTACACAGTAATAGCAACATTCTTTGATGAACTGTGAATGACTTGGCTACTGTGATCCTGGCAATAATCCAAGAAAATTCCAAAGGGCCCAGGATGAAAAATGCTCTCTACTTCCAAAGGGAGCTGGTGTAATTGGAATGCAGACTGATGCCCATTTTTCCCTTTATTTTTCTTTCTTCCCTCCCCTTCTCTCCCCAGCTAAGGTGTAAGTGCTTTGCCTGACTTCTTCATATGTAAAATGGCTATTGTATTTCTGGCCTTCTCAGTGGGCAGGGGAGGGGCTGAAGGTAGATGGAAAATTTGGAGCTGAAAATAAAAATGTTTAAAAACATGCTTTGTGTTTATCAGTCATGTACAAAAACGCGGAGAATTCTGTGGATTATTTTGTACGCTCCTGCTTTGCAGAAGGAATTTAGTTCATGCCTCATTGATTCTCTAGGTAAACCATCAAATAACCTGCAAATAGAGCTCTTTGCTCCTCCTTGTTAACACTTACTCTCTCACTATAAAGAGTGGAAAGAGTGAAAGCAAATGAGCAGCCTCTGCTCTCGCTCGGAAGGCCTGTCTTTACATGATCCACAGCATGGCTGGGGACCCCAGCCTGAGATGGCAGTTACTCAGTCAGCTTTTCATCTCTCTCTCCTGGATGCCTGCTTCTCCCTAACACACTTTTAGCAAAGCTTTCCCAGGAGAGAGGTCAAGAGTTTCCTGCCCAGCTTTCCCTCAGGGCATAAACTCTTCTTTGGTTGGAGGTTGGAGCTCAGCATTTTGCCAGTTCAGCCTTACCTCAGCGTCCTGCCCACTGCCATGCACACTTTATGAAGTGGTGCCCACAGCCTGTGCCTCTGAGGCTTGAAGCTGGTTGCCACAGAGGGCAGTGAGAATGGACCAGCAGGCTCCTGGTGTCCCCCATACTTCTCCTCTGGAGACTCTGACAGACATCTCTAGTCTCTGAGGTCTCTCAGATCTAGCTCTCCCTGCACCTTGTCTGACTCCTCTGGAGGTGAGGCACCGGCAGGCACCAACTCTCTCTCTTCCAGAGTGTTTCTGTCCCATGACTAATGGGGGCTGCTAGGTTAAATGCCTTTGAGCACCTGAAAGAAGAGTCCTCTCATTCCTGTTTTTAATATTTCTTTAAAAAAATAAAATGAGAAATTTCATCTATTGACATGATCAGGTGGTTTTTGTTAAGGTGACTTCTGCTGTTCTCATACTGAACTGTCCTTGTATGCCTTGGATAACTTGGTATAACTTGGTCACTGTGACTGATGAAGAATCTTTGTCAAGATTCTGATCTAATCTTTTTGCACCAATGTTCACTAGTGGTTTGAATCTACAGTTTACTCTTACTTTGTCCTTTTTCTCAGATTGGGAACAAGGACCATGTCCGTATCAAAGGAAAACTTTTGACAGTTCAAAAAGCCTCCTTTACTTTTGAAACATTTATGTTGCATAACTATTACCTGGTTTTTAAGTGACCAATGAAATTCCTCTATAAATCTATCTGGACCACGGGGTTTCATCCAAGGAAGGTCATTTATGGCTTGCTAAATCTATCTTTCTGAAATTGCAATATTGAATTCATTTTGTTTTCTTAATGTCTAAAAATGTCTATTAACTTCATTTAGATTTTTAGTCTTGTTGGAATAGAATTCAGTTGTCTTTTCTTTATTTTCTCCATGTGCTATGAACACTTCTTTCACCCCTCAGTTCTTTCTGATTTTAATTTGGTTTTCTTCCCTTAAAAAAAAAATCCAATTAGCTACTGGCTTTTTATTTGCTAGTCACGTTAAAAGCCAGCTTTTGGGTTATTCGTTCATTTGTTTTCTAAGAATTCTGTTACTCAGCTTTTTAACACCCCAGATTTAGCCCCCCTCCCCCCTTCTCGATTATGGGCTTTGGAATTACTCACCTGGCATTTGTAGTTTTTTTTTTTTAAATTCATGCTCCGTTCTTTTGCTCCTTTTCTCTTAGGACTACACATTAGAAGGATGAACACAGACATATTATCAGGGATATGTTTCCTTCTAAGGATTGCCTCAGTGGGCTACCCCAGCTTTTTATTATTCGTTTCCTTAAGGTCATTCTGGGTGTCACATGACTCAGGTTTTGACCCACTCCATCATTTGGGTGGTTTGTTTACTCTTTTTGGATCTCTACCTTTTTTCCTATTTTTAATTACATGTGTGGTGTGTATGTGGTGTGTGTGTGTGTGTGTGTGTGTGTTGGCAAAGGATGCATTTAGGATTGATTTCTGCTTTTCTTTTGAGTTGTTTTGGGGCCTAGGGAGTCATCAATTCTGTGTCTCATGCGAGCATGGAAATACATATATTCTCTATGTCTCCTGGTCAGTTACCAGTTTGGGGACACTAATTAAGCCAACAATTTCCTTTTTTTCTTTCATTTGGATTTATCTAGTTCTGGCAGGAATACTGTCACCTAGAAAACAGTGTCTTACTATTGAAAGACTTCAGCTAAGATGAGGGAGACTATGGAAGCACATATGAAAAGGGCTGGGGCAAGAAAACCTTTCGGGACATGTGGTTGGGGGGTGGGGTAAAAGAATTCCAGCACAAATGGGAAAGCCCAGCACGGAGAAGCTTTTGAAACATAGGTTGTGCTGCCCCCCAAACAAGCAGGGGGAGCCATGGGAGACTGGGGGAAGGGCATCACCACTTTGATTTTTCCCAGATATAGGGAGCATGGGCAGCCAGAAAAGGGAAGTGGCCTGGGCCCAGGAAAGGAGACAAGAGAGGGACAGCCCTGGGAGCCCCCAGAAACCTCTAGTGAACCAGAGAGCCAGTAACGCCCACCATGAGATGGGAAGGCAGGTGGCTGCAGAGCCTTCTGCCCCAGAGACACCACAAATATTAACTGCTGTCATCATCTGCTTTCTAGGAACGATGCCCAGAAATGGGGCACAGTTTTTTCTGAGGGCCCAAACATTCTGAAAAAAGGAAAATGAAGGAAGTAGCTGGAGTTACCTCACACCTCTGCTCCCTCTGCGTATACAGGGGTAGAGGAAGTGACCAGCGGGTGGACAAGGTCCAGAGGCCTCTAGACCAGAGAACGATGGAGCAGCATTTGACACTGTCATGGCATGAGTGCCTGGCACTTTGCACACAGTAGGAGACTAATACATGCTTGCTGAATTAAACTGAACAAATCCTATGAGCTCAATTCAATTTTAGTCAAGTCAAACAATGTCTGATGGAGGAGTCACGTGGAGTCTATACCCATCCCTACCATTAAAGCAGTTTCATGAGACTCTTTGGAGGGGCCTGGTTTTGGAGGCAGGGAGGCCTCAGTTCTAATAATGAGGATGATAAGCAGCACTGCTAGAGATGCGTAATCTCATTTGTTTTGATAAGTATCTGGTAAAGTAGGTATGCTTATTATCCCAGTTTACCCAGAGGATTAGCCATGTGCCCAGGGCCACATAGCTTCTAAGAGTGAAAGGAAACTCCAGGTCCAGGGTTCATTCCTCTGTGCCCCAGAGCTCCCTCCCTTCCTAGCACTTGCTGCGGCTTCAGTGGCAAATTACTCCCTCCATTGGGGCAGGGGATAGAGCACCAGTGCAGGAGTCAAGACCTGAGTTCAAATCTCATCTCAGACATTTCACATGCACTAGCTGTGTGACCTTGGGCAAGTCACTTAACCCCAACTGCCTCATCTCCAGTCATCTCCAGTCATGCTGATGAATATTTGGTCACTGCATTCAGATGGCTCTGGAGGAGAAGTAAAGCGGTGATCTGCGCAGCCCTTCCTCACTCAAAACAAAGTCAAATGCAAGTCATGTCATCATTTCTCTGATGGCATGGTCTTCTTTGGCAATGAAGGACGAACACACTCCCTCCACCTCTGCGTCAGGTTCCTCCTCAGTAAAATGATGGATTCTCAGCCTGCAGTCCAGATAGATTTTAGGAATTTCATAATCTTTATTTCCCCTGACTTCTGAGATGGGGCATTTCCTTCTATTATGAATGCAGGCACCAAACCATTTCTCTGGAGGGGGCCCATCAAGGGGACCTGTCCAGCTCTCCAGCTGTACTCTGAGCTTGGCATACCATCTGGGCACCCTCCTTTCTGTGGGCACGCTCTCCTTTTCCCCAAACTTCCACATAATGCTCAGGCCTGCCTCCTGAGAGAAACGAGTAATGGAGGGAGAGCCACAACTTCCACCTTCCCCCTCTATAACTCACAGGCAGGTCACTCCAGAAAGGTTTCCCTCTCATTGCTACCCCATTTTCTGCCTACCTGGATCCTTGCTTGGTTTAATGACCTGAGAGGTCCCTTCTAGGACTGACTCTCCCAAGCTACCTGCCCTGGGCTGCCAGGACAGAAGGAGGGTGTTCCCAGATGTGTACCAATCTCTGAGTTCACCCCCAGCCCTGATGGCTTCCTACTAAGCTTCTCAAGTATGACCTGTGTAAAGAGCAAACATCCAGTATCTTCTATTAAAAGTTGAGAAGGCCCAGCACCGAGATGGTCATCTTGGTGACCTTCCCCTTCCTCCACCCCCTTTCAGAAAACTTTCCCAGGCCTTAGCCCTGTCTCTCAGACTGATGTCTCAGCCCCTATTAGCCTGTCCGGCCGTGTGGGTTCGATAGCCACAAAACTGTCAAGTGTGGGCTGGACTGAAGTGAAGTAAAGCAAAAGCGAATAAATGCAGGAAGGCCAAATTTAGCCAAGCAAAGTAGGACCAGGTCACCCCTAATACCCTGCCCTCTGCCCCTGAGCTGGGCCCAGACAGGCTCCCTGGAGAAGATGCCTGGATTACTAACCCAAAGCTGGTCCCCATGTGCTAAGTGCTGTCACTAGGTCTGGGTAAGAGGACAGACAGCCTCCGTCTCCTCTCCCCACTTGTTAAAGTAGTACATGCCATTCTCGGAGATGGCGACCCCCGCCCCAGCCTTGTTTGGACATCTGTATCCTGAAACCACAACAGCTCAGGAGGCTGCCTAGAAGTCATCCTTTATTGACTGACAGAGTGCTTTACAATACGGTAAACCTCACAACAGAATGCACAGCAAGAAGTACAATCAATGAACCACACAACTAAAAACATGGCAATGAAGCGACATCAGTTCAATGTCCTAGATGCTGAGGAGGAGCCACTCCATGCACTCGGAGGTCGGATACACGAGAGATGCGGGGACGCTGACCTCTGTGGAGGATGCATCGTGAGCAAGATGCTCAAGCCAGAGTCCAAATCCCACTGAGCAGCTGGGTCCTTCGTGCGGCCTCCCCAAGGCAGTGGCAGTACCAAAACTCAACTTCCCAGGGGCTTGAAGCACAGAGGAGGCCCGTGGGTCACCCCATCCTGGAAGAAGCAGATCCGAAGGGAGGAGTCACCCAAGAACTTGGGAGGGGAAGTAAAGAGCCAACAGTTCGAGTCCTGACAGTTATTTTCATGTCCGCGTTGTTGGCACTAAGTTCAAGAGAAAGTTACCTCCTGTTAAGTGGGAGTTTCTGAGGCGAACAGGCTGCCCTGATGCTTCCGCGCTGTTTGCCAACACAGAACAGAGAGGCAAGTGGTGTGGTGGTCAGACTGGAAAAGAAGGCACAGGTGACACTCCTGCCTGCCCCTGAATCTCTTGGGCACCACAAGGGGCAGCCAGGCCAGGCCCCGCCTTGTCCCACCCTCAGTCCAAGGAGAGACCCTTCCCCTACTCCCTGAGTGACCATAAGGAGGCACTAGTCCTTTCTGTGAGTTCACCCTGCAGACAAGAGCCCAGGGAGAGGCCCTGAGCACTCGGTGTGGGGAGCAATCCTCCTCTAAGCAATGGAAACAGAAGGGGCAGAAGCCCTGGCAGGGAGAAAACCCTCCCTGGGAAGGAGACTCCACACCTAGGTGACAGGTTCAGAATGCTTACCACCTGCCACCACTGTGGCTGTGAGACTGGGGGAACCAAATGCAAGGAGAGGGAGTCCTCTCCTCTTCCAGGGAGGGTTTTCTCCTGGCTCCAGAGGAGGAAGAACCAGTTCTGAGCTGGATCTCTCTACACTGTGGCCATCCCCTTATCCCTTTAAGGGGCCTCCTGTGGACAAGAGTGACTCAGCCTCAGGGTTCTGCCAAGTTCTAAAAGGCCAGATTTGCTTTCTCGGGCTTCATTCATCTGCCAGGAGAGCCCAATTCCCTGCTTCTGTTCCTCCCCAGTGAGGACAGGGTGGGCATGGGTTCCCAGGGTGTGTATGCTCTAACACTCCCCAATTAAGATGGCAGCTGCTCTCTCTACTGGCTGTGCACTGACCCCACAAGGTTGGCACCCAGGCTCTCTAAGTCACCCTCATACACCCACTTCTACCCAAGTATACTCCATATACTGCCATGGCCACAGGGTTTCAAGTATTCAGTTTGCATAAGGAATCAACCTGAGATTTTCCTAAACTGCACTTCTCGGGTATTCAGTATGTTAATCTTTATTAAGTACAGAAAAGTCAACACCTGGACAATTATTGGAAAAAATTATATTTTGGAAGAACTCACTCTACATAAGGTGACAGAATTCCAAAAAATCAAATTACATGAAAATATACATCGCAATTTCTTTGTACATTAGGTGTAGAGAAATGGGGAAGGTGTCGGGGGACAGAGTCTTCAGTCACAAACCCAGAAGTTACTGGTGGGAAAAGCTTCCAGCTGGCCATGCTTTGGGAGTCCAACGTCAACATCAGGCAGAATGAAGACAAGGGACCAAAAAAAAAACCCAAAAAAAAAAAACCAAACCCTTGGGTGAATTCCAATCCACTGACTTTGGACCAGGAGAGGGGGTGCCAGAAAGATTATTGCTACACCCAATCAAAGACGTGCGTGATTGGATGACAAGAGGAGAGCACCGAGGGCTGGCCGTCCCGGGCAGGTCCTCGTCCAAGTCAGGTGGCTGCTTAGCGAGAGTCTCCGTATTGGAACTAAACAGCTGGACAACGCTCTGGCAGAAGCGACAAGAGCCCAAACAAAGAAAATACAAAAGTCTAGTAAATGAAAGCGTTTAATGAAGCCTCAATGGTTTAAAGGAAAATTAAGCGGACATTTAATCCTAATTGGTTTTAATCTGACATGCTTTAAGAAGTCTCTTTAAACTGATAAAGAAACAATGAATAGGGAAAGAAAACCTGCTAAAATCTTTCGAATGTACACGATTCGATCCTTAGTCTAACTACGAGAGCATCATCTGGTACACCGTGGATGGGGGTGGACATGACAGCATAGATATTCTCCGGGTCACGTTGTGCTATGTACATGTCTTTACAATTCTTCCTGAAGGTTAAAGCAGTTCATTAGAATTCAGAATGCGTCATCATCTCTAAGTTGGCACTTGGCAGGCTCTTGTCAGCACTGATAACTGGCGTTATGATCGCAGCCTAGTCCAGCCAGCATTTGCCAACTCATTACGACATCAGTCCAGCTAGGTGGGGAGAGTGCCATGTTTCCCAAGTGGAGACCTGTGACAGACACAAACACAACATCAGGCTCACTGTCAACACTTACCACAGATGGAAGGAAACAGGCATTCCTCCTTGTCACAAGGACGCAGCACTTGGGGGAAACTCTCCAGTGAAAAAATGCTATCCTTCCTATCACGTTCAGTAGAGAGGTCAGGGAATGCTGAACAGATGGAGCACTATGGTTTCACCTGACCCTCTCTCCACCACCCTGGAAGGGAAGGGCTGTTACTGCTTCCATTTTAAAGAGAGCATCATCACAGAGTTTGGAAGTGTCTGTGGCTGAATTTGAACTTGGGTCCTCCAGACGCCAGGCCCTGTGCTCTGTGCACAGTGGTACTCTCCCCACCCCCCAGTTGTCTCTAAACAATCCTGGTTCCTGGGGGTGGAGATGATGACTGCACCTCAGGATTTGTCAATGAGACCTTGAGAGTCAGTCTTCCAGGGTTCCTAAAGCTCAGAAAAAAGGGGGATCAGCTCAGGGAGGAGGGGGAGGTCTCAGCATCCAAGGCATAAGGGGGAGGGAAAGCCCATGGAGGAAGGGGCTATCCCTCGATTGCTTCTGTTCTGCCTGGAAAAATCAATACAAAAACAACCATACAGAAGCCCCTGGATGAACAACAGGGGTGACAGCGGCTGTGGATTCAGCAGGATGGAGAAAGGGCAAAGCGAGGGGCCACCACATAGAGGGCTTGCTCAAAGAGATGATGTCCCATTCTCCTTGCCTGACTGGCAAGATGAGGGGGAATCCTGAAGACACTCTCAGGGGTTTTCAGTATCTCAGGCAGAAGATAAGAAATTAGGAAGAGGATGGATTTGGAAACAGTAGAGCCCTAAAGAGTGGCCACAGCCCACAGCTCTGGGAACCCTGCCATCTTTGCTATGGATGAGGAGCAGACAGCAGGCTCACTAAGTGAAGCAAGGAAGCTTCAGAGAGAATTTAATACGGCAAGGTTATACAGAGGGGGTTGGCAAATCTGCTTCCAAAAGATAAAATGGAAAAGTTTTGGCTGGAAAGCATTCCATCCGAAGAGGATCTGAGGGCGTATCAGTTGGCTGCAGGCTTCCTGGGGCCACAGCTGGACTGAGGTCTTGGCTATAGTGGTCTTGGCCCCAGGGATGAGCCATTCGTAGTAGTAAAGGGTTGGAAGGGTCCTCAGTAGACAGCCCTACTGTCCCAGGTAGATCAGGTGAGGCCTGCTGTGGACAGAGGTAGCCGGGGGTATGGAGGCCTAGGCACGAGGTGGTTGATCCCTAAGTTCTTAGAGGGCTGTCACCTTCTCTGCTGGGCTCTAGAAGGAGCAGCAAATTTGCAAAGAGGCAGATTCAGTCATCCCAAGCAGCTTGGAAAGAGACAGAAGAAGCGTAGAATCCCAGGAGAAACAAGGAAGGCCAGAGTGGAGGCTGTCAAGTTCCAGGTGAAGGCTCTTGTCTTACTCTGGAGCCAATGGGCTCCAGGGCAGGATGCTCAAGCAAGGAACTGAGTGAGGAAGTTCTGGGCAGCTCTACAAAGGAGGCACCAAGAAGGAGAGTAATGAGAAGTGAGCCTTTGAACATAATCTGAGGATGAGTGAGAAGGATCTGACCTTGTGGGCAAAGGTGGGAAGGGAGAGTGACAAAGATTCCAGGATGGTGCCCCTGCCAGGGACAAGGGAAAACCAGCCCAAGATGGAAGAGGCCGTTCAGAAAAGGGAAGCACCACCCATTGATCCCTCCTGAATACAGAACAGTGGGATGAAGAAGGACCTGGAGTTCAAGTCTCTGAGCATTAGAACTACAGATGTCAAACCTCAAAAGAGAATCTAAGATGGGGAGGGGGCTCCTAGTTGTCTCCAAGTATCCAAAGGGTTGTCCTTAGGCCAAGGGATTCAACTTTTGACCAGGTGCAGAGGGCAGGCGAGGAGCCCTGGGGGCAGTTACTGGCACTGCCTCAGGCTCTCAGCCTGGACTAGGGAGCTGGGGCTGGGGAAAGGGACATGCAATGCATACTCTCTGGGAGGGGGTGGGACTTTATGTTCAAGTTCAACTGCCCCCACCCAAGAACTGTGAAATAAGTTTCAAAGCCACAATCTCCTGGGTCTCTTGGCTTCCCCCAATTCCAAATGTTCTCCAAATGCTTTCTTGGTACTAGAGGAAGCTGCTGAGTCCAGACAATAAGAAATTATGCCAATGCTGGAAGGTAGCCATGGTCTCCAATTTGAGGATATCAGTTGTCCAATAAATGATTATTAAATGTGGACTCTGCAGACAGTGAGCACCAGGGATAGACACAGGAGAGCGGGAAGGACAAAAGAGGCAGCCAGCCCAAAGGGTTCCAAGTGCCACACTGAGAAAGGTGGGGACTCCCTGGAAGAGAAGGCTCGATTCAGGGGGCAGTCACACAAATAAAGTGCATTCACCCTTTCTCAGACAATCGGGAGTCATGGAAGGATCCCTATGGTTCTGTGTCTGCCCAAAGGGGAAACACCCTTCTGAACTGAGCCAAAGAATCGGAAATGGAAGGCCTGCCCATGCACTGGGGAATGGTTAGCCAAGCTGTGATGCACGACTGTGATGGGGTATCACTGCACTACACCTAGTGGGATGACTCACATGAACTGATGCATATGCAGTGACAACAGTGACGGCCGCACTGCCTGATGAGCAGCCCTTCCCAAAGGACTCATGGAACAGACTCTCCGCCACTGTCTGTGGACAGACTGAGGCAGGCGGGTTTCACCTTCTTTCTTTCCTTCATTCTTTTTGTTGCTGTTGTTTGAGTCTTGCACAAAACGACTCGTATGGAAATATTTTACATGACTGACCATGTATAACCCGCACTGGATTGCTTACCATCTCAGGGAGGCACAGAATTTGGAATTCAAAGTGTTTTAACATGCAATTGGGGAAAAAATAAAACATTATTTAAAAAGAGAATAGCTCAAGGGCAGGCGTGGATAAACTGCTATGTGCTTCCTTGGAGGAACCATCTGTCTCCAGACTACAAACCCATTAAAATATTTGAGCACAGCACGAGGAATCTAGGCTTCGGTGCCACGCATGACTCAGCTAGGAACTCTGAGGATATCCAGGACAAAGGCAGACACCAACCAGCATAGCCCCCAGCAAACAGATAGATACCAACCTCATCCATGCCTATGCAGACTGGCAGTTGCCAGACCACCACTCTCTCCTGTGTAGCCCCAGAGGAATCCAGAAACACCCTCCCCCTCCCCCTCAGCAGTAGGACCCCTGCTCAGCACCAGGTAAGCTGCCACTCCTGGCCCCCACTTTACCCCTTCAGCATAGCCTCAAGGGCATCATCAGCAGAGCACCAGGTTAACAGGCAGGGCTGATTGCCCCTGGCACAAGAAGCCACAGACAGTGCCCCTTCCACCCTGGGGGGCAGAGTTCAAATTTAAAAGAAAGGGAAAAGGCCAAAAAAGATAAGCAAAACCCAACAACACCAACAAATCTGAACACATAAAGTTATGATAGTGACAAAAAAGAATAAGCTGCCAATTCAGAAGCCACCAACAATGTCCAGACATGTAAGAGCTTGAGAATCATGTAAGAGGGAGAAGAAGAATCGGGAAGAGAAAACAACTTCTTACAAAGCAGAATTGGTCTAATGGAAGTGTAAAAGCTAACTGGGAAAAGAAGTCCTTCAAAGTCACAACTGGGCAAGTGGGAGCTAATGACTAGGAGATACCAAGAAGTAATCAAATAAATTCAAAAGGATGAAAAAAATAGAAGAAAATATAAAATATTTCATGGGAAAAACAAATGACCTGAAAAAGAGATCCAGGAGAGACATCACAATCACAGGACCCCCTGAAAGCCACAATCAGAAGGAAGCCCTGGTGTCCTAGCACCACAGAATAAGATGGGGATTGGAAGAATCTACCCATCACCTCAGCAAAGAGATGTCCAAATAAAAACTCAAAGAACATTATAGTCAAATTTCAGAGACATCAGGTCAAGGAAAAATCCTGCAAGTGACCAGAAAGAATAAAAACCAAAGAGGCCTGGAAAGGCAGAAAAATCTGAAATTTGGTTTCCGCTAACAAACCAGCAAGAGTAAACCCGATTGCCTTTGCTATCTCACAGGAAATGCATTTTGCTTTTGTTTTGACAAAATCAATAATGGCCAGTGGAGGGGAAGAAACCAAGACCAAGCCAAAACCTGTACAAGACAAAGCGAGAAGTTTCCTTTCAGTCTCTTTAAGTGTAATGAAAACAAAACACCCTGAACCAACCTGCAAAAAATGGAGAGTCTGTTTCCCAAGGACTTCAGAGTTTGTCTTACTTCACTCTAACAAATAAAACAAAATTCCTGTTTTAATAAAAGGGTGAACAAAATGGATCTTAAGCACAGGGAAGGCTAGGGCAAGGGGCCTGCAGACTAATTAATCTTAATTCTCAACCAATATTTCCACCACAACCAAGCCTCACTCTCAGGCTCAAGATCTCCCCAGAGCCTTTAGGGCAGCAAAAGGGTATACAGGAACCCTGGAAAAGTTGGCTTTCTTAGAACCAGCTTGATGGAACCTAGTTTCATTACAGAAGCAAACCTTGGAAAAGGATCTGGCAAAGTAATGGGTGAATGCCCCGCTGGCCAAGAAGAGAGGCTCTGAGTGAAGGATCTGGCTGTCCAGACCTGAGTTGAGGGCTTCTGGCAAAGGATGGACAGAGCAGACCTGGTAAGGTCTGTCAAGAATGTATCTGCTCGGAGTTTTACAAATCTAACCAGAAGGGCTCTACTCTGAAAAGAAAAATGGGAAGGATAAAGCTGCCTCAGCATTATCATCACAGGGACAGAAGCTAGGAACTAAGCTCCCTGTTCAAAGGGCAAAGTCCATAAATCGAGACAACAGGAAAACCTCCAATGCTTTCGCTCGGTGTGTGTGTGAACTTTGTAAAGAATTCTGAAAATCATCATCACCATCCATCATAATCCATGCGTAAAGTGGGGCTAGTGGGGCAAGGTGAACTAGTGATTCTAATGCAAGGCAAAAAGGTCCAACGTGGTGGAATAAGACTGGAGGCACCTGCTGGATCCAAAGGAATGATTAAGGGTTCATACTGTTCCCCCTTCACATCCCCACTGTACAATAAGAAAACCAAGGCAGATGACCTGCCCAAGGCCCCAGAGCCAGTAAGCAAGGAAGGTAGACAAGAGTCCAACTAAGCTCTTCCTGACTGTGGTCAGGGAGCATGCAGGAACACAGCATGTAAAGGTAGGCTCATGGGAAGGAAATGAGGGCTAGGTGGAGCATTTTGGTGACTCATGGCAGCCCTGGACAGAGCCACTGTGGAAATGTGCTTGCCTGACTGTGAACATTTCTACAAGGATTTTGCTTCCTCCCCTTTTGTTGGGGGCAGGGGAGAAAATAGAACTTTGTTCTTTGGGAGTGAAAGTCCAGCCATGTGGGTGGTTCTGCACCCATCCCAGGCCACCCATCACTGTCTATGCCATGTCTGTGGCCCCCCAAAAAGCTTCAGATAAGCGACAGAGAGGAAAGGAGGGATGGGCAGACTCCAGAAGGAAGGTCCTGTTGGAAGAGACCAATCCATGCAGAAAAGTGAGCAGAGCTTACATGCATTGTCATGGAAGAAAAGGAGGGCCACTCAAGCTCAGAACAGGCCAAGGGCAAGGATAACAAAAAACTACATTCAAGGCCCATCTCTAAAATCACCCACTGTCAGGCAAGAGCTGGACTGTGCCCACAAAACAAGAGGCAGATTCCAAAAACATGTGGATGAAAACAGCAGAATTGAAAGCCACAAGGGCACAGAGCACTGGACCTACAGTCAGGGAGTCCCAAGTTCAAATCCAGCCTTGACACTTCCTTGCTGAGACTCTGGGCAAGTCACCTCACCAGTCTTCCTCAGTTTCCTCAACTATAAAATGGGGGGAGATTATCATAGGCTTTCCTCCAGGGCCTGGAATGCAATAGGTGCTATGTAAATGACTTTCTTGTCCCAGATGGCCTTTGGCCTGGAAGGTCCTCTGCTTCCTTTCCTCTAAAGTTAACAATGACTTGGTACCCAGCTCCCATCTGCTGGGCACCGTTGGCTACTTCTTGGTTCCCTCTGCTAGATCAATGCCACATTCCTAACTACAAGTATCGCTCAAGGCTTCATTCCCCTGGGGAGCTCTTCAAGTCCTCAGGGCTCCACTCTCAGAGGCCTCTCCAACTGTGATATCATGAGATCCACATTACTGATTAGACATAGACTGTGTGTCCAACTGTTCACCATCTACCCACTGAACACTTCAAATCAGCCATCACGTAGGCAGCCTAAGCCAACCCAACATGGAAGTCTCCCAACATGTCCCCTTCCATCCATGCAAGTTCCTGTCTTGGCCAGGAACAGCATCCTTGAGAATAGGCCACATCACAATAACCTGGTTTTCTTTCTTAGCAGTTAACTAACCTAGAAGAACAGGGAAATAATCCATGGTTTCCTTCAGTCTCATCTGATTTCTAAGTTTTTATCTACTCAGTCATGTGCCAATTTAAGGGCAACCCGTGGTTCCTGATTCTGTGCCACTACAGCAGTTGCTGCCATAAACACCACTGTCTGTGGAGGACCTTTGGCTTCTCCCTTCATTCTCTGGAAAAAGCACAGGCTTCGAGTGGCTTTGCTTTGGGCCGAGCCTAACAGCTTTCTCAGAACAAGTCATGGCTCCACCAGAGACAAAGTAATGGACTGGACACTCCTCCAGCATTAGTTTGTCATTCATTTTTTTTTTTTTTTTGGTCAATCTCTTGGGTGTGAGGTGGAGCCTTAAGAGTTGCCTAAATTTAATACATCTCTGCCTACTAGTGGTCCTGATATGGGATATCAGTAGTGTCTCTGAAGGCTACCTGTTCACATACTTTAATCATCTATTAACTGGGAAATGGACTCTTATTCTTAAAAACTTTGAATCAGTTCCTTAAATACTTTGGAAATGAGACCATCAGAGGAAACTTGTTGCCAAGGTTTTCTCCTAGTTATCTGGGCTACTTCTAATCATAGATTCATTAGATTTGCTTTTCTATTTTATCTTCTGTAATGCTCTTTCTCCTATTTACTCACATTCTTCCCCTACTCACAATTATGAAATGTAATGTCTTCCTTGTTCCTGTATTTTTTTATGTGTAATCTTCTATATCTAGATCTTGTATCCATTTACAGTGATATGTGGAATGAAATATTGATGTAAACCTCATTTCTGCCAGACAGCTTCCCAGTTTTTACATATTTTGTTTCTGAGTTTCCTATGCTTCTATATGGTGTTCACTCAACTTATCTTTTAATCAGTTTCCCACTGTTGTCTAGGGTTATTGCTTTGGGCATGGTGTAAAATCTGGCATGGCCAGTCACCTTCCCTTCCCATTTTTTCAGCAATGCCTCTGAGATCCTGGATCTTTAATCTTCCAGATAAAATTTTCCTCACCCTAAAAAATAACCCTTTGCTAATCTCGTTGGCATGACAATGAATAAGTGAATTAATTGAGCTAATATTTTATTTTTGACACATTGGTTTGGTGATCCATGGCCAATTAATATTTCCCCAATTATTTAGGCTTGTCTTTATTTCAGCAAAGCATTTTGTAATTTTATTCAAACAGTTCTTAAGTATATTCCTGTAAGTTGATTTCCAAGTATTTTACATATCCTATAGTTATTTTAAATAGAATTTTTAACAGAAAGAAATATGGATTTTATATTCTGTAATTTTTACTTAAGTTAATATTGCAATCAAAGTTTTGGCTGACTTTATAGGATTCCCTACACCATATCCGCAAAATGTGGTGCTGCCTGTGTACCTATTACCACAATTTCTTTTTGTTTTACTACCAAAGCTAATTTCTAGCGCGATATCCCGATTTTACTGGAAAGCAACCTGGTTGTTCCCACTGCCTATGTTTGCAATTGGTTTCAGATACTTGTTCTTTGTTGTTTTCAGTTTGTCCTTCATCAGGAGGATGATGTCTTGCTTTGCAAGTGAGTCGGGTTTGAGCAAGGTAGGGCTGTGCAAAGGCATCAGCCTCACTCTTTCCTCCAGAGTCAGCTGGAGTTTAGTGGCAAGACATAGGTCAGGACAAGCGGCAATGGCCCCAAGACAGTGGAAGACGTTGGCTTTTTAAAGCTAAGGTCTTTCCCAAGTCTCAGTTTGTCTGAGGCAATACCCAGAGATTAAAGGATAGGAAAGACAGGAGGCAAAAGATGGCATTTAACAGGATAAAGGAAAGATCTCATTATTCATGTTTTCTAGTGTGTTTTTTCCTTCCTAAACACAAATGGGAATGGTATTTTGCCAAAAGCCTCCACTGATATGGCATGAGTTTTGTTACTGAAATTAATATGGTCAGTTTTGTTTAAAATTTTCCTAATATTAAGTCAACCCAAAATTCCTAGCACAAACCCAATTTAGTCATACTCCATATTTGTGATTAGTTGCTGTAGACTCATTAATATTTTATGTAAAATTTTTCTATCATTGTTCATTCAGAATATTAGGCCATAATTTTTTTCCTTCATTTCGGCTCTCTCTGGCTTAGGTAACATAGACATTTATGCTGTAGAAAAAATTTGATGAAATACTTTCTTTTGCTATTTCATTTGTAGTTTGTACAATACTGAGATGAACTGTTCTTCGAATTTTGGATAGTTTGTAATGAAATGCAACCACCAAAGCACTCTGGAATTATGCAAACGAAGTGACTAAAAGGTCTAAATCCTTTGAACCAGAGACTCCATTGCTGGGCCTAAACCCTAAGGAAGCCTGTGGTAAGAATAAAAGTTCCCATACACTGCAAAACAATGACAGCAGCACTTTTTGTGACAGCTAAGAACTGAAAACAAATTAGGCGCCCATCAATCGGGGGATGGCTAACAGATTTTGGCCCATGAATAGAGTCGAAGATTTTTGTGAGAAATGATGTGTGTGAGGAATAGAGAAGCCTGGAAAGAACACCAGGACCTGAGGCAAAGGGAAGTCAGCAGAGCCAAGGAAACAATATTAATGAGAACCATGCGAATGTAAGGAGCGGCCACACCCCAGAAATCCAGAGTCAACATGACAAACGCTAACAATTGAGCAGGACTCCCGGACAAGACACTCCACAGGCATCGCACACTGGAGGTGTTTGGGGATGGATTCATTGTATTGATTAGTTGTGCTGATTTATATGAAAATTAAAAACTTACTTTGAAAAAGAAATGTGTTAATCCATCTGGTCCTGTAATTTTTTTCTTTGGAAGTTCATTCAGGGGCTAATTTCTTTTTTTGAAACTAGGTTACTTAAATTGTTTAGTTCTTTTCTGCTCACCTGTTTATTTTACACTTTTATACATATTCATTCATTCCAGTAAAATGTTCAGTTTCACTGGCTACAAAATGAGCAAAATAGTTACTAACACAGACTAACTATGGTTTGTGTATCTTACAAAAGAAAAAAACCCAGCTTCCAGGTTTTCTTTCTCTTTTGCTGACCAAAGAGTGCTGAGCTCTACGGCTTTCCCTGGGGGCTGCTGTGGCATGCACCCCCCAAATACTGGCAGGTCATCTTGCAATCCTTTTCAGTTTACCTAACTTCTGGCAAAGTGTGTGACGGAAGTTACTAACGCGATTCTTGTGGACACAGGCGAGGGATCGGATGGAGGGCCCCAAAAGGCCGGGTGGCCCTGTTCCACTGGGTAACTGACCGCAGATTTGGTTCCAACACACACCAGCCCTGGTACCCTGGCTTATCCAGTCTCTTCATGTCCTGGAGGGCTGTCACCAGGGGCTCCTAAACATTCCTTCTTCTGCACGAATTGTCTCCAGCTCCAGACTCCCCAATTCCCAAAACTGTCTGGATTTCAGAAAGGAACTGATGAATACTACCGCAGAGGGAAGTCACAGGGGTCACCAAGCACTGGATGTTGGCCATCTCCTTGGATCATCATAGGAACCTTACTTAGGAGGTG
The DNA here is from genome assembly GCA_023548195.1 of Bettongia penicillata ogilbyi. Classification (NCBI taxonomy): domain Eukaryota; kingdom Metazoa; phylum Chordata; class Mammalia; order Diprotodontia; family Potoroidae; genus Bettongia; species Bettongia penicillata. Next base: position 1,656,093 of record JAJHZJ010000010.1, on the reverse strand, counting down.
GGATTCAATGATTGTCCCCATCTGACAGATGCTCAGGTTCAGTCTTACTACCGCTAAGTCTTTGAGGTGGCATTGGAACCCAGGAATGGTGTTCTTATCCAGCTGATAAGATCTTGCAGGTCCCCCAAGTCCAACAGCAGGGGATGTTAACAGAAGGCAAGTGAGAGAAGACGGAGGGGGGCTGTTCACTAACAGAGAGAAACAGAGTCTGACCCCACCCACCATCAGGCTTTCCTGAGCAGCATGTTTAACTTATACTTCAGGCTCTCAAGTCCAGGACTGACCAGGAAGGTCACTGAGACCTGAAACTCAGGTCCTGCGTCTAAGTGTCCCTGCTGGGACCTAGTCTGCAGGACTTGTGTTCTACTGACAAAAGGGTCATACAATAGCTGATAACAATCACTCAGAGCAAAGTTGGGGTGAGCAGTAATGCTCAGTTGTCAAGGTATCCCACCCTAAGGCCACTGGTGAGGAACTGAGGAATGAAGCTGGGCCAGTCCTCTGCCCTGTAGATGAAGCCAGGCTAGTCTTCTACTTGAAGATTTGATTGGAGATGAAGCCGGGCCAGTTCTCTGCCCTAGAGACAAAGACAGGCCAGTCTGCCCTGGAGATGAAGCTGGGCTGGTCCTGTGCCCTACAGACAAAGGCAGACCAGTCCCTCCAGCCAGTACCAGAGCTGTAGCAGGACAGAAGTTTTTGTCTGGGTTTTGGCACTAACTCCTGGAGCCTCTGAGAACTCACAGGGATGAGATCCTAGAAAAGGAGGATTACTTAACTAAATGGGGAAAAACACCCTCTCAGAATTTAAAAACACACTTACCCTGAAAAAGTGAAGCTACGAGAGCTGCTAAACAAAGGTCACTCAAAAGCAGTCTCTTGGCTTTTCCTCACACAGCGGGCAACTTTTCTCTTGAATTCCCCATTCCGGTCTTCCCTCCATTCTTTCTGCAGGCAAACAAACAAAAGCATAGGATAATTAGAAGATGCTTTCTCTTAATTACATCACAAACATAGCCAGCTTCCACACAATGGCCAGTGTTACATATGAAACGGCAGAATGTTGAGACAGAGAAAGCAACAAAACCTAGGCAGGAGGAACTGTACCAGGTGCTGAAAGGAAAGAAATCCAACACTCTCCCAAGGAGGCCAGGGGTCTGGGCGAGGGGAAGATAAGAAAATGCCTCCTTTATTTATATATCTCCATCCTCATCTCCTCTAAAGAAAGAGACATCCCTCTTAGTAAAAGAAAAAAGAGGGGAGAATGCAGGACCCTTACATGGAGTCTGATGGTGTATGCAGATCCACACCCATAGGACTCCACCTTCAAGAAGGGCTTAGTGAAGTATGCTCACTTGGAATCCCTCCTATTTCCAACCAACTAACCAACAGGCACTTATTATGCACCTCCCTTGGGTAGGCTCTGGGAATGTAGCCCCAGGCTTGAAGGAGCATAAAACACTGTACAAGGAGCTCCGGGGACTGGGCAATCAGTCCTTAGCTTTGAGGAGTAGAAGGGCATGGAGGGCTGAGAGAACAGGCAGGGACCTTCAAGCCATTAAGGAAACCCCTTTCAGTTTACAGATGAGGAAACTGAGGCACAGAGAGATTTGAGTGATATAAGGGCATATCCTGAAAGTCCGAGAAACAGTCAGTAGGCGTAGGTACACTGGTATGGCAGTGCGGGAAACCTGCTAGCTGGGCAGTCACTTAGAAAGGACAAAGAATGAACCATTCTCTCCTCCCAAGAGCTCACATGATACACAGGACAACCAATACAGAGGAGTAGGTTGGGGACAAGTGGGGACCACTGTGCAAGAGACCCCTGGGGGTGTGAAGGACAGGCCCAGATCCCTGCAGTGGCCTCTTCAGCCCCATGGTCCAATCTGAAAGCATCCCAGCATCCCTGTCTCTTCCTCAGGGCTCCCGCCAGGGGCAGCAGCTCTCTGAGCTTGGCATCCATGACTCACAGTTCCCTCTACTCTGAGATGGTTTCCAAGTTTGTCCTTTCTGTCTATGCTGTCTCCGAAGCGCTGTGCTGCTTCACAGCTCCAGACTAGCGATGTGGAGGTATGGCACGCCAATAGCTGGGGCTTGCCAAGAAGCCTGTCCCCCTCTCCACCAGGCACTGTGCAGTTTGGACTGGATCCTGCAAGTGGGTCAGGCTGAGGGGCTTCTGCCCTGCCTGGCAGGTAGCCAGGGCCTATCAAAGTCCAGCCACGATGAAAGGCACTCAGCCTGAGGATTCTAATGATGAATGTGGGAAAGAGACCAGCACTGCCCACGTCCTATGGCCCCCAAGGTCCCTCAGTCTTCCCTGCAGCTGAACCTGACAAGCTGTACTGGGCTATCAACAAGTTTGTTCCCTGAGCACTGTGAGCTGTCCTGGGCCAATCACAACCAGTCTGCCTCAGTGTCCTCAACTGTAAAATGAGGATCATACTAGCACCTACCTGCCAGGGTTCTTGTGAGGTTCAAGTGAGAGTATTGGTTAAGTGCTTATTTAGCATAGTACCTGGCACATAGTAGGTTTCTTCCCCTTCCCCAAATGCTCTTTCTTTCTTTCATTTAATCTCTCATCTTGTAACACCTGTCCCCTGCTAATGCCCCACTAGGATGACTTGTGCTCAGGATGAACAACAGCTCTTACTTGGGATCTCCAAAAGGCTACAAGGCTTGCCACTGGGCCCAGAAACACCACCTCCCTGAAGGGGACGAGGACAAAGATGAAGGAATCAATGAGGAGGGGGAGGGGCAGAAGAGCCCAGTGGAGCTTTTCAAATGGCTGAAGTGAGGCTGGCCATCCCTATCAGGGTTTGTCTCTTGCGACATCCCTGTAAATGCCGTCCTGGGTGAAAGGAACCATGAAGAGTTAAGTACAAAGGCTGAGGACGCTGGCCAGGTCAGAGCGGACACTGCAGAGAGTTCACTGCGGCTGAGGTGAAGACTATGGGACCACAAACCTCTGGAGACAGAACTGAACCAAGAAGAGTGACAGCAACATGCCACGGATGGTACTCACCTGCAGAGATCCCTATTCCCAGGGAGTTCCAGAACCCACATTCCCCACATGGCGTCCACTAAATGAAGAACTATTTTGCCTTTTTGAGTGATTAAGGTCCTGTGCGATGCTTTTCTGTACAAGGCAGGTTCACTTAGATCAGATTCAAGGGGACTGGATCTAGTGGGTGGAGGTAACCAATAACCACCCTGATAATTTCAAAAGCAAGGCAGGGGCAGCCCTCCCAGGGAGTGAGCCTGGCCTCCACAGGTCTCCATTTCTTCCTTTGTAAAATGAGTTACTTTTGCTGGGTACACATCCCATAAACCTGAATACACTTGTGAGGCCCAGAGTAAGGAGACCAAGAAATAAACTGGAGAAAGATGACTCCTCCTGTGAGCCTGGAGAAGCTGGATTCCACCCAGGGCTTGAACCCAAGGCAGGCGGCATTGCTAGATGAAGCCTTGGTCAGCAAAGGGGAAAGGGGAGAATGGGCGCCCACACCGAGATTCTCGGCTGGCCATGCGAAGTAGCTGCAAGCACATGTGTGCAGACAAGCACAGACACTCCAAAGACTCACACGCACATGGTAACAGGAAGGTAGCCAATGAGCACACAGGCAGCCCAGCCCAGGACCTCGCACGCACACATGCACACCCAGAGGCACAGCAAGATCTAGTATGATCAACACAAGCCCTTTCATGATGTCAAGATGCTCGGAGGCCTGGTCCTCCTCAGGCTGCAGATCATGGAAGCCCACCACCTCCAATTAAATATCGATCCAAAAGGGTCACCACCTAGGTGCCAAGAATGAGACTAGGTCTGGGAGGAATCCAAGGTCAAAGAGCGAGATCAGCCATCCTCACCTCTGCTAGGGGAACCAGCAAGACTTCAGGCAGAAGACAGGCCTGAGCTGCATCTTCTACAGAGGAGGGGCAGCTGGCTGCAATGGGGTTAAAGTTCAGGTGTCCTGACATCACAGGGCCCCGCTACATGGCAGAGCACGTGCTCAACAGTATCAGGGGAAGATCCAGGCAAACAGAGGGTCAGGCTGGTTCCCCCAGGAGACAAGAGGCTACAGAGGCAAGCTGGAGTCAGGTTCTGGGGCCTTGAAGAGCCCGGTAAGTCTGCACTTAGCCCAAGAGGTGAGAGGAGTCACTGCAGGTTCCTGAGCAAGGAAGCTTGGCAGAAGCTGGAGTTAAGGGACAACTGGGAGAGATTCTGTGATGGGGTGGGGGGTAGGGGCAGAGGGAAGGACTACTTGAGGCCACCAGAACCCCAGAGTCTGCCTGGAGGGGTGCTGATAAGATCACTGAGGGCAGGGCAGCAGAATGAGAAGGCCTAGCTAGGATGGAGTGCCAGAAGCACACATACACCACAGGAACAGGCATGATAAGGGTGTGCTGAGGAGGATGGACCGTGAGGCTCAATGCTGCAGATGGGGATGGGAGAAACTGGGGGCCAGAAGCAGATCACTGCTAATGGTGGAGATGGTGTGAGGCCAAAGGGCAGGACAGCTCCATGCCCACCATCCCAGGAAGGGGCTGCCAGGCCCTTTCCCTCTAGAGAGATTGGCTCTGAGAGAGGACAGGGTGGTCAGAACACTTTCCAGGGTGGTGGTGAAATGAGGCCAAGAGTGGGGACTCCTGCAGGACGGGGGCAGCCAGAGTTGGGAGCTGGCAGAGATCTTGGCTCTGCCCGACTGGGCTGCCTCTGACTTGAGAATGAGAGGGAACTCAGGGTAAGGCTCTGCCAAGGACCAGGGACCAGATGGTCTTTCAAAAGAACCATCAAGGTAGGTCTCTAAGCCACGTGCAATTCCTGCCTTGTCCTAAGTCCACAAAATCTCTACACTGTGTCCCTGTGGCCGAGTGAACCACCCTGAGTCTGGATAACGGGGGTCTTCTCAGCCTGTGAGAGGCCCCTCTGAATGTCTGTTACTTCCCACTTGCTACCTCTCTGTGCTTTGGCTGAAGGCACACTCCCCAGGAAAGGGACCATGTGGGGTGGAGGGTCTACACTGCTTCCCCAGGAGCCAGGACAGGGCAGCCACAGCCACAGTCTCAACTCGCCTTAAGAAAGCACATTTCCAACTTACGGCTGCATCCACATTTGCGGGCGAGTCTCCGTTGGGATCTGCCAGCATAGAAATGACACTAATCATGATGGTTTCCACCGTGTGGATAGGGAGCCAGCGCTCTTCTGGCTTTTCATAGCCATATTTATCTTCCCCAGGTTCGTGAAGGATGGAAATGCACACATCGCCATTTTTGTCAACTGAAAAAAAACCCACAAACATCGAAAACACAGGTTGGTGGCGTCAGATATCTCCCAGTGCATTCCGCAGCAAGCCCAGAGGGCCACTCCCCAGATGCTGCCAGTGGGAGCCAAAGCCACAGAGAACCTGCCTCTTCTTCCCCCCATCAGCCCCACCACCAGCCATCACTCTGCATCACCTCTGAATTCTTCCCAGCTCAGCCCTAAGAGGGCCCAGGTCACCTCCCTGGTCTCCAGGACTAAGAAATGCAAAGGAAACCAGTGATGTAGAAACAGCTACCAAAACATCTAAGACAAGTTCACAGAGACCCTATTAAAGAGGCCCCGTTTCAAAAGGGACCAAGGGTCTTCTCACTTTCTCATTACTCCTTTTAGCTCAGAAATGACAGTGGACCCAGACAGGACTTGGAGAGAGAAGGAGAGGAAAGAGGGGGAGGGAAAAGGGAAGAGAGCCACTCCAACACCAGCACCTCATGGTGGGTGAGCATGTGTGTGCGTACGTGTGGGTGAGATGACCTGCCTTGTCACACAGGCTTTTAGTTAAGTTTGTCCTTTCTGTTTCAGTCCTGTCTGTCACCTCTTTCTGACCCTGTTTGGGCTCTTCATGGCTGAGTGGTTTGCCATTTCCTTCTCCAGCTTGTTTTATAGATACAGAAATGAAGGCAAACAGAGAGAAGTGACTTGCCCAGGGTCATCCAGCTAGGACATGTCTGAGGTCAGATCTGAATTCACCAAGGTGAATGCTACTGACTCCAGGCCAAGTCTCTATCCACTGAGCCACCCTTGAGTCTCAATTTGAACCAGGGGCTGTTCGAGGTGTTTCCAGTACTATCCCCTCTACCCTCATGGGCTGCTCAGACCTTAGTGCTCCCAGAGAACTGCCCCTGCTTTGAAGCCCACAAGGCTCTTAGCAAATAGCTTTTTAAAAAAGAAAATACAGAAAAGAGACAAACACAAGCACTAGGATCCCAGGATGTCAAAGCTGGCAGGGACTCGGGATGCAGCCACTTCATCTCCTTCACCCACATGATCACCGCAGACAGACCGCAATGCCATCCATCTTGCCAGTGACAACATGTGAGTCACTACCTCTTCTCTGATGCTCAGTAGTCTGTCCACTTTAATGCGGGCCCACACCTCTATGTCACCCAGCCCCGACCTGTTCTCTGAGCTCTAATTCTCTGTCCCCAGAGACTTCAGGGGCATCTTCCTGTGCCTGAATGGAGCCAGATTCGGCCCCCTGAGTCTGCCTGTGGGACCTGCTCCTCTCCCTGTCCTGCCCTGGGCCTCATACATCTGGCTGTTCTTTCTCAGCACCTGTTTCCTCTCCTCCATGAGCCTGCACTAAGCCTCCCCCTAGATTGCTGGCTGTCCCCTCTGGTCACTTCCCCAGCATGCCCCTGTGTGCCTCCAGAACAGTCTTCCTTGGGCTCTCTGCTACCTGTCTGTGCCTGGGGGTGAAGGCAGGCTTGGGGGCTGCGCTGCCTGCTGCCCCGGACCACATGACACCAAGGCACCGAACCAGAGGGTAACAGTTGCTACTCAGGGGCTCCCTGGCTGATGTGACTGGGAGTTAACAGGCTGCTCTCAACAGTGTGACAGACCTGTCCCATGCAGGCAGAGGCACTGGGCTGCCAGGCTTGTGAACACATACACCTTCTCTCAGACCCTCAGAAGGGCAGAAGCCCCAGCCATGAGCCACCACACCGTCATTGAGGCTTCTCCATGGAGATGGCCCACTCCTCCAACCTTGCCGGAAACTCCTTGGAACCCAACGGGCATCAAAGGCTGCCCAGGACCCACCCTGAAGCAATGCCAGGGTGCTTCTGAAAGGAGCATTCATTGTCCTAGAATGTCAGCTCCTTATTCCATTCTCTGCCTGGCATCCCTGCATTGAACCCCAGCTCCTGGCACACCCTAGGAGCTTCATGACTCTTTGTTGCCTGGATGCTATCAAATGAAGTCACCAATCCAACAGGGTTATTTATATGAAATGCCTATGGCAGTGCTGACTCACAAGATACTGACATTCTAATCGGAGACAAAGGCTTGGGTAGACAAACAAAGTGTCTATATGTAAAGTGAATAAATACAAATAGGTTAGTTTCAGGGCAGGAGGAAGGGAAGGTAATGAGAGGGGACAGCCAGCATGGACAAAGGTGTGGAGGCAGGAGATGGAGGATGGACTGTGGGGAGAGGCTAGGCTGTGAAGGGCATTAAAACCCAGCCCATAAGCCAAAGGAAGCTTGTAAGGGAAAGGGAGAGCCTGACCAGGGAAGAAATGAGAGGTCAGCCCTGACCTTTGGCATGGGGGAGTCTGAGAAATCGGACAACAAGTGATGAGCCCTCTGGCGCCAGCAGCGCTCCCAACCATCTGTGGCACCAAAGCAGAGATACTCTGTACAACGAAGGCCCTCCGTGGCTCTTCCCACAGCCCCCGGCTTTCCCGACCATGCTGAACATTCCCACAGCTCTTAGGTCGCTGACAACACACAGTCTATTTTTTTTTAAAAAAAATGCCATAACTACCACTAGCCTCCTGTGGGGGAGGCATCAGCCCAGATGTCTGCACGGGCTAAATTAAGCCCATCCAAAGTGACTAAGCGGAGCCAGGGCCCGCACTCCAGCTTCCTTCATGATTCAATGACCAAAGTCCTTCCAAAGCTTGCAAAGGTAAAAACACAACTGGAAACTCACCATTTGGATGCCATATCTCTGTGATGAACTTCATTTTTGGTGGTCTGAGGGGATAGTCTTTTGGGAAAGTGAGATGAGCTTTGAAAACACCCCCTTCACTGCAAAGACAAAGAGAATGTCTTATGAGAAACCTCAAAAAAGTAAAAACCTCATTTCCCACTTCTTGGCTGTGACTTCAGCTGGCGGCAGACACAGCACATGGTCCCTTTTAAAACTCCCCAAAGCCAGGCTTGGTCAAGACCAAAGGACAAAAACTCAGAGAACCTCAGCTGGCGAAGCTTTCGGGGTCTTCAGGGACTCCCTGCCTTTCCTGTCCAATTCTCCTCAGACTTTCTGCTCCCCTCCCCGTGGTTTTTGAACTTCCAGCCTAGCCATGAAGTGCTGTTGCACTGCCTGGGGAGAAGCTCCTGGTGCTGTGGGGCTGTTGGGCAGATCAGGGGCTAGAGAATATTTGTTTGTTAGCCTTTTAAACTGTTTTACTGTTTTAAACTGTTTTACTGTTCCTTTCTTCTCCTGGTGTTCTGCTCAATGACTTGTGGGGAAGGTATCCGCTCCCCACCTCCCAGCCCCTCAGAATCCAACTTCTCGATCAGAGGGAACTAGGGCAGGAGGCTTCATGATGCTGAGTCTATTTGCTGGAAGGTTCAGAAGTTTTATTTATAGACAGGAGACCAAGGATTCCTCAGATTTTCTAAAGGGTCCAGGTGAGGAGGGGGGAGTTGGATGCTCTGGCCACCACTTAGGTACAGATTAGTTGGGGGGAAGAGACTGAGCCGAGCCACTGGCCAGAGTGGCCCACAAGACTTGCAGGCCTGGGAAAGCTGGCTGTACCAGAACAAAAAAACTCTTAAGACTGCTAACCTTTACTGGAAGGAGTCCACCCCACCAGCCTGCTTCCCGACCCTCTACCTGAAGCTCATGGGGGACAAGGTTCCTCTCCATCGGTCCTATCAGTCCCGTAAAATGCCCAAGGATGCTGAATACCCCCAGTCTCTTAAGCCACACCAGCCTGCATCATCCTGCCCATCTGCCATGCCCATCTGTCAGAACAGCACCCTCTCCCCTAGACCAGGCATTTCCTCCCTAGGGACCCCTGGACCATGCCTCCAACACCTATTCTGGACAGTCTGCTCTCTGCCCCTCGCCACAGGGCTCAATCCAGCCAACCCTCCCAGCCCCTTCCTGGACACTGGCAGAGACCCCCACAGGAGAGGGAGATTCCTCAGTTCTACTGATAACTCACTCAGGCAGCAGGTTTTCCTAAGTCTGACCAATCAGCTTTGATGATTAACAATCTCCATGGGAGCTCCTTGGTCATCTCCACAAAGGGTCAGAGGCCCATGGACCACAGAAGGGCAACTGATGTGTGAGCCCAAAGGAGGGGCTCCTTTGAACATCTGTCACAAAGACATGGCAGAGAGACTTCCCTAGAACACTCTCCTTCAGGAAATGCCGACTGTAAGACTCAGCCTCTTGTCTTGGCAGCCTCTGCTGATGACCCCTTACCCTCGACCTGCTGCTCCCTTTCTCCCCCAGTAGAATATAAACTCTTCAACACAGTGGGGCCTGTTGTTTCTTTGAGTTTGGACCCCCATTAACCAAGGAGCACTCATCACAGGTGCTGGGTGCAGGGGGTCCAGCCCCAACACACTCACACGCATTCTTATTCACACTTTCGTGTCCACAAGTCATAAACAAAGGCGAGCTGAGGCCCCATGATGGTGGCCTGCTTCCTGCTCCCCCACTCTCTTCTGGTTCCCTCCTTCATTAAGTGTGTGCTGGGTGCCAGACACTTTATGGATACGATCACATCACATCCTAGGTGGGAGGTGCTGTTACCTGATGAAGAAACAGACAGACAACCAGAGCTAGGAAACATCTGAGTCTGGACCACGCTTGCGTCTTCCTCTGGACTCCAGGCCTGGCTCTTTGGGCACCACCGGCCACCTTGGAGAGGTGGACCTTCTGGCGGGCCCAGATGCCTGACTCTGTTCCCATTCTCTACATTTCTCCAGGGTAACACCTGCTGTGAGAGGCAAGTTCACAGTCTCCTAGTGTCCCTCCAATGTGTGGATGGAGGAGCAGACTTGTCTGTGGCAGGACATTTTAAGTCAATGTTGTCCCAGGGGCAGCTGACTAGGCTGATTCTTTTTCCAAGGAAAGGGAGTCCTCTTCCTGGACTGCAGTGCTGAGGCACACATGAATGTGCTCCTGGTTCTTGAAAGGATGACTAAGGATGAGGTGTCTTTTGGGGGGAGCCAGAGGATACCAAGTTTGTGGGACAAAGATGTGAGAGACATGATGTTTGCAACTCCAAGTGGCTTCTCTGATGGGGTGTGCCTGGGAGACCATGGGCAAGGAGAGGGGTACTCAGTTAAGTGGGGGGCCTGACAGGTTTGGGGAGGTGGGCTTGGGAAATTGGAACAACTCCCTATCAGAAGTGGTGCAATGAGAAGAGTCCTGACTAACATCTGCTGTCCCAAGCGGGTGAGCCTGGGCACTGGCACATCATAAAGGAGAAGTTCTAATTCTCATAGATGTATACCTCTGTCCCCCACACAATGAGGTTCTCCCATATCCCTGTCCTTGTCAGGGCCATGTTGCCCACAGTGGACCCCCAATCAGCCTCTCGAGTGTCTCTGGAACTTGTCCCTGAAGGTTTCAGAGACTCACCAGTCACAGTTTCCATGTGCCCAGGCTAGCCCTTGTTGTGACAGCCGTGAAAAAAGGACCAATTGCTATCATTTTAGTTAATCATGACTTTCTTTCAAACTAAGACAATGCTTTAAAAATGATGGAAAATCACCCAACAATCCTTTAGGTGGCAAACCAAGGCCCACAGGACGGTGAGGTCCCCACTTCGACCCTGCACTGGTAACTGGGTCTCCCTGAGCCATGGCTGGCTTTCCTCTTGTAAAAGAAGCTCTTCGGACAAGACCAAGCTTCTTCCTTTGGCTCTGGGGTTGGGAACACAGTGCAGAATGGCTGAAGAGCTTTCAAGGCAAGATGGCCAGATTCCTGGGCTGCATTCTGCGCACACAAAGACAACTCTGAGCGTGCTGATGCAGCAGGGAAAAAGCAGCAAACACAGGCTTCCCCAGACTGCAGAGGCCACTCCCCCTTCTTCCCATCCTGTTACGGGGGCCCAGTGACAGAGGGGCTCTTGGAGACACAGGGCAGGAGCATCCAGAGTCTGGTTGGCTCTGTTCTGTCTCACTCCCCAAGTCCCTTCATTTGTGCCCAGGATAAGTCTGCAAGTCCAGTTTTCTTGCTAATATCAGTCCTATGCCTGTGTGGATGGATGCCAGGAAGTTGGTCCAACATCACCATGACACCAACCAGTCACACAAGTGGACACCACCAATGCTTTACACAGCGACTTCATCACATCCCTGCTTTGTCACCCTCTAGTGTCTTCCCTCATGAGTCTGGGAGCTCCTGGAGAGCAGGGACGCGCATTTTCCAAATCCTCGGCACAGTTCAGCACAATGCCTGGCCTTCCACAGCCAAGAACACCGAAGCAGATAGAATTCAAGTAATTTCTGCAGGCAGCTTCACAGGGAGCATCTAGACCCTGCTTTCCTGACTCCAGCATTTTCCCTGCTCACGTGGTGCCAGGATGGAAGTCCAGGTTGGATTCCTTGGGTTCGCTACTCACTAGACACACATACACACAGTGTGCCTGTGCATGGACTTAGTGTTTGGGTATGGCTGAAGGCTGCTGAAACAACTGGTATGAGTGGGGGAGGCAGGAACAAGACCCAGAAGAGGGAACCCTGGGCAATACAGTCCTAGGCATGGGCTCCCTAGGCCTGTTTCTGGTGAGAGAGCCAGCATGGCAACCATTTTCAAAAGAAATACAAATGCTCAACAACCCCCTGAAACCACCCAGAGAAAAGTCAGCTGAAAAAAGGTAAGGGGCAGCCTCATCCCCACCCAGCTGGCAAAGAGATTCTAAAAGCCAGGTCTGCCACCTTCTGAGACTCAGCCCCTTGGCATGAGATGGGCAAAGCCTCCAGACTCCCTGCATAGGTCTTTGAAAAAGCAACAGAGAGGATTTCAAAGATCTAATGATACTGAAACACAACTTCCAAAATAGATGTTTATTCAGACTCATGGAGCTCTTGTGCTAAAAGATGGTAGAACTCAGAGGAGGGACCATGGCAGAAGCTAACAATTTGATGGTGAGCCTGCAAACTGGCTTATCCCTTATAGAAAAATGACTTAAAACGAATTTTTAAAAATTACCTTTTGGCAAGACACTCCACCCCTGAGGTACATCTGAGGAGACTGTGGCCAGCAAGAACAGATTCTCACATGCATAATGGTCACAGAAACATTACTTACGCTAGCAAAAGCCAACAGTTAGGGAATGATGAAAAAATTCTGGTAGAAGAATGTCATGGTGGGATTAGCACTGCAGTCTAAGGAATGATACTGCATTTGGAATGAGACAGCTCAAGGTCAAATCCCAGCTCTGCTACGTGACCTCATCCCATCCAGCCTCAGTGTCCTTATCAGCAAAATAAGGACATCTGCCTCGAAGATCCCTCCTGGTTCTGGAGCAGTCAGAGAAACACTATGAAACCAGACAACACTCAGAGTGTTTGGGACATCCCCCAAAGGCCAAGGAGGCCTTCCCTATCATGCTTGCTGACACGCAGCTTAACTAGTGCCTCAGTCTGTCTCTTGTGCATCGCTGCTCACCAGAAACATTACCATTTCAGTCACAAGCCCAGACTGCAAGCTCACTGCTGAGCAGCACTGTCCCTGGGATGCAGTCTCTGTGCCAGAGGGTGGCAAAGGGCCAAACGAACCACAGAGGCACCCCTCTGGGCTGTTAAGGTGAGCAGCACCCTCTGGTGGCCACCAGAAGAACCACAGCTCACTCTGGGCACCACCACCATAAGCCTCCAAGAACAAAAGGCAGGGCCTGCCCCTGAGGAGCTAACATTTTAGTGGGGGTGAACTCCAGCGCTGGAGGGAGGAGGAGTGAGCCCACTGAGCCTGCTTCTCACAAAGGCCTCTGGGTGGTCCCTGCTCAAGCTTCCCAAGGACCCCACAGCCTCCATCTGGGGCACACAGCACTCCGTGCCAAGCAGTCTAAGGGCTAGCCCTCAAGTGAGTGAGGCCATAGCTGCTCCCTCCCAGCACTGATGGTGGGAGAGGCCGTGGGCACCCTCACCGGTCCCAGGAAGCCTAGATGAAGTCCTAATTCTGAAGATGAGAGGCTCAACCTTGGTTCTCAAGCTTCTTCCATGAAATGAGGATCCGGGAATCTAAGACTTCTTCAGAAACTTAGAGATATTCCCTTCATCCCGGCAGAGAGACCAACCCACAAGGACTCGCTGTGCTAAGCAATGGAGACACAAGACAAAAAACCAGACAATCCCTGCCCTAACAGGGCTTCAGCTCAAGGAAAATGTCTATGGAATCAATACAAAATGGAAGAGCATGAGGTAGCTTTAGGAAGTCCTCAGGAAAGGCTTCATGGGAGAGCCAAATGGGAGTCTTCCATGCAGCAGGGCAGCCAGTACCAAGGCCCACCAAGGGGAGATAGGCCCAGAAAGTCCAACCTGGGCTTACGAAAATCACTCTAGTGCATGGCCCTGGGAGGTGCAGATAGATAATATCAGCCCAGGTCAGAGGTGATGAGGGCCAGAAACCACGGGGTGGGAAGAGGGGTGGATTGGGGGCTAAGAAGGAGTTCTTTCAGCCATGTTTGTCTCAACAGATGTATACTCACTGCCTAATATATTGCAGTCTAATGTAAGGAATTTTGAAAACCTGCTTTCACATCTAGCATTGCTTTTGGGATATATTCTGAGGTTTTCTCCAGAGATCCCAAAACACCGAGGGCCAACCCTCTCACCATGGCTGGGATGTGATTCAGCCATCACAGGAGGCAGGGGGAATGGTCTACTTTCTCCTTTGAATTTAGAATGGGCAGAACTTGAGTATCCAATTAATAAAGTGTCACAAAAGACAAATGTGGCTTGGAAGGCAGGATTCACATTCAAGGATGCATTCCATCCAGGACACTATACTTTCTTTGCAATTAAAAAGAAAAATATCAACCAGCATCTTAAGGTTAAACCCACATTTTAATTACGTACATTATTCTATATTAGGTTTTCAGTAGCTCAGAAAGATGGGTGACTGTAAAAAATCACTGGTTTTCTTCAACCAAGTACACTCTCTGCTGAACTTTTCTCTTTAGAAAAGAGAATATTTTCTATAAAATACTGCTGGTAAATTACAGAAACATTTCATCTCATCATTCAACAATAAAATAATACTAGACTACATCTACCAGTCAAAGGTTTTTTTTGGTGTGAATATAGAGTATGAAGACTAACAAGTTTTAACAAATGGGATAAGGTAAGGTTTTGAAGCTCTTTTTCCTAATATACTTCCAGGACACCAGGACTCAGTAGCCAATAAACACAGAACCGAGTAACTCCCAAGCTTGTCACTCTGGACAGCTGCACTGCCTGGTAGTACTTACTACAGTGTGTCGGGAGGGCCGATAATGAGGACTTCCCATCGGTAGAGATCGTTGTCATCTATTAAACCAGCTGAAAAGCCTTCCACCGGATTCTTGTTGAGCTCTGTGAACACAGAAAAGTTCTGGTAAATCCCAAGCACAAAACCTGGTGTGCTGGGCAATGAACAACGCATTTATGAACAGAACACAAGCATGCCATGTGAGAGAACACAAGCATGCCATGTGAGGCCAGCCCTGAGGGGGTTGGGGGGCAGGCTGATGTGAGCCCAGGCCTATGGGGGGCCAAACAGCAGACAAAACAAGGACCTTGTTGGTAACAGCCAGTTTTCTCCACCCAGAACAACAGGGACTTCCATCAGATTGAACCCTCTGGTGAAAGCAGAAGTCTGAATTCCTTTTTGACTGGTTGCTAAGGTATGATAAGAGAGGAAGCGCTACAAATGCAGAAGAGAGACGAACGGGAATTCCAAAGCACTAGCACTCGCCCCATGCTCGAAGTGGCTGGCAAAGCTGTTATCACGGAACCATTATTGTGGTCCTGTCTCTTCCTCCCTGGGCTAAGCCCAGCCCCTCGAAATACCAAGATCACAGATCTCAGGCTCAGGTTCCTGGCTCCCCAGTCCTGCCCAGCTAAAGCTCAGATGTATTTTTAGCTGCCTGTGATCATTAAATTTGGTCACGATTCTATTGTCCATTGTAAATGTATTCTAACAAGTTAGGGTAGATCTAAAAAATTACTGGTTTCTTCTGAAATCAGTTTTTAAAGTTGGTGCAAAAATTATTTTCCCCTTAAAAACCACCAGGAGAAGCAGGCTGGCTCTTCTCTTTGTCAAGCTGAGTGTGTAAGCCACCCTGTCCCACTGCTCTCAAGCACAGGGCAGGCATTCTGACTTAACCAAGGACTCGTCCAAATAACCAGCCCTCTAACGTGAGAGCGTCTGCATGCAGGTGCACGTGGCTGGGTGCTTGTTGTACCTTGGTGGCCAAGCTGCAGCAGCCCAAGGAGGGGAATCGAGCCAGGCTGCAGTGGATGGTGCTCCAGTTATTGGGTCCGAGATGGTGGTAAACCAGACACAGAGAGCCCCACCAAGTGGAACTATTTCAACAACGGAGGTTTGTTGTTCAAAATCTCCTAGATACTCCCACAGAGCCTTAATGGGGTCCCCTCACTGGGGAGGGGGGGGGGTCATATCTGCAAAAAGCCTGGAGAGATGCTGGAGCAGACCCTGCCTGCTTTCTGAGGCCCAGCCAGCCCACATTCAGAGAGGTCCCTTATTTGAGAGCTAGCCGCTTGGCCATGCTGGTGTTTGTCCTTTGTTCTCCAAGAGGTCTGCGACACCAAAGAGGTGATGCCATGACTTGCAAATGAACTGGATTTAGGTGAGATAGGGCTGCGCCAAGTCACCAGCCTCACTCTCTTCTCCGGAGTCATCTGGGGCCAGTGGCCAGGTTGGATCAGGATGACTGGAAATAGTCCCCACCCCCCATTTGGTGGTGAAACCAAGGTAGAGACAAAAGGGCCCCCAGAGGGGATGAGGTAGTCACAGAGCACTCCCCAAGAAAGGGAGCTAAAATAAAAACAAATATAAATAAATAAAAATAAAATTTAAAACACAAAATCTTCATCTTCCTTGAATTTCCTTGTGGAATAAGGAAAAAAAGAAAGAAAGGAAGGAGGGAAGGGAGGGAGGGAGGAGGGGAGGGAGGGAAGAAGGAAGGAGGGAAGGGAGAGAGGGAGGGAGGAGGGAAGGAAGGAAGGGAGGGAGGAGAGAAGGAAGGGAGGGAGGGAGGAAGGAGTTATGATGTGCTAGAACACCATCTCTCTCAAGGTTCCTGGGAAGATCAAACTGAGACTAAGTACCAATATTCTCTCATTCGAGCCTCACAATAACCCTGAGAGACAGGTGTTATCATCCCCATTTTACAAGTGGCTGGATTTGAACTGAGGTCCTCCTGGCTGTCCCTCAGGTGCTTCTATTGGGCGGTACCCGGACGGGGTCTTCCAGCCAGGCTGGCTTGATTCCATCCTCCTCCCTGACGCTTCCCCTCTGGCTCGGCTCCTCGCCATCCCTGCCCTACTTCAGCTCTCCTCCTAGGTTCTGCACACCCTCACCCACATGTGAGGCACCCCAAAATGCCCTCTGTACAGCACCTGACTTTGGGGACCACACTCTCTCTGCTCTGTGTTTTGAAACAGATCCTATCTCAGTGGTCCCTCTGTGGTCTCCTTTGCCTCATTCATCCTGCGGGTCATCATCCACATCTGAAGCTTTACAGGCGGTCAGGCGAGCCCCCTCTGGGTGACCCCCTCCACCCCCCACCCTGGCCTTGACCCCACATCTCCTGCTTTCAATCCCATCTCTCACCTTCCACAGCCTCTGCTCACTTCCTGCTCTAGAACAGATCCAGAGCTGAAAGCACCTTGGAGCCCACCAAGTCAAACCTGATCCAGTAACTCCAATGGCTCCTTAGTACTCCTAGGAGAAGATGCTCTTGGGGGGAGGGGAGGGGAGGGAAGGGAGGATAATGCCCAGACACATCTTCCTGAGTTCAAATGTGGCCTCAGAAACTCAATGACTATGTGACCCTGAGCAAGTCACTTAACTCTGAGGGTGGAGAAGGATAAATGTCTCCTCTCCTGGTGCTGGAGAGGTCTCAAGTAAAGCCCCACATCTGGCAGCACCAGCAGGGGAAGCTAAGGCCATGGAGTGCCAAACCAAGGGACAGGAGCAGAGAGAGAGTGCACATAGAACTATACATTAAAATCAACATAGGGTTTTTTTTGGGAATGTGGATTTCTTTCAGAATTCTTTAAAGCTGAATTTTCATAATGTGAATTTACAAGAACTGTCTGTCCTAAGATAAGTTCCAAATAGGTACATGATTTTGACATCATGAACAAATCAGCGACATTTGAAAACTACTTGTCAGGTTCTACAGATATGGCATGACCAAACTAGGGGGTAGACAGGTTCATAGGAGGTAAAATGGACAATTTCAATGACAGAAAATTAAAAAGGTCTTATACAAAACAAAACCAATGTATCTAAAATTAGAAGAGAAGTAGAAAATTTGAGGGGGATCTTTACAGTGTGTTTCTCTGACAAAGGTCCTATTTCTCGGATATACAGAGAACTGAGTCAAATTTATGAGAACCATTCCCCAAATGATAAATGATCGAAGTATATGAATTAGCAGTTTTCAGAGCACGAAACTCAAGCTTTCCACAGTCATGAAAAAGCGCTCTAATCATCACTAATTTAATATAAATTAAAAATAACTCTGAGGCACCACCTCACACCCATAAGACTGGCTAAAATGACAGACACTGGAGGGGATGTGGGAAAACAGGTAAACTAATGGAGAGCAGTGAACTAGTCTGGCCATTGTGGAATGCAGTTTGGAACTACACCCAACACGCTAATGAACTGTGCGTACCTTTGACTGATGATACTCCAAAGAGATCAGAGATAGAGCAAAAGGATCCAAATGGACAACAATATTCTGAGGGGTGGCAACAAACTGGAAACCGAGGGGATGCCCGTCAATTAGAGAATGGCTGAAACAAGGTACAGCATATGTTGGGCTGTAAGAGAGGTCCATGAAGTGGTCACAGTCACACACAGTGACCCACTTGGAGGACTCCTCATGAAACATGTCCCCCATCTTTGAGAGCGCGGATTTTCTTCTCTTTCTCTTCTGAAATGGTTAAAGCCAGAACTGGTTGTTCGTGACTCAATGCATCTGACACGGTTGGGTTTTCTTGTGGCCCCATTTCTTCTACAGCGTTCTGCCATCTCGTGTTTCCGTCATTGAAGTCCTTCACCATAAGGCTCTAATCTCATGATTCCTCCCACTTACATAGGTTCTAGCCCAACTGGTTTCCTTGCCGATTAAGCACCGACTGTGTGCCAGTCAAGGCGTACAAAAAGGAGACAAAGCCAGTAGCTGGCCTGAAGGAGCCAGTTCTGAGGAGCAGCCATGGGGTTCCCTGGCAAGTCTCCTTCCAACATTGGGGCACTGGACATCACTTCCATTAATTCTCTGGCTCCTACCCACTTCAGCAGCTTCCTCTCCAGAAGGAAAACCTCCCCAGGTTTTTGGGACGCCCTCCTCTCCCTCCCTGACTACTCCTCCAGATCACACCCTCTGACGATGGGTGTCCTCATCAAAGATTTCATGTCCATCTGTGCCCCAGCTGCCTCCTGGACATCTTAGAGGGGGTGTCCAGCAGACCTATGAACCTCAAAATGTCTAACACAGAGCTCATTATCTTTCCCCCTAAACCCTCCCCTCTCTCTCCCTCCTCCTCTCTGACTACTGATCTCCCCTGGTTTCCTCTAAGGCCCAACTAAAATCCTACTGTTTACAGGAAGCCCTTTCCAACCATTCTTAATTCCTGGACTTTCCCTCTGCTAATTAATTAGTTCCTATTACATATCTGTTTGCATGCTGTCTCTCCCATTACACTGTAAGCTCCTTGAAGACAGGAACCGTCCTTCACCTCCCTTTTGCATCCCCCAGAATTTAGCACAGAGGTGGTGCTTAATAAATGTTTACTGACTGACCAAGATCCTTATGTTGGCTAACGTAAAGGCTTTTCTCAAAGGTCTGCCTTAAACTCTTGAGGCAAAATGCCTTCCACATCCAGAGAAAGAACTATGGAACTGGATCACAGAATGAAGCAAATCATTTTCTCTTGTGTTATGTTTTGTTTTATGGTTTCTCCCATTCATTTTAATTCTTCTATGCAACATGACTAAGGTGAAAATGTATTTAGTAAGAATGTATATATAAGATTGCATAGTGTCTCTGGGAGGGAGTGGAAAAAATCTAAGATATATGGAAGAGTTTGTAGAAAACTGAAAATGGATAAAATAATTTAAAAAAAGGTCTGATAATTCCTCAAGCGCTATAGAATTCGATCATATTCTTACTACATAACATCATCTTTTGGCTTTGATCATTTCTGAATTAAAGTGATCTTTAAGACAAAGGAAAAATCAACCTAAGTGATTTTTAAGCAGTCAGTTTTCTTAATCATTTCTACAACACCTGAATGTTGCACGTTGGTGTGCTAGAAGAGCCCAGGTTACCACTCAATTTTGTTAAGCTCAAAATTATTTCAAAGTTTACCTAAAACACCCATCCAAGCTATCCCATTTCTCATGGTTTTCAATAATTCTTGTCATTTCCCGGGTTTTCTGTTGTATTCTTAGCAATCTATATATCATGAAGTATATTTGATTCACAAAATATGTTGATTCATCCAATTCCACTTCAGCCTGGTTACGCCTTTTGGTGCTGTCTCATCTGGAGGAGGTCTGACCTTAGCTGAGAGCAGGTAGGGAGGACCTTGTGATCTTCCAGCTCCAAAATCTGTGAAGTCGCTGCCTTCGATTTAGAGCTTGAGAACAGGAATAGAAACTGTTCTGGCCTAGGGGGTGATCAAAACCGGCCTTCCATTTTAGACATAGCACAGCTGCTAATTCAGGAGCAGCATATCCAGCAATTTCTCTAGTCATATTATTTACTAAGGAAGAGAAGCCACTGATGCATTATACGTGTCAGCTCTGCTGACAGTCATTGCTCTTGGGGCTGGCTACGGCTGGTGTCGGATCACATGCACTGTGAACAGTATTTTCACCATTTCGTACACATGATTATTGTTCATATTGCTCATGTGAAAACAGGCAAACACAATGCAACAGGAGACACATGCAGCGTTTTCCCCACATCACTTCATTCAATGCTCACGTCGACTCCCTGGAAGTCAGACTATCAGCCCCACGCAGGTCTAGGTGGGGGGTGGGTGTGACAGCTGCCCTCTTCTGGCTCCCACATGAAGAACATGTTCCCACCCAGCTTACAACCAAGAAGGCCAGGGTGGGGTGGTGTGGCTCCCTGGCTCCCACACTGCACTGCTATCTCTCCAATGTCCACTGCCCAGAACACCTTCCAGTCTCCTTCCCACCCTTCTCTCCCAGTATCGATCCCAGCTCTGTCTTCCTCAGGCCAAACTCTTCAGAAAAGCTTCTGCATTCTTTCACTATGGTCATCCCTTACGATTTCACTGCAGCTTCCGGTACTTTCCACCCTGACACTACCTGCTCCTCAGTCAGCAACACCAGTAGGCAACAAATATCATCCCACTGGAAACTCACAATGGCTTTGCCTGGAAAGCAGGACAATTATCACCCCCATTTGACAGATGAAATTAAATGACTTGACCAAGATCACATGGCTACGCGGCATTGCGGGTCCAACACTCTACTTACTGGGCCACTTATCGCCATGGTACCCTTTCACTTCAGGTGTTTGGATGCTCTCTTAAGGATCTTCGGGGGTGAGGGTGGGGGAGGGTCCTCTAGGGAGAGGACTCTGAGATCCACACAGTCAGCCAGTGTCATCACTGGCCTTCTAGGCACACTGTTTCTAAGGTCACTTCTTCCTTGCCACTCACCCTGCTTGGGTCTGATTCCCTAACTGGGGGGTCTGCCCTAACACACGTAGCCTCCACACAGCCACCAAAGTGGTTTTCTTTAAGTGAAAGTCCGTCCAGGTCCCTCAAATACTCCCAACTCTTCTGTTTGGGGCTGTGGCCCTTCACCAGCAGTTCCCACCCAGTCTCCAGTGTAGCCTGACTGGGGAGGGTGACTCCACCAGCAGGAATGGTTCCCAGCACAAGATCCCATAAATAGGAAACATTTAATAGAGGCCCGCTGAATGCCGGTATTCAAAACAAAAAGTATCAGGATGATCATGCAAATTAAACTATGAGAAGATACAGAAAAGCAAGTCTAGGTTTTGCAATACTTAAAAATATTATTATGAATGTGGAAAAAGTTGCTGAATATTGCTCTGGGTGCTAATGGTCTATAAGACACAAATGAAGACAAAAGACCTTGGGCAAACCAGCTGCAGCAGCCCAAAGTTGCCCCAGTGAGGCCTCAGCCGGACCACTAACCTTGGCCCTTCACAAAGTGCCCAAATGAACGTTCCTTTCAAGAACCGTGGGAGACCTCAGTCATCCAGATGGAACCAAGACAGAAAACTACCCGCTGGACACCCAGCTGGGTCAGCTAAAGAAAGCAGTAAGTAGATTCCATGTACACCCAAACAGAACAAAGAAAGGCTGGTGCTATCCCTTCTCACATGCTAGAGCAGAGGTCAGTGCAGACTCATTGGGAGCCTGACCAGCTGTGGGGCCACAAACTGAGTCCTCGTGCCCCCTCCTGTCCTGTTTCCTTATTTGTAAACGGAGGATCTGGACCAGAGAAATAATCTCTAAGGTTCCTTCCAGCTCTGACCTTCTGTCATCTCGTGGTATGTTCTTTCCCCAAAAATAGCCAGACTAGTGATTCATCATCCCAACTGGTCTTTGACCTCGTGTGTGTTCCCATGGAGGCGCTAGGTGGTGACCTGGAGTCAGGAAGACCCGAATTCAAATTAGACCTCAGCCACTTAGTAGCTGTGTGACCCAGGGCAAGTCACTTAACTGCTGTTGGCCTCAGTTTCCTCACCTGTAAAAGGAATTCCAGAAAGAAACGGCCAACACTCCGGTGTCTTTGCCAAGAAACCGCAAGCGGGGTCACTAAGAGTGGGACATGACGGAACCAACCCCAAATTCTTGTACTGAGCTTGTCCTATGTTCTGCTTCATTGTCCCTCTCAACAAGCTCTGGTGTTCTGGTAACAATGCCATGCCTTCTGTGGCATTTCAAAGTTGACTCACTAAAAAGTCCTACTAGTGAGCCAGGCTCCACTGAGATCCCTCCTCACCATGCTGATCTGGGCTGTGTAGCCAGGGGCCTACTCAGAGCACACACTTGGTAGTTTCATCAGTCCACTGAGTCATGGCCTCCCCAGGGAGCCCACACCATCGTTATTCCTCTTCCACAACAAAAGAAAACCTAGGACTGAGCCTGTCTGTGACACTAGATTAAAGGGGCTCCCTACTTTAATTAGCAGCGCCCACATCTGAGCCCAAAGAACCCAAACTGCAGAGTTAAGCCAAAATAAAATTGTAAAAAAGGCCTAAAATCTTGGCCAGAAAACCGCCATCCTAATCTCTGTTTTCAAATCCCATCTTGGTTCTTTTATTTTCCACAGACGAGCTCAGGAGAAGTCTGTCCGACTGCCCTTCCATCCTGATGCAGGCAGCCCAGGATCCCAGCCCTCCTCACTCCCCACATCATGCAGGGGCCCACTGTCTTCACTACTGACAGATACCAAGTGCTGCCAACAGCCCACAAGTGGCCCAAGAGCCCCAGGAAGAGCGGAGCCCCTCCAGACCACCAGGCCCTGCTTCCCTCCTAGCCCAACCCATCATCCCAGAAAGCAAGGCCTGTGGAAAGAGGATGGAGCCCCTGCTTTGGGGAAGCTGCAGCCTTGAGCTCTTTATGAAGCCAGCACAGCTTCTGAAGGCTGGAAAAAGCCAGTCCTCACAAGCCAAGTACTTGGGACTATCTAAGACTCCACACATGAGGAAGACCCACTGGGAACCCCAGGGGCCTTCTCTCCACTAGTCAAATTTGCAGCTGAAACCTAGGGCCTCCTTAACAACAAGGAGCACCCTGAACAAAAGAAGTGCCTGATCAATTCCTTTTCATCCATTCTGGAGTGGCTTAGTCATGAGGGTCACAATTTGGTACCACAGGACTCCAAGGCGGGTCTCGTCCCAACTCCACATACCTGCCCCAGTCTCTGGCACTGCCTCTTAGTTAACACCAATTAGCCATAGTCCCTGAATCCAAATGCTGGCCCAGAACCACTTCCCAGCTGTTTTTCTCAAGTCTTTGCCTTCAACAGGATCATGAACAGGACTATCCTGAGGGTGTTTATTTTTGCCAAAGACTCCATAATCTCAGCAATGCATCCTAGTCTACTTCGAGCAATATCTTTTGTGCCCAACTGAACCAATGGACATTGACTGCAATTCATCAACACTCCCATGCATCCATTAATCACACAAGAATCAGAAAAGACGAGACAGCCAAGAAGCCTGTTTAAAGACCATCTGAGTTTTACACATTCAATTCCCTTCTTTCAGAATGTTTTGCCAAGTCTCTGCACCATGGGCTCCACACTGTACCCTCCCATGTCCACTCTTCCTCATGTCGACCCTCTGCTGGTCCATTCTGACATGGTGTTCCATGACAGTCTGTAACACCTGTAAAACTCAATTCCTTATCTGTGAAACGACAAATGAGACGATGTTTGGGAAATAAGGGGCTGCTGTGTCAGGGTCTGTAAGAACGCCCAAAATGACCAAAATGAAGATGGCCAACAATTCTTAGGTATGGCATCTAATACTAATATCTTTATTTGAAATCAAAGAAACAAAACCAAGAGAGGGTTGAGACTAAAACCCCTAGGAAATAACTGAAAAGAAAAACTCCTCTCTGAGTTGGGGGAAGGTAAGAACTGAAGCAGCTCAAGGGCCTGCCTCCCCTCCTCATCTATGCCCAGTATCTCTCATAGATACCTTTGGAAGTGTGGAGACATCTGTGTGCTGTTTGCTCTGTTTGACTGTGATCACCTGTGGGGCAGGCAGGGGCTGGTCTGGCTCTTTTGTCTCTTTGGGGCTACGTGCAGCCTGGCCCTTAGAAGGCACTCAACCAATGTTTGCTGACGTGCTGATACACTGATGGGAGAGGTCACATCACTCCTCATCCAACCTCAGACAAATGTCCAATCATCACTCCCCTTTCTCCCAGGCTTCAAAGTCTGCTGGGTATATACACATAATTCTCTACCCTGCTTTTCCATGGGACCCTCAGGAAAACACCTGGTTTCCTAACAAATCCTCTCACTTTAGCCCAGTCTCTTCACATTTTTTCCATCTCTCCTGCCATCTGAAACCTGTGTTCCCCAGAAGACCCTGTGCTCCCTGCTGCCAGGACTAGGCACCAGGCTGGGCAGAGCCCGAGACTGCACCACCAGGCTTCCAGAACATCCCTCTGCTACCACCACCCATCAACTTTTCCTTTGAAGATCATTCCACTGGTCTTTGTCATCTGGCCAATGACTTGTTTTCAGCTTGTTTGTCCTCATTTCTCAAGAAACTTGTTACCTGGTGGGTCCCTTTTCCCATCCCTAACCCTAAATGCACTCACTGCCTTCGCAATGGGGGACTTCAACCAAGATGATGACTCTTCTCCCAGTGTGTCCCACCTGGCCAGTCAACAAAGAAGCATCTATTAGGTGCCAAACCAGCCCCTCCATCATTGGCCTCTCTTGGTACTTCTAACCATTACTTCCCCTTCTGCCTTGCCCCAGCCCTCCTTGTGCCATCTCTCTGTCATTCTTCATAGAGCTAACCCACAGACTGAGTGGTCTGTCAGCAGTCATCTCTTCCCTAAACCCTGCACAGGAACACCTGCATCCCAAGCCTTCTCCATCCAATCCATACACTGCCCAGTGCTCCTGGAGGAAGTCACCTTCCTACCAAGTCTGACCCTGTAGTCTCCAGTTCTGGCTGAAAGAGTGCTCCTAGGCTACAGAACAATTCATTTTATTATTTCCTGACTGACCTTCATGGTACACATCAAGTCCCTCACCTTTGGCAGACTCCCTGTGGCAAACAGAGAGGTAGTGTGGCCTAATGGAGAAGGTTGCTAACACCTGGGTTCAAATTCCATCTCAAACATCACAAGCTAGAAAGTTCTCTTGCACCTCCGTTCACCTTGTCTTCTGAGAAGTGAGGTGGCTAACCTCTGAGTTAGCTCTCTCCCATCTGTCTGCGCCCATGGCAGGCACAGGCCACTCAAGTAAGTGAGACTTGCAGGTACTGCAAGCAGTCATGTGGTCCTTACTAGGATGGAAGCACCATCTATGAGACATGTTTTGGGCCTGGATTGAAAGTCTGAGGACAAGGTCTGCTACAGAACACCTATACAGCTGTGGGCTGTATAGTCTTTGAAAGGCATTCATCTTTACTTAGTAACACAAGAATGGACATTACCAGTCAAAAAGAAATCTCTCAGAGGACACAACTGACTTCAATGATTTTTAAAATGTTCTGAGTATCAAAAGCATAGGTTTTTAGAGGAAGATGGAATTTCAAACCAAAGAATAACCTGAAATTTCAAAAACTTTACTTTCCTGCCACAGGAAGGAAAACCAGTAAGGCCGGTTCCAACTACATAGTGGATGTGCCTGTGAGGCACATGTACAGTGAGTGGCTAAAGCCGCTTTTCCCATTCTGAGGAGGCCTCTTTCCAGCTCATCCGTGGAGGAAAGAATAGGATGGATGGCAGCTGTTGCAGTATCTGGGGGACATGCTGGGCAAAGATGGCTTGCCCGTGATCCTGTCAAACAGAACTGGACCTATTACTGTGGTGCTCAAGAGAGCTTGCAGATGCCTCATCACAATCCAGGTTCATCCAGCCTTGCTCCATCGATCCACAAAAAGTTAGAAGGGGCCTAGCTGGCTCAAGGACATGGTTAAAAAACCATTAGATAGGTCTATTTCGATATAACCGGTTTCTTTTATAACTCTCCAGACTAGGTCCTTAGACTCCACCAGATTCCAGAGAGGCCCCAGATGCAAAAGAAGGCAAGACCTTCAATCTAGTACAGGGACCTCATTTTACCTAGAGGTCCAAGAACATGCCCAAGCCCCCTCCCTGATTTCCACAGTCTCCTGACCCCAAAGCTAACTAGCTCATTTCAGGACAATACAGTTCACTTTTAGAGGACCAGGAGATTCAAAGGCCAAAAGCAGCTCAGGGACCAAGGTCCTGTGTCTGCCTGAACAGCCTCCTCCAGATGCCCTCCAACTGACCAAGGCCCTTCTCCTCCTGT
Source organism: Bettongia penicillata ogilbyi (assembly GCA_023548195.1). Taxonomy (NCBI): domain Eukaryota; kingdom Metazoa; phylum Chordata; class Mammalia; order Diprotodontia; family Potoroidae; genus Bettongia; species Bettongia penicillata. The sequence continues at coordinate 1,629,806 of JAJHZJ010000010.1, read as the reverse complement.
GGCTGGTCTGAGCAGACGACAGTGAGACAGGCCCTTTACATCCTAGGAAGCCCAAGGTCACTGGCTTCTTGGCTCCCTAACACCTCTGTCTCCCAGAGTCACGCTTAGCTTCTGGCTCTAATTCTGCCCCTTCTAGACTTTACTTCCCAGGCTTATCCCATCGCATGGGGCAGTACCCCTTGTGTCTCAGCACAGGCCTCCACCCACAACAGGAACAGAGGTTCTCCCATCTCACTGGGGCCCCCTGGAATTGCCAGGTAATCACCTCTTAAGAGAGGCCTTGCCTGAGCAGAGTGGATCAAACTGCCACAGGGGCCCATTTCTGATCTTTGTCTCTGTATCCCTGGCACAGGACAGGGCACACAGGAGTCACCTGATCAATGGATGCAGGTCCAGAAAAAAGCCCACTTTCATGTTAAATCTGTACCATACTTTCCTGAACTAGTATTAATCAGGGCATCGATGAGATGCTTGTGCCCAGGAAAAGTGGAATTAGTGGTATGGCAGCTTGATGGCAGTGTCCTGCCCAGAAGGGGCTTTCACGGCCAGGGGATCTAACAGCTGAGGAAAATAAGGCAGAAGGCAGTGAAGAGACTTGCTCGGGGCCACCTGCTAGGAAGGGTTTAGTGCCCACTTCTTTTCCCACTACTGAAAACTCAATGCTTGTCATCAATCACAGTCAGCAGATGGTTTGGTCTGCCCCCTCCCTCCCCCGGGGCCCTTAGCAGACTGGCACTCCTTACTGAAGAAATCACTCCAGGTCACATGGTTGGTCTTTCTGAACCATGATCAATTACCTTTCCACAATGCCAAAATTTTTGAAATGCAAAAACTGACATAATTCAACTAACCTGTTGTAAGGGCTTTCCAGCATCAAGGCTGAAAAGAGGCAGCTGGGTGGCCCAGTGGACCTAGAGTCAGAAAAACTCGAATTCAAATCCAGCCCCAGAGAGCGAGTAACTGTGAGACCTGGGCAAGGTACTTAATCTAGGGTCTTCCTCTGTAAAATGGGGCTAATAATAAGGTAGCTGTGAGAATCAGTGAGGTAAGGCACTTTGGAAGCCTCAAAGCACTACTCATGGACCAAGTATTATCACCGTTATTAAAGACAATAGCTGGATAATCCACCAAGGACAATGGCTTCCTAACCAAAAAAAAAAAAAAATCCTTTGATTACCTGAGAGAGAGAGGTGAGAAGACAGAGCTGTGTGCTCAATTAGGTGAAGTTCTACTGGAATGATCTGGCCCCAAAGGACAGACCAGGTTCTGGCAGATTCTGGCCTGATACCAAGATCTTCCTCACCATGAGCAGGGGGCTCCTGCTCGGGTATCTCTGGGGCTAGGTTCGTCAGCAGGATTCCTCTGGGATGGGGGGGTTACTGCAGAGCTATTGAGGCACTGTGGGAATCCTATGATACAGTGATTTCTAAATGGCAGAAATTTACTATTACCAAAAGCCATTGGAGGAAACAAATTTGTTTTCCGGATGATTTGTCATCCTTTCTTATCAGAGATGATAAAGCAAAAATCACCAACCAAAAAGGAGAAGAGACACTCAGATGTTACTACTTTCTTCCATAAGCAGATTTTTTTTCCAGAGAAATACAAGCAGCTGCTCTCCCAACTGCAACAAATTTCAACTCAAGAGACCAGAGCTCCAGGGGAAACTCTGAAAAACACAAGCAGCCAAGCCAAAAGGAAAAAACAGCAAACTGAAACCCAGCCTCAGCAAAGGTTCCCCATGGAGGCTTCTCCAAAGGGAGCATCTACCCTTCATGTTGAAAACAGAATCTGTCCAAGATGACAGTCCATCAAGGTGCTGAGGTGGCCATAGTCTCACCAATAATTGAGAAAGAACAGTTTGTTTCATTTGAGTTGAGAGAGAAGCATGGAAGTAGAGAGAGCAGCAACTGGCTTTGGGGTTGGGGACGGCCAGTTCTCAATCTTGCCTCTGATACCAGTTCTGTAGTGACTCCAGGCCAATGAGCTGGGAGTACCAGTGCAAAATGAGGGTGACAGGAAGAGATACAAAGCAGGGAAAAGCCTGTTAGCTTGGGGAGACAACGTGGGGAGACGGTGTGGGCTGACTGCAAGGCCATACCTGCAGCCTTCCCCCAAAGTCAGGCCAGCAGAGCCAGCCAAGTCCCATTCCCAACCCTCTACCAAAATGGCATTAATTAAACCAAAGCACTGAGGAAAGCCTCCATGGCTGCCTTTGGATGTACCACCACTTCACTAGTCATTCCTCCATCACACGCCTGCAGTGGTGATGACCAAGCATAAGGACAGGACCATGGAGATGGAGACCTCCCAAAGGTATTCAGGATGACAGGGAGCTCCCCTTCCGGGATCTGACGTGTCCAGATATGAAGGAAATCCAATTCAGTGCTACTTCAAGAGGGAGAAGGCAAAGGCCTCCTCCAGGAACAAACTGGCCTTCAAGCTGGAGGTTCTCCGAGGCAGAGGTGACAGGGCCTCGAAGGCACAGCAAGCCACAGATTGAGGAGGGGCATCATCTAAGCTGTCCTTCCTAACCCTACTCCTGAATGTCCACTTGTATGATGTGGAGATGTTGGAGGGGGAATAGAGTGGAGGACTCACACAGAAACAAAAATCAAGATCTTTTTTTTTTTTAAATTAATTTGTTTTCAGCAATCACTTCCCTCCCTTCCTGAGACAGGATGCAATCTCACATGGGTTCTACACATACATTCTTATTAAACACATCTTCCATCAGTCATGGTACACAGAAGAATTAAAGCGAATGGGAGAAACCATGAGAAAAACCAAAACATAACACAAGAGATGATAATAACAGCCTGCTACATTCTGCGTTCCAATTCCATAGTTTTTTGCTCTGGATGTGGATGGCATTTTGCATCATGAGTCCTTTGGAATTGTTTTAGGTAGTCTATCAGAAATAATCCTCAGGGAGAGGAGCCAAGATGGCAGAGTAGAAAGATTCACATATGCTAGCTCCAAACCCACAGCCCGTAAAATACCTGTAAAGAGGAACTCCCAACAAATTCTGGAGCAGTGGAAGCCACAGAACAATGGAGTGGAGGAGATTTCTGTTCCAGAGATCCCTGAAAAACCGACACTAAAGATCTGTTGTACACCAGACCCAAAGCAGAGCCCAGCCCTGGCTGCGCGGCACTGAGAGGAGCAGATCTGAGCAGTCTTCACGGAAGGAATCTCCAGCTGCCGAGCTGGTCCCTCCACCCACAGGTGCAAAGGTCAGTGAGAGAGCCTGTTTGGCTGGCCGAGAGGGGAGCGGGGTGTCTCTACAACTCAGGCCCCCTTGGGAGGCGGCAGCAGCAGACAGGGTCTCCCAAAGCAGGCAGCTCCCTAAGGGAACTGAACCTCGTGTGGAGGCCCTGCCCCCACCCAAGCAGCTGAACTTAATCTCACACTGAATAGCAGTCCCATCCCTTGCTGAAAGCCCTGAGGCTGGGAAGCAGCATTTAAATCTCAGACCTCAAGCACTAGCTGGGTGGATCTGGAGGCAAGGAGGGGGTGGAGAGGAATCTCAGAAGTCAAGTAACTGGCTGGGAAAATGCCCAGAAAAGGGAAAAAAAATAAGACCATAGAAGGTTACTTTCTTGGTGAACCGGTATCTCCTCCCTTCCTTTCAGATGCGGAAGAACAATGCTTACTATCAGGGAAAGACATAGAAGTCAAGGCTTCTGTATCCCAAACATCCAAAATAAATATTCAATGGGCTCAGGCCATGGAAGAGGTCAAAAAGATTTTTGAAAATCAAGTTAGACAGGTGGAGGAAAAACTGGGAAGAGAAATGAGAGAGATGCAAGAAAAGCATGAAAAGCAGGTCAACACCTTGCTAAAGAAGACTCAAAAAGTGCTGAAGAAAATAACACCTTGAAAAATAGGCTAATGCAATTGGCAAAAGAGGTTCAAAAAACCAATGAGGAGAAGAATGCTTTAAAAAGCAGAATTAGTCAAATGGAAAAAGAGGTTCAAAAGCTCACTGAAGAAAACAGTTCTCTCAAAATTAGAATGGAACAGATGGAGGCTAATGACTTTATGAGAAACCAAGAAATCACCAAACAAAATCAAAAGAATGAAAAAATGTAAGATAATGTGAAATATCTCATTGGAAAAACAACTGAGCTGGAAAATAGATCCAGGAGAGACAACTTAAAAATTATGGGACTACATGAAAGCCATGATCAAAAAGAGAGCCTAGACATCATCTTTCATGAAATTATCAAGGAAAACTGCTGTGATATTCTAGAACCAGAAGGCAAAATAAGTATTCAAGGAATCCACCGATCCCTGCCTGAAAGAGATCCAAAAAGAGAAACTTCTAGGAACATTGTGGCTAAATTCCAGAATTCCCAGGTCAAGGAGAAAATATTGCAAGCAGCTAAAAAAAACCATTTGAGTATTGTGGAAATACAATCAGGATAACACAAGATCTAGCAGCTTCTACATTAAGTGATAAGAGAGTGTGGAATATGATATTCCAGAAGTCAAAGGAACTGGGACTAAAACCAAGAATCACTTACCCAGCAAAACTGAGTATAATACTTCAGGGGAAAATATGGTCTTTCAAGGAAACAGAGGACTTTCAAGCATTCTTGATGAAAAGACCAGAGCTGAAAAGAAAATCTGACTTCCAAACACAAGAATGAGAAGAAGCATGAAAAAGTAAACAGCAAAGAGAAAGTCATAAGGGACTTAGCAAAGGTGAACTGTTTACATTCCTACATGGAAAAACAATATTTGTAACTCCTGAAACTTTTCAGTATCTGGGTAGTTGGTGGGATTACACACACGCACACACACGCACAGAAAAAGAGCACAGAGTGAACTGAATAGGATGGGATCATATCTTAAAAAAATGGAGGTAAATGGTGAGAGAGAAATGTATTGGGAGGAGAGAGGGAGAAATGGAATGGGGCAAATTATCTCTCATAGAAGAGGCAGGCAAGAGACTTTTTAGTGGAGGGAAAAAGGGGAGGTGAGAGGAAAACGAAGTTTACTCTCATCACATTCGAGTAAAGGAAGGAATAAAATGCACACTCATTTTGGTATGAAAACCTATCTTACAATACAGGAAAAGTGGGGGAGAAGGGGATAAGCAGGGTGGGGGGGATGATGGAAGGGAGGGCAATGGGAGGAGGGAGCAATTAGAAGTCAACACTCTTATGGAGGAACAGGGTCAAAAGAGAGAATAGAAACAATGGGGGGCAGGATAGGATGGAGGGAAGTATAGTCTTACACAACACGACTATTATCGAAGTCATTTGCAAAACTACACAGATATGGCCTATATTGAACTGCCTGCCTTCCCAAAGGAAATGGGTGGGGAGGAAGGGATGGGGAGAAGTTGGAACTCAAAGTTTTAGGAACAACTGTTGAGTACTGTTCTTGCTACTAGGAAATAAGAAATACAGGTAATGGGGAATAGAAAGTTATCTGGCCCTAAATGGTAAAAGAGAAGGTGGGGACAAGGGAAGGGAGGGATGATAGAAGAGAGGGCAGACTGGTGATAGGGGAAATTAGAATGCTTGGAGTATTGGGGTGGGGGAAGGAGACAAATGGGGAGAAAATATGGAACCCAAAATTTTGTGAAAATGAATGTAAAGTTAAATAAATAAATTTATTATTAAAAAAGAAGAAAAAAATAGTCCTCACACACTGTGGCTGTTACTGTGTACTATGTTCTCCTGGTTCTGCTCACTTCACTCAGCATTAGATCATATAAATCTTTCCAGGCCTCTCTGAAGTCTTCCTGTTCATCACTTCTTATAGCAAAATAGTATTCCACTACATTCATGTACCATAACTTGTTCAGTCATTCCCCAATGGATAGGCATCCTCTCCATTTCCAGTTTTTGGCCACCACAAAAACAATGCTATAAATATTTTTGTACATGTGGGACACATTCCCATTTTTATGATCTCTTTGGGATATAGTCCTTTAGAAGCAATATTGCTGGGTCAAAGGGTAGGCACACTTCTGTAGCCCTTTGGGCATAGTTCCAACTGCTCTCCAGAATGGTTGGATCACCTCACAGCTCCACCAACAACGAATTAGCGTTCCAACTCTCCCATATGTTCTCCAATATTTATCATTATCCTATTCTGTCATGTTTGCCAATCTGATAGGTGTGATGTGGTACCTCAGAGTTGTTTTGATTTGCTTATCTCTAATCAATAGTGATTTAGAGCACTTTTTTCATGTGACTATAGATATCTTTAATTTCTTCCTCTGAAAAGTGCCTGTTCATATCCTTTGACCACTTATCAATTGGGGAATGACTTGTACTCTTGTAAATTTGACTCAGTTCTCTATGTATTTTGGAAATGAGACCTTTATCACAGACACTAGTTATAAAAATTCTTTCCTAGTTTTCTGCTTCTCTTCTGATCTTGGTTGCATTGGGTTTGTTTGTGCAAAAACTTTTCCATTTAATGTAATCAAATTTATCCATTTTGGACTTCATAATGTTCTCTATCTCTTGTTTGGTCATAAATTTCTCCATTCTCCATAAATGCGACAAATACACTATCCTTTGTTCCCCTAATTTGTTTACAGTATCAGCTTTTATAAATCATGAACCCATTTGGACTTTATTCTTGTGTATAGTATCAGGTATTGGTCTATGCCCAGTTTCTGCCACACTGTTATCCAGCTTTCCCAGCAATTTTTGTCAAACAGTGAGTTCTAATCCCAGAAGCTGGGATCCCTGGGTTTATCAAACAGCAGACTACTATATTCACTGACTACCGTGTCTTAAGTACCTAACCTGTTCCACTGGTCTACCCCTCTATTTCTTAGTCAGTACGAAGTGGAAAAATAAGGATCTTCTTCACTTGGAATGCTCCAGAAATGAAAAAAGAATGCCAAAACTCAGGAAAAATTCATGTCTTTAATATACCACATGCTTCCTTAAATGTCCTCCCTTGCTTTCAGACACATTTCGTCTGGTCTCTCTCTCTATCAAACCTGACTTTGTGTTGTGAAAAGCTCTGAAACGCCCAGGGAGGGAGGGCCCTCAAGTGGCCATTTGGCTTAATCTCCTCATATTACAAGTAAGGAAAACAGAGGCCCAGAAAGGTCCTGGGACAGGTGGCACAGAGCAGAGGCACAAGCTATTAGAATTCCTTTTTCTCAAAGAAATAATGAATTCCACTGGGCCGAGGCTGACATGCACACGATGAGAAATCACAACTGGAAAGGCTAGCGCTAACAGCTGTCCACAGTTTCAGAGGTGGCCTTAGCCCCAAGCCTGCCTCCTCACTTCTCAGCAGTCAAATCTTGTTCCTATCTACCTTTACAAGAGCAGCAAGGGGGCTCCATAATGCATGGTGCACAAATTTGGCCTCAGACACTTACAGCTGGGTGACTCAGAGCAAGTCACTCCACCTAGTGTGCCTCAGTTTCCTTATCTGAAAAATGAGTTGGGGAAGGACATGGCAAACCACTCTCCAGTGTTTTCACCAAGAACACCCTACAAACCTTTATAAAGACATCTCATCTATGTTCCAGGCCCTCCTCACCTCCCTCGTGTACCACTGGTCTCCCTATCTCAAGCCCCTTCCTCCAAACAGCCCATATTCATAGACTGTTCTAGAGTGTGCTCATGTGGGAGAAAGGGGCTATGATAAGCCTCATTTTCAAGATGGTGGAGTACTTTTGGAAGCCCCTGCAGCTCCTTTCCACAGCCTCTTATTACCAGGCAGAGGAAACGGGTGCATGGCCCACATGCTCCTATCCTCATTGGGGTGCTCTGTCCAGCCCGGCCAAGCCTAACCCTGCCCTATGTCTACATAGTCTCCAGCAGAGCCAACACCAGCAAGAGTGTGGCAGCGGCCTTTTCTATGCAGTTTCTCTTTGGAACCAATCCTGCCAGGTTCTCCATCACCCCTGGGACGTGGGCCCTGGGAAGAGAGCAAACTCCAGGGCCCTTGGACCTGTTTACTCCCTGTTAACTACCCGTGCTCCCATTCTACCTGCAAAGCCAATTTCTCTATCCTCCCAATGCCCTTACACTGGTCAAGATTGCCCCTCTGCTTTCCACAGAAATCTCAGAGGGGAGAGGGACTTCAAGGGCCACATAGGCCAGCCCATTACTCATTCTAACTCTCTATGTTTTCACAGTGAAGTCTCTTGAATCTCTAGCCACAATTTAAAAATGCTCTAACATCACACTAAGTCACAGAACTAGAGAATATTAGGACAGGAGGACTCCAATCACCTTTCACAATACCAGACTATACAGAAATGTCAGCAAGAACCAACCAAAATTTTTATTGTGACTCTATCAGTTTTACCGCATTTGTTGAAGAAAATGAAACCTAATTATATTTTTGGGGATACTATCTCAAAGGTAGTGCCCAGAAAAGTGACAATCACAACCAATTTTCTATCATGTTTTGAAAATTCATCATCACTTGAATACCTTCAATTATCTAAAAAAGCTAATAAGAATACTTCTGAAATGTGCATGCACACGACACTACCCTCTCCTCAGTAAAATAAATCTGACATTCCCCTTCAGAAACATTTTATTTTCAATCACTTTTCCTTAGGTCCATGACAAATGGAACGGCCCATATACACCCAAATATTTAGGGCAGCACTTTGGAGGGGTAAAAAAAGAACTCCAAACAAACACAAAACCCACCAGCTGGAGAATGGCTAAATGAGCTGTGATACATGAAGTTGACAGAGTCTCTGTATTCTGAGAAATGAGAAAACAGAAACATAGGAGGACTTAGGAAAGTCCACAAGGGTGTAAAAGGCAAGGATGCCACCAGCCAAGGCCAGAGTGAATGCTCTGAGATGATCACACTGAAGCTTGGCCCCAGATGACAAATGATCACATCTTTTCTGTCCTTCTCGGCAGGGCTGAGGGACTACGGAGGCACACTTCCAGGAGCCATTTTTCACTCCCTTTTAAAATTATTTGTTAAATGGACAGCTGGAGGAGGCAGAAGGGAATGGGAAAGGCCCATGATGGAAAAACAAAAGGTACCAACACATACACACACACACCATCCACTAGCGTTCCACAAAGCCTTCAGAAGAATTCATTAGCAATTACTTATCCAGATTACTGGTATCAGTACAATTTCTGTTTGAAAGATTGAATACCAGGTTCAACGGTGCTCTATGGTCCAATTTCATTGGTGAAAGCCACTCACCCAGCACATGTTTGACAGCTCCCTCCTCCCGGTTCCCTATTACATAATTCTCATGTTACAAGAGGAGTTGTTGGTTATCAGAGACAGCCACACAAGTAAAAATAGCCCTGATTCCAGGGGCCAGAACTTGAGAAGGTGAAAGAGCACACCCCACAGAAACATTCCATATTAAGAAATCCGCCTCGGCTCCTAGCGCTGCACCACACCATTCCCTGCATTGTGGAGACCACAAGGTGAGAAATGAAGGGTGTCCCTCCAGGCTGTACCACACGGATTGTAAAAGGAATTGGTGTTTTCCAACTGCCAAGAGAAATGAAATCTTGCAGAATGAAACAGACTCTCAGACTTCTCATTTTATGTTTTGTTTTGGTTTTTCTCATGGTTTCTCCCATTCATTTTAATTCTTCTATGCGACTTGACTAATGTGAAAACATGTTTAATAAGAATGTATGTGTAGAAGCCATATAAGATTGCAAGCTGTCATGGGGAGGGAAGGGGAGAAAAAGACTTATGGAAGTGACTGTTGAAAATTGAAAACAAATAAATTAATTTAAAAAAAATGAAATCTTCATCCCTCAAAGACCCTGAGAAGCAGCCGATTTCTGTTTTCCTTCATCATGGGCATCTACCTCCCACCCCAGAGGAAAGCAGCTTTCCATTTTGAGAAGCCTTTTCAATGGAAGTTCAAGGATGATCAAAGGACCTAGGATGGACACTCAGGGGCTGGCGGCACATTGAGCACCCCCAATCACACGGTCATTTGGGGAACTGTTCCCATCATTGGCTCTTTAAGCTCCCTCAGGCTTCTCAGCACATCATCTGTTCCTTAAGGCACTGAGATAACAAAAAGGGGGATCTAGTTCCTAACAGGACAAGCAGGCGAGCTCTTCATGATCACAGGAGCCCAGTAGTTTTGCATTTTCTTTCATTTCAGAGAGCCCAGTTTCCTATTCTGTATCCCACAAGACCTGACCATCCCTATTCTGACACCACAAACTTCACGCCCAACTCGAAGAAGCTAGCCAATGCTTTGGCTCAGACTAATGGCCCATGTAACCTTGACAATGGCAACGAGGGGGAACAGACTGTTGGAAAAGAATAGAGAACAAAGCATAGTCTTCAGCACCAGATAAACAAAACACAAGCTATGAAGTCAACCTGATACTTCTATTTACAAATGCTCCATGCTGGCTGACTCTAGGGAGCACCCCTAGAGTTGGACAGCTCCAAATTTATCATGACTGAAAAGGTCACTCTCAGAGCAGTGTCCTGGGTTCAAATCCCACACTTCCATGTCACTGCCTGTGACCTTGCACAAATCCCTGAACCTCTCAGAATCTCTGGTTCCTCATCTGTACAATGAAGTCCCTGAAGTCTCTTTTAGCTAAATCTAAGATTCTATCAAATCACTCAACACCAGAGGAAGAAACTCCTCTTGACCAGCTGTTCTTGTACCCGATTCTTGACCTTATTTTTGTCTTCAGATGACCTTCTGCAAGAGGTCAGAAAAAGCTCCTGATATATACGTTTAGACAAATGAGTACCCGATAGTGTGCGTTTACTGGTGCTGTGAGAGGTGAGGAAGCTAAGCTCAAGAATTCACAGTCCAGGTGCCCCCCCCCACCCCCGCCCACCTTGAATTCGTGCTCTGACCCTGTGCCCTTCGGTCTGACCCTCGTGTGGCTGGTCTCCTGCAGTAGTTCATGAAATCTTCCCAGGCTTCCTTGCATTCATCCCAGAGGCCATTTTTTCCAGCTCAGTCACCTCCCACTACTTTCATGGAGCACGTGTTCAGCCACTTCCCAATGGACATTATGGCCTCTTTTTCCAGTTCTTTGTCTCTGGTGTACAGGGAGGCTTTCTTTTTATCAGTGACCTCCTCAGGTAAGGACTAAAGTGCAGGCATCACTTTATTTGCACAGTTCCCAAACAGCTGTCCTGATTCCCATGCCTTAGAGTGCCCCTCATTCCTTCTGAGGTAACATTTACCTTACTGGTAACGATGTGAAATATTCTTTCATATAGTTAAGACCACTCACCAAGGAAGGAACAGCTTCCAGCCTCGACTACCCTTTCCATTGTCTTTGACAACTCGCACACCAAACTGATCTCAGAAACTCTGATACAAAGATGCTCTCCTATCCATCCCACCATTTCCCTTCCTGTCTTGAGGTCACTGGTCATCACAAGCTCTGAGGCAGCACAGCCTTATTTTGCGCTGCGGATTCTGGTCCCATTTCCTTTTGAGCAGAGTTAGTGTGGGGAACCTTTTCCCTGCCCATTTCCCCAGTCTTCTAAGAGATAAAATTGTCAGCAAATTCTATCAAGTCTCATAGAAAGATGTTCTCCCTGTAAAATGAATTCATTCAGTGCATATTTATGGGCAAAAAGGGATAGAGCCCTGAGCCTGGCCTTTTGGCCTCCCACCACGGGGGTCCATTCTGCCTTGGACTGTCACGAACCCTGCCCTGGCTGCCCCTCCCCTAATCCTCACTAACCCCTCATCAGCTCCCACCTTCCCACGATCCCTCAGTCTCTGTACTCTCTTTTTCTTCCTTCACTGCTGCCTTCTTCCCAAGTTCTCCCAGCAGATCCCTAGAAAAACGTCCTGGCAGCTGGCTCTCAGGATCCAGTAGGCTCAGAAGAAACATGGGTGGGGGGGATACATATGAGTCCTGTAGGCTAAATAAGGTAGAGATCGAGGTAAGCTGATAGGAGAGGGACAGAAATCTGAACATTACGCAAGACTAGCCTGAGTGCCCAGCTTGGATATCATTCTGTGGTTAACAGTGATCCACTGAGGACTGAAGAAGGAAAGCAACCCCATCGGAATTGTGCCCCGGGAAAACTGCCTATAAGCAACATGCAGCACAGGAAAGGCAGCCGGGCCACCCTCTAGAGAGGAGCACTCTGGCTTCCAAACTCCCCAGTTAGCTGGGACTAGTCTCCCTAAGGCGCAAGGTGTGCTTTTCTGGCTCCCTGGCCATCACAAGCCTGGTCCTAACTGACATCTTCCTCGGACACAACATATTCCATCTCCTGAACTCAGGCCTAGAATCAGTCTCCTCCCCCACCTCCTTTTTTTTAGTAACTTTTTAAATTTGCTTTTTTATTTTTAATATATCTTTTTTTTTTTGTAAATCTGAGTTCCACATTCTCTCCTTCCCTCCCCCACCCATTGAGAAGACAAGCAATATATCTACTGTGTACATAAAATCATGCATCTGTATCAGCCATACTGCAAAACAAAGCAGAGAAAAAGAAAAATAAACAAGATTTAAAAATTGTACCTTAATCAAGGTCTCCTCCCCTGTGGCCGCTTCCCCATCCCCACAGGCATCAAAAGCCCCCTCTCTCTGGGTTCCCTTCCCGCCTTTCTGGGTGGAGAGGAGTCAGACCTATATAAGTCTTTCCATTAGACCAGGAGCTCCTTGCTTGCAGGGCCAAGCATATGGTACAGGCTTCATATCTGCCTGCTGACTGCTGAGAAGACCACACTGAGCCAGTAGCCAGATAGTGAGGGACAGAACAAGGGCAGTAGGGTGGGAAGAGAACAGAATCCTACAAGTGGTTCATTAGTATCAATGCTCCCTGAACAACACCTGGATTTGGGGGAGGAGGAAGGAATAGGCAAGTGAATTCAATCTGAACCTCAGCAACACTTTGGAGACCAGAGGCTGGCCTGGAAGCCCAGACTAAGTCAACCATACGTTGCCCTGGTCACTCCACAGATGACACAGCAGACACAAGCCATTCACATGACAGACTCGGCTTCTGCTGGGTACCAGGCACCCCAAGCCTGAAGTAGGGAAGCAGGCATGGCCAGGCCCCTTCACCAAGGCAGAACTCCACCCTTTGACCCCTTCAAGGGACCTCTCTGGGTCTGAACTTCTCTACCACGAGGGGGACGAATTCCACAGTCTCTTAGACACCGACCCTCCAGAGACAGCAGGATCCTAAACCTACCTGCATCAGGCTGGGAAGATGAGCTCCTTCAGCACGGCTGGAGAGGTCACCTGCCAGCCCCCAACCAGAACAAAGTGAGGGGGATAAGAGGTGAGCAGTGTGAAGGACAAACATGGGAAGGGAACAATGAGAACAAAGGGAAGGTGTGACAGATTTGGCTCAACATAAAGAAAAGCTTCCAAACAACAGTTTTGTTTTTTAGTCTGTGATGCCATTTGGGATTTTCTTAGCAGATGGTGGACTGGTTTGCCCTTTCCTTCTCCAGCTCATTTTACAGATGAGAAAACTGAGGCAAAAACAGGGTAAAGTGACTTGCCCAGGGTCACACAGCTAGGAAGTACCTCAGGCTGTATTTGAACTCTGGTAGATGAGTCTTCTGATTCTAGGCCTGGAGCTCTATCCACTGCACCACCAAGAGCAGTAAGTGAACCCAAAGTAGAACAGACTGCCCCAGGAGGTGGACATGGTCCCAAGGGCTTTAGCGATCATTTAACTGAACTTCCCAGTTTTATAGATGAAGAAATTGGGGCTCCAAGAAACTTAGTGACTTCCCATGGTTCCCTGGACAACAGGGTAAGAATCTCAAAGTCTCAACCCTAAATTCCCTGTAAGCCTCCAAGACATCTCCAAGAGGCTGGGACACTTTACTACTACAACTGACCTAGAGGTTATCAGTTCTGGATGACCGGGAAAAGGGGCATCTTTCTGGGAAGGAGAGGAGGATACCAAGGATGTGTGTGCACGTGTGCACATGCGCAAGGGCGAGTATGCTAGATGTGGAGGAGAATCAGCTGGAATGAGTTCTGTAAGGGAAAGGCAGAGTGTGTGTCTCCAAGTAGAGAAATGAAGACAGTGGCTAAGCAGACAGAGGGAACAGAAGAGGAGGGGGATCCCACTTCCTGCCCCACTCCTGCTTCTTCCATCACCTCTGGTTTGGGTTCATTCACCCTTCAGTTCCTTCCCTGCAGCTACAAACACAACCACATACCCCCCTCCTTTAAAAAACAAAACCAATCCTCCTAATAAAATTTCCTTTGACCCTCACCATGTTCTTAAGCATTCTCTACTTCTCTACTCTTTCACAGACAAAAAAAAAAACCAGGAAAAACTATCCGTCTTGGGTACCTCAACTTTCTCCCACTCACCCCTTGCGTGCTTTCAATTTGTGCCCTCCTCCCCAGATACGCTGTCTCCTCCTTCAGTCTCTGCCCCTCATAATCAGTAGCCTCTTAACTAACTGGTCAGGCTTCCCTTCTGGACGTCTCTCCAGGCCTTTGTGACCTAGCTTGTCAGTTTACCCCTTCCTCTATGTAGGCCCATACCAGGGCTCTATCCTGACCTATCTCATCAGTCCAAACCACGGTTCAATCATATCTACTCATATATATACTCTGGAGGCCTCATCCCTCCTAGAAGCTCCAAGTTCCAACAATGAGCTTCCATCAGACATCTGGCTACACCCACATGCTCCCTAAGTACTTCGAACTCATGTCCAGAAGGTGACCCTTTTCCTTCCTCACCTTTCCCATTTCTATCAGAACCTGTGCCAGGCATCACCACAGAGGGCCATTTCTGACTGATTTTCAGTATCAGACCCACACAGCTTCCACCCTGTGGTGGGCCCTTTTTCTCCTGAGAATTTTTATCCTCCCATTTATCCTCCTTCCTTTGGCACCAGAAGTCCATTTGGGACTCCACCTTATCTGGCTGAGCTGGTCTCAGATTGCTCCTCAGAGGAGGAGGCACAGTGTCCTGCCCCCTTTCCCTCCGCACCTGGGCACTGCTCTGCCTCCCTCCCCTGAAATTACGTGGTGGGTATGAAATGCCTCCCCCCAGGTCAACATGAGCTTCTTTCTTGAGAACAAGACTGTTTTCTTTGTATCCCTAGCACAGAGCAGCTGTTTAATGGAAATATTTAAGAGATCTAGTTTTGAGAATCCTCCCCAGAAGCCACAGGTGAAAAGATGGTGATGAGATTGTCAAGGAAGGGAGAAGTCCGTTTACAGAATGCCTGCATTTACACACCAGAAAGAAAAGAAGAAAGGGAAAAAACTGGGATGACGTGGAGATCTCCCAAGATGGTTCAAGCACCAGTTTTGGGGACCAGTTCTGTAAACCCCCGTCAGGAAAGCCATCCCCAAATATCCTACTGGAGTCGGAGCCCTCAAGTCCAAATCCAGCCTCAAACACTTGCTAGTTGTGCAACCCCGGGCAAATCACTTAGCTTTCCTCTACCTCAGTTTCCTCAGTTCTACCTCCCTGGGCTGCTCTGAGGATCAAATGAGGTGACATTTGTAAAGAGCTTAGCACGAAGTGCCTGGTTCCCAGTGGGTGCTTAATAAAGGCTTCCTGCCTCACGTTGCACAGGTGACCCTAGGTTCCTGAAGGATCTGCTAGCAAAGCTCAAACCCTGGCTAGTTCTGCCAAGCAGCTCTGGCCTCCAAGTAGCAGCCCTGTCTACTTGGCAATGTTTTTTCTGGTTACAGCAACCAATACAAAATTGCCCTCGGTCCTGGGGGTCCCAGTCTGCCGCTGCAGACAAGGTCCGAGCACATGGTGCAGCTGCAGCTGGCGCTAACCCTGGGGATGAGAAGGACAAGTCCCAGGCACTCCCTGGAGGCCGCCTTTGTGCTGCTCGAGGGTTACAATGTAGCCCCTGAAGCAAGGCCATGTCTTCTCTGAAGAGTCACCAATTTTACTTTCTCCACCTTTGCCCACAAGACCAAGCCCCCTGAAACGCATCCTCTTAACAAAGCTTCTCCACCAGCCCACTGACAGCAACCCCCAGAAAGGGAATTTGGCCAAGTGGGCATCCAGATTCTACGGGTGGCAGGCAGGCAGGGAAAATACAGCCATGCTCCCCACTGTGACTTGAAGGACCGCATCCCACTTAACAACACACAGACAGGATCACCTTTCTTCCCCATCTCTTTCACATCATCACTTTTAAGGAGAAGCCCATCTCCTAGCTCCACTGACCTTGGATGCCCCCAGCCCATTCTGGCAGATGCAGGGTGCATGGCTCAACACTGCATTTTAACTTTTCAGAAACGTGCCAGTTTTATATGCAAAATGAGAATGACCCCAATTTCTTTTTAAAATTATCTTTTGGTTAAGCTGAGCACAAGGATAGATTTCAAAGTAATTGAGAGCTTGGCTATACAGGCCACAGGGAAAAAAAAGCCCTCTTTATGTCTACACATACCTTGATACTTCCAAGGATGGGTAATCTGATCAACTGGGAAGCAACTCAGTAAACTGAAACCCTGTTAAACTAATGAAAATAAGATTCTACACTGGTGACCTCCCAACACACTGGTCATCCATTCATGTACCAACAGCTATTTACCGAGGGCCTACTGTGTGCACCACTGAGACACCAAAGCAGCCTGGTGGAGGAGAAGAGTAAATGGATATACAGCGAAGGAGGAGCAGACAGGCTGGAGCATCTCCTGCTTACACTGGCTGAGCCCCTGTCAATTTTCAAACAAGAGTGGAGTGGGGAGTAGAGCATCGCTTCAAAGGGAGCGCCAAGGAAGCCCAGCCAGGACTGTAACCTCATGGGACAGTGGTCTGGCGGCAAGCACCTCAAGCCTCATTGAGGAGCTACAGCACCTCCTGCCAGGCAGTGAGAAGGTCCTGTACGAACAGCTAGCCAGCATTTCCTGAAGTCTGTCAAGCACTATGGAAGAAGCAGAAGGGGGCTGCTAAAATGAGCAAGGGACCACAAAGGTGGAATCAGTACTGATGGCAAGATCCCAGGGAGAGCCCAAGGCAGCCTTCTGTGAAATGGGGGAATGGGGGCATCACTGGCAGGCAGCAGCCAGGGAGGAGAGACAGGATGAAGCCTGAGGTGAGAACAGGACCCCTACAGGCAGAGATCTCTGTGAATAATTCGAGACAAGGAAAAAGAGGAGGCCTGGTGGCCTGCAAAGACTTGTGGGGAAATGGGAGACTACCCAATGGGACAGAAATGCCTCAGTGTTCAAAGCAAAGTTCGTTCCTCACAAGGGTTCCCCCTTTTGCGTTCCTGGTTAGACCTTAGCACAGACGTAGTCCTGAAAAACCGAACATGAACAGCATTCACATCTCCAGGCTGAGGAAAAAAGAAAAGATCACCTTCCCACTCAAATTTTAAGGGATCTTCTTGCACCCTCTCACCCACCTCACCCCCCTCCTCAGACAAGGAAGTCCTGGGTCACCCTCTGACTCTTTAGAGGCCTGCTCATGAAAATCCTGCACAGATACTTGGAAGAAGAGTGTGCTGTCTGAGGTGAGGAGAACAATGATCCCAGGCAAAGGAGAGCTAAAAGGAGAGCTAAGTCCACAGAGAAGTCCTGCCACCCAGCACTCGAGGGATGTACTGATAGCAGATGGATTACCTGGTGTGGGAGAGCCAACACCAGCCCAAGGTCATCCAGGCAGTGAGCATGAGAAACCGGCTTTAAGCCTAGGGGCTCTCTCAGATTCCTCAGCCAGGGTTCTTTCAAAACTGACTTACTTTGAAAATAATGTTTATTATTAACTTAAACATCGACAAAGACCAAAATGAAGATGCTACTAGAAACGAAGAGCTTGTGGTGAGCACCCTGGTTTTTCAAACTGTCCCTCCCATGGAACACTGGGTGTCCTCCCTTGGGCTTCCTCCTGCTCCTTTGTTTTTACCCTCCCCACCTTAGAACAAGAGGAGTCAAGCCAAACAAGTCCCCCAGTGGCTCCCTGGGTTGGGTCACCACCTCTCGGCTAAGACTTGGGAACTGTGACTCAACCCAAGTCTCAGAGTCTTTTGTGTCTGCCTTTCTTTACAAGCCGCACTGTTCACATAAGTTGTTTGCCTGGTTCTGCACACGTTGCTCGGCCCTTCCGCTCACCCAAGTCTTCCCAGGTTTCTCTGAATCTTTCAAACGGATTCTCCCACCTCACAGGAACAAATTTAAGCAGTCTGCAAAGCTAGGGCAGGCAGCATTGCCAAACAGGAGGCTGGCTGGCCTGCTCGGAGTCCAATGAGCTCTTCCTTAGAATCTTTTCATCTGCCCAACATTAAACAACTGCACCCCAGAAAAGTGCTGAGATAGGGTTTTCACTACTATTTACAATGAAGAAACACCACCTTCTACTTCAGAAAACAAAACTTCCACGTTCTAAGGTCTAGAGACTTTAAAAACCTTTACAGGCTTGCACTGTAGAGCCTACAACAGGGTAAGCACCAGATCCATTTGGATGTTGCTGAATTTTCCCAGGGCCCTTTACAGTTTAGGATAATGCAATGATTTCTAAAGGCAGACCAAAAAAGCCATTTAGCCAGGCCAACCAGCAACACTACTGGGTTTTTCCCCCAACTCAACCCTATTCTGACCTCTTCTCTAGAGCCAAGCTGCATCCTTATTCCACAGTTTAAACTCTTAACATCATCTGTAAACACTCTCATTGCCAGAAGATGCCCCTCCTGCTCCCACAACATGCCAATAGATGGTTTATCAGCTCCTGTACCTTAAGTGTCTACAATGGGGCCAAATACTGCGCTACGTATTGAAGTTAGTGGCAGCAGCTCATTTCAAAGGGACAAAAATAACGTCCCCTCACACTTAGACAGTAAGTACTCTGAGGCCTTTTCTGCACTACAAAGCTTGCATGTTTAATTCATCAATCTGCCTCCACCTTAAAGTGGCACCCCCACCCCATGAAAGCTTGCTCCACGGGGGCACAGGGGCCCTGGGAACTCTGAGCCTCCCTCTGGCTAGAGTAAATACTCTACCCCAAGTGTGGGCTGGAGAGTGGTTGTCACTAGGTGACTCTCAGGTGGCTGCACATGGTTTCCTGTGCTCCTGCCAACAGCCTCTAAGGTGGCAAACAGACATTTACTTCCTATTTCTAAAGTTTCACAAAAACTTCCCAAAGGCTAATGAGGGGGTCAGAGGTAATGCCCCTTTGACTGGCTAACTCAAGGAAGGTACTGGTACTTTTCTTTTGGAGTCTAGTTTTGTGTGTCAAAGAGACATCAAAAACTAAACTCAGTGGGCAATAGATAAACAAATAGCTCAGTGGGTTACTGTCTGCTTTGCTGTGGAGACTTGCTGGGGTTCAGAATATCATTTTTAAGATGAGTTCTCAACAGAAAGTGGACACTGTTGGTGGAGTCGGGTTAATAAAGAATGCTCTGAAGAGCAAGCTACTGTACTGAATTGTTTCTGACCAGACAAAATCCCAATGATCCCGTTAACCTTGGAAAGTAAGTCAGGTGTTCTTACAGTTGGTTTTGTTTGTGACCCCATTCTGGGGGTGTTCTTGGCAGAGGTCCTGGAGCCCTCTGCCACTTCTTTCTCCAGGACGCTCATTTTCAAACCAGGAAACCAAGGCAAGTAGCTGGGATGTGTCTGAGGTCTATCTGTCCCTGGTGCCACCTCTGCTTGCTGCCTACTTTACACACACGCTATCACTCCTGTGCTTACACCACAAGATGTCATGTTACTGACAGTTAGATGCTGAGATTCCAGGGAGTCGCCAGTACCTGCCCTGACACTTAGTACCCCTCACGGTAATTATAATTAATTCTAAGACATTATTTACATTCTACCTACTCTTATTATAAAGATAAGAATCTTGCAAAAATTACAAAATCCAGAGATGGTTTTTTTAGACATCTGTATTTTTTCCTGTTAACGTAGGGTAGGTTTGTCATCCACATCCCAGTTATCAAGTTTATCAAATAATCTTTACTAAAATCACTAAGTTTGACAGGATTTGGAGAAAGTGACTCGGCCCATTCATGTTCTGTTTCTGTTCCCCGCCCCCCACTTCGGTGGCCAGAGAAGGTATTGACAAAGCCCTGCCAACCGGGTCAAGCCCTCCTGGGTACACCGGGTCCTGGTCTGGTCTCTGGCCTCCAGTATGGTCACGTCATTGGCTCTCCTTGGCCAACAAACTCCGCTTGGCTTTTTAAAAACCTTTTACTCCGGCTCGCTGCTCATCCTGACTCTAAAGCGGGTCTCCTAAGGGAACAGCCATCTCTGGCCTCTGAATCTTTGCATAGGCAGTACCCGACGCCTGGAACACCTCCCTCCCGTAACTGCCCAGCCTCCTTCAAGCTCCTACTCAGGAAGCGCGTCCTGCCCTGTCGGTGCTTGACCCCCTAACATCCTCCGGGGTAACCTGGCTGTCCCGGCACCCCTCACGGAGGGGGGAATTTCCTTTTCTGTTTCTGCCTGGCACAGAGAGGCACTCAGGAAAGGGCCTTTGCGTAAGAAGTGGCAGTGCCATGTGGCCGCGTCTTCACTGGCCCTCACGAACCGGGGCGGCCTCTGAGGACAAACGGGCGCCCCGTACTTCGCTGCGCCCCCGCCCAGCCAGCAGCCCACGCGCCCCCAGGGTACAGGCCCGGCCCGCGGGGAGGGGGAGGGGCCCTCGGGCCCTTTCTCTTTAAATCCGGCCGCACGTGGGGCCGCATTGTGAAGCGGCCGGGCTCCTCCCGGGCCTAGCGCGCCTGCGCCTGCGCCGAGAGCCGCGCCGGGCGCCCACTGCGCATGCCTGCCGCCGCCCCCCGCCCCCCGCCGCCGGCCCGTCCCCGCCGGGCTCCCGGCCGGAGCGCCGAGCCGGGAGGGGCCGGGGGGCGGCGCTGTCCGGGGGCTGCCCCCACCCCCGCCCGGAGGCCGCCGGGCCCGCTCACCTGCCAGCTGCCTCCGCAGGAGCAGCGCCGACTGCAGCTCCGTCATCCTCCGGCCGGGCCGGGCCGGGCAGGGCCGCGGGCCCGCGGGAGCCCGGCGCTCGCTCGCTCCTTGGCTCGTCCGCCGGGCCGGGCCGAGGCGGGCCCGGGGAGCCCGAGGCCCGGGCGGAGGCGGCGGCGGGGACCGAGGGCCCGGGGCCGGGGCGATCCGACAGGCTGGCAGGCCGCCGGCCTCGCCCGGGTCACCCTCGCGGCCTCTCGCCTTCTGCCTCCTCGCGCCGCACTTCGCCCGGGGCCTGCTCCGCCGCCTCCCCTCCCCTCGCCGCCGCCTCCGGCCCCGGTCCCGGCCCCCGGCTCCGCCTCGCCTCCGGCCCCCGGCCCACACTCGGCCTCGGCGACTCCTTCCCCGTCCCTCGCCACAGGCTCACTGCGCTCAGGGCCGCTCGGCGCAAGCGCACTGAAGCCGCTCGGCGCAGGCGCACTGTGCTCCTGCCGTGGCCGCTCGGCGCAGGCGCACTATGCCCGTGCCGTGGCCGCTCGGCGCAGGCGCACTGTGCCCCTGCCGTGGCCGCTCGGCGGCGCCGCGCACAGCGGCCCCACCCCCGCGCGCAGCCGCCGTCTCGGCCGCGGCCGCCGCCCTCTTGAGAAGGTCTCCGGGGCGGCGGCTCCTCTGAGCTTCCATGGCGGGAAGGTCAGAGCAGCGCCGCAGCTGGGCGCGGGCTCGAATTCCTGGCCGAATGGAGCCGCGCAGCCCGACCGGGGACAGCTCCCTGCCCTAGTCCGAGGGGCCGCGATCGGGGCCTGAACCGGGAAGGGGGCTTCCTGTGCCCGAGGCAGGACCGAGGGCTGCTCCCCAACGGGCGGAGGAGACGGAGCGGTCTAGCAGTCCATCAATGAACGTTCCCTAAGAGGGCGCGGCGAGCGGGGCGCGTGGGAAGCTCGGGAGGCCAAAGGAGGCGGGCGGGACGGGGGCGCCGGGAAGGAAGGGGGGCACGGGGGAGAGGGGGGCCCTGGGAGGAGGGGGCCGCCGGGGGGAAAGGGGACACACGGGGGGAGGGGGGCCCCGGGAGGAGAGGGGCGGGGGGGGCGCGAGCCCACGCGGGTGGACGAGCGGCAGGACGAATGGGGGGTGCGTGGCCGCAGGCGGGGGTTCCGTGCGGGGATCAGGCATAAGGAGACTGCGGGGTGGGAGGGCAGGCCACGGGGTGCCGTGGCCCCATGGGCGATTCCCCCTCCCCCACAGCTGCTCAGTGAGGGTCAGAGGAGGGCAGGGGCCGGATCCACGGGCCTTGGCACCTATTGGATGGGGGGGAGACGGTGAGGAGTCGAGGGCTCCTAGGCTGAGGAGGTGGGGGCGGGATTTAGGGGGAAAGTGACTGATTTCGGACCTGCTCCTGGACATCCGGTCTGAAGGGCAGGAAAGGCGGTGTAGACGTGGTGAGTATCTGGGGGAGTTGATGAGATGGCCGGGGGAAGTGCGGAGGGTCCAGGACGGACCCTGGGGGACACCGGTCATTAGAGGGTGTGAAGATCCGGCCGAGGGGCGCGGTCTGGACGGAGGGGCGAGGATCCAGAAGGACGGAGTGGCAGCGGGGCAGCAGGATCAGGGAGATGGAGGGTGCACAATGGACGGCAGGACTTGGGGATCGCTGGTCACTTTGCAGAGAGCATTTCAGTTAGGTCTTAAGCTGGACAGCAAAGGGTTGAAGGGAGAGGAAAGGCCTTTTTGAGGAGTTAGCCCCACAGGGCAGAAGGTACAGTTGGTAGGACTGGAAGAGCCAGAGAGAGGGTTTTTTCAGAATAGGAGAGATGTGGCCTGTTTGTAGATTGTGGGAACTAAGGTAGGAGAGGGAGAATAAGTGAGCTGGTGGGCATGGGGAATGCCATTTCCAACTCCAGTGGGCAGTTGAAGAAGTGAGAGACCCAAGGTCAGCAAAGACTGCCCAACTTCAGGCGGCAGGGGCAGACTGGACACAGATCCTGGGCTCCACAAAGAGGCCCCGGAAAGCTCTGCCCAAGAGGGAGAAAAGGACTCTCCCCACCTTTGCCCAACACAGTGTCTAAGCTTGAGTGCCCCCACCCCCTTCTCTGGGATATATTGGCAGGTTTAATGTCACAGATTTGGGGGAGAGGGATGCTTTCAAGCAACCGTTTTGCTGCCATGCCTCTTGTTTCTTCAGCTCCACGGAACAAGATGTTCCTGTGATGGGCACCCCTTGTATTCCCCCATCGCAGGCTCCTTTTGTGTGCTGTCTCTTCCTCCCTTTTAGACTGTAAGTCCTTGAGGGCAGAGGCTGTCTTTAGTAATTGTATGTATTCCCAGTTCTCAGCAATGTCTGCCACGTAGTGGATCCTAATAAATAAATGTTCACTGCACTGGGTTTTTCTGCCCCCCCCCCCCCTTAGTCCTTAGTGAGGTCTCCTTTCTCCAAGCTAATTAAGTCTGGCAGATTAAATAATATCAACTGATAACCTTGGAGAGAAGGGAACCACATTGGTGGGGGCTCATGAACTATGTAGCACTAGAAACTATGTACCACATTGTGGTACCCGTGGAGGGGAGGTAGAGCTATGCTGCGATGCTACCTACCTGTACGCTCCATCCCTGTCTCTCTGCCTTTGAAGGATCCTCTATGTCAGGAATGCATTAATCTCCAGCTTGCTTCAAAGCTCAGTTGAAGGACCACTTTCTATATGAGGCCTTGCCCACCTACCTGCTCCCCCAGCTGCTAGTAACCCCCCCCAAAAAAAACCTTACCTTATACTCATTTAGATGTATATGTGATGTTTCCAACGACAGAAGCGAGCTCCCTCATCTCTCTGACTGCAGGGACAATCTCATTCATGTCTTTATATCCTCTGAACTTAGTTCATCTCCAAACAGCACATACAGCAGGAACTTAATAAAATGCTTCTTTCTTGGTTGCTGACAAGTGCCTTTCATTCTGTAGATCCTGTGGAAAGGGTGGGGACAGTGGAACTTTACCTAGATCCAGTTCAATTTCACAAATATTGATTGAGCACCTACTATTAATAACTAATAATTGAGCACCTACTGTTAATAACACAGCCTTTAAAATTTATTCATCACCTACTATGTGCCAGGCACTGCATTAAGTTAGGGGCAGTGTGGGGAGGAGAACTCATGGATGAAGAAATGACAGTTCCTGCTTTCCAGTTCATCTCCTGGGTGGGGCATCTTGTGGGATGAAACATCTCTCTGGACATGCAGGCTCTCAAGGTCGAATGATCCTCAAAGCCTCCTCCTGGACTACCTTTGGACTCGGCCTGTAGAGCACATGTTGGGGCAGGTTCTATCATGCCAAGTGACCTCCTGTGCACCCATGAGGCATCTAGACTGTCTGCCATTGAAAGACCAGCCTGGCCCAGTGCAGGGAGGCTCCATACCCAGCCAGGGGTCAACCCCAGAGAATAAGGGTTTTTTAAACCAATCACAACTCTAGAAAATGGTACCCTAAGGCATAAAGACATTCGGATCCAAATCATGGAGAATCCTGAATCTTGAGAAGGTATAGAAATGAGGCCAAAATCATGGGTCTCCCCTTCAACCAAGCCCAGAAACAATGGCAGTGAAAATAACCCCTGGAACTGGGTGCCAGGATCCGAGGACCTCAGCACCGACAGGAGGGCCTGAACAAGAACAGAAGGGCCTGTTGGGAGGGTTTCCCAACAAATGGACATCCCCAGGGAACCCCTCTCACAAGTAGGAAGTTACCTGACAGCAGGCTTCATAGCCTTTGATTTGCATTCGAACTCCCTCCGATCTTTCCCAACAGGTAGACGATGTTTTCCTCATAAGTCCTTTGGAATTTTCTTAGCTCATTTGTATTGCTGAGAATAGCCAAGTCTTTCATAGTTGATCATCCTACAATATTGTTACTGTGTACAATGTTCTCCTGGTTCTGTTCACTTCGCTTTGCATCAGTTCATGTAAGTTCATGTTTTTCTAAAAGTATCCTGCTTGTCATTTCTTACAGCACAATAGTATTCCATCCCAATTGTATACCGCAACTTGTTCAGCCATCCCCCAATGGATGAAATGAAATTCCAATTCCTTGCCAGTACAAAAAGAGCTGACACATATGTGTGTGTGTGTATACATCTATGTATGTATGTATAAATCCTTTTCCTTTTTCTTTGATCTCTTTGGTGTACAGCCCTAGTAGTGGTGTCTCTGGGTTAAAGGGTGTACAAGGTTTTGTAGCCCTTTGGGCAGAGTTCCAAACTGCTCTCCAGAATAGTCGAATCAATTCACAACTCCAACAACAGTACAAATGTACTTGTTTTTCCACCCTCTCCCAACATTTGAGATTTTCCTTTTCTGTCATATTAGTCAATCTGATAGATGTGAGGTGATATCTCAGAGTTGTTTTAATTTGCATTTCTCTAATCAATAGTGATTTTTAAAAAGTCAAGAGTGATTTAGAGCATTTTTTCATGTGACAGTAAATAGCTCTGATTTCTTCTGAAAACTGTCTATTTATATTATTTGACTCTTTGTCAATTGGAACTTGTATTCTTAAAAATGTGACTCATTTCTCTATATATTGAGCAATGAGGCTTTTATCACAGAAACTTGTAAAAAAAAAACTTTCCTCCAGTGTTCAGCTTTCCTTCTAATCTTGGTTGCATTGGCTTTGTTTGTACAGAAACCTTGTAATTTGGTGTAATCAAAATGATCCATTTTACATCCTGTAATGCTTTTTATTTCTTGTTTGGTTATAAATTCTTCCTTTATCCATAAATTGACAGATAAAAATTTCCATGCTCCTTTAATTTGCTCACAGTATCTCCCTTTTTGTCTAAATCATATACCCATATGGCCTTTATCTTGGTATATGTTGTAAAATGTTGGTCTATACCTAGTTTCTACCATACTATTTTCCAGTTTTCCCAGCAATTTTTGTTAAATAGTGAATTCTTTTCCCAGAAATGGGGGTCTTTGGGTTTATCAAACACTGGATTACTGTGGGTCATTCACTGCTATGTATTGTGTACCCACTCAACCCCTGCTCTATGTCTTAGCAGATTATTTTGATGACTGTCTTTAATACAGTTTGAGACCTTGTACAGCTCGGCCACTTTCCTTCACGTTTTTTGATTAATTCCCTTGATATTTTTCACTTTTTTTTCTTGCAGATGAATTTCGTTACTATTTTTTCTAGCTCTATAAAATAGATTTTTGTACTTTGACTAATATGGCACTAAGTAAATTAATCTAGGTAGAATTGTCATTCTATTATATTGGCTCAGCCTACCCATGAGTAATTCATATTTTTCCAATTGCTTAGATCTGATTTTAATGCTAGGAGCCTTCTTTAAGGCCTCTCTGTATGCCAGGCACTGTGCTGAGAGTCCCTGCCTTCAGGAATGTTACAAGACCACCCACAAAAAGGAGCTGAATAATGGGGAGGCCTGTGACTAAATCAGAGATTCATAGGCACAGGTAGAAAGGAAATTAAGGATGGCTCTCCTGAGCCCACCCCCAAAGAGAGGCCCTGAAGGAATATCCCAATGGGAAGAGGGGGCCAGCCCAACTGAGGAAAGTTCATGTGTGACAAGCCATCGGCTCCATCACCGCCTGGTCTTTCACCTATGGGCACGTTCTCCCTGGACCTGCTCCCTGTGGCTTCCCTGTACAGTATGGATCCTCAGCAGAACCCCAGCTCCTCACTTCCATTTTGGACAGCAAACCTGAGCAACTAATGACCCCTTGGGTTCCT
The DNA here is from genome assembly GCA_023548195.1 of Bettongia penicillata ogilbyi. Taxonomy (NCBI): domain Eukaryota; kingdom Metazoa; phylum Chordata; class Mammalia; order Diprotodontia; family Potoroidae; genus Bettongia; species Bettongia penicillata. The sequence continues at coordinate 1,603,259 of JAJHZJ010000010.1, read as the reverse complement.
CAAACAATTGATCTCCTAGTTAAGAACCACGTGGACCTCATATGTTTGAAATGCTGTAGTGCCAGTCTCAAGGTGAGCAAGGCTCTCTCCTGGCTGAGCCTGGGAGTATCAGGTGCAGGGGTGGATACTGATCCCCAAAGGGCTTTGACACAGTACCTGCTTAGAAAAGGGCCAGGAATGTGGCTAGACAGGCCTTTCCCTTGGTCTCTGGGATGTGAGGAGTGGGAAGGGAGGAGGGAAGGCTGGAAGCAGTAACTAGGTTGTGTGAGAGCTTCTGCAGCTAGGGAGGAGCACAAGTGAAGCTCACTTGGCAAATACTCCACAAGGGCTGGTAGGAGAAGGGTGCTCCCAGGATTGTGGGCAGCCAGGGAAAAAGTGACCAGTAAGAGCCTGGGGATGGAGCACAAGTCAGGAAGCCAAGCCCAGCTGCTGCCTGGCAGCCACCAAGGCTAGGTGGCCCAGTCCCAGACCAACTGTGGACCACAGCTCTCCCTGAGCCACCCTGGGGCCACCCTTATTTATCTTGCTGTAGACAAGCTTTCCCACCCCAATAAAACTCCCCAGTCATCATGTGAGTCACTCTCTCCAAGGCTTGAGCTGTGTTCATCATCAACCCCCAATCCAGCATCTGAAGACTGCTCTTTGGTGGCCCTCAGTCAGTGGGGTGGTTTGCAAGGATGTGCTGTCTCAAGACCACATGGAAACCTCTTTCCTTGTAGCAAGGCCTGAGCTGGGACCTGTCCAAGGAAAACCTGTTGGCCTGCCAGGCATGGAGGTGATTCGGTAGGTGGGGCTCTTTCCTCTGAGTCATGCTTGAAAGAACAGGCCAGCGTTTGCACTGGAGAATGCAGTCCTGTTGGAGGCCTCCCTTCCCCTGGAGGGCCTACTCTGGGTGAGTAAGGGGCTCAAGCCCAAGTCCCTGGCATTCTTCAGATGAACCTGTGAGCAGTTTGTGCTCCTGAATGAAGCAGATCAGCTTTCAATCTTTTCATCTCTCAGAAGTTAAACAGACCATGCATGGCATGCCTTGGTCAGTCCAAAGAGATCCATGACTACATGAAAAACTAGAGGAAAATGGACAGAAGAACTTCTCACAGACATGGGAGACAGGTGACCCTAGGTGAGAAATTCGATCATTTGGGTGACAGAATAAAGAAGCTTTTGCATGAACAAAATCAGTGCAGCTAGGAGAAGGAAATCAACCAACGGGGGAAATAGCTCTCGTCAGTCTGGTATCCAAACAATGGAGGACATTAGCAGTCAGTTGGTCAGTCAATAAACTTTTATTAAGTGCTTGCTGTGTACGTTAACAAGCAGTCAGTCAATAAGGCCCAGGCCACCATCAATGTGTGGTCAAAGGATAAGAACAATTTCTAAAAGAAACACAAACTCTCAACAGCAACATGAAAGATTTCTCTAAATCACTAATAAGAGAAGTGCCCATCAAAACAGCCCCGAGGTTTCACTCAGTGTCGAGAAAACTGGCAAAGATGACAAAAAATGGAGGGACTGTGGGAAGGTGGGCCCAGCTAGTCACTCTTAGAAGGACTATGAATTGATCTACCTACCCAGTCTAGGGCAGTTAGATGGCTCAATCGTTAGAGTGCCAGGTCTGGAGTCAGGAAGACTCATCTTCCCGAGTTCAAATCTGGCCTCAGATACTTATGAGCTGTGTGACCCTGTGCAAGTCACTTTACCTGTTTGCCTCAGTTTCCTCATCTGTAAAATGAACTGTAGAAGGAAATGGCAAACCCTTTTAGTATCTCTGTCAAGAAAACCCCAAATGGGGTCATAAAGAGCCTGACACAATGGAACAGCAGCAAAGGCATTCTGAGAAGCACATTCAGGAGGTATAGTGAAGGTCCTGGAGTGAACTGGACACTCAGCTGGTCCTAGTGAGGTGAGGCCTCCTTCTTAGGTATGGGTCAGACTGGAGGACTGCTGAAGTAGTTTCTGTTTCCATATAGTCTTTTAGAAAGGGGCTTTGGGGACCCAGTGAATAGAGCACCAGCCCTGGAGTTAGGAGGACTTGAGTTCAAATCTGGACTTAGATTCTTGACATTCAATAGCTATGTGACCTTGGGCAACTTAACCCCAATTGCCTTGCCTTCCCCTTCCAAAAAAAAAGGCAGAGGAGGGGGGCAGGACAGTGCTTTATCCAGTATGATTTTATACTTTGCTTTGTACCTTGAAACCTAGAGTTTCAGAGCATTGATGGGAGCAAAATGTCAACCAAAAAGAATGCAGAGAGATTGAGAATACTACCTTCTGCCACCTCAGACCTATCAGATTGGCTAACATGACAAAATAAGGAAATGATAAGTGTTGGAGAAGATATGGGAAAATTGGAACCTTCATGCATTGTTGGTGAAGTTGTGAACTGATCCAACCATTCTGGAGAGCAGTTTGGAACTATGCCCAAAGGGCTGTAAAACTGCCCACCCTTTAACCCAGCAACACTGCTGTTAGATCTATATCCCAAAGAGATCATAAAAGCAGGAAAAGGTCTTACATGTACAAAAATATTTATGGCATCTCTATTTATGGTGGCCAAGAATTGGAAAGTGAGGAGAGGCCCATCAGCTGGGGAATGGCTGGACAAGTTGTGGTACATGATTGCGATAGAATACTATTGTATAAGAAATGATGAGTAGGCAAATTTCAGAAAAAGCCTGGAAAGTCTTAGATGAACTGATGCTGAGTGAAAGGAGCAGAACCAGGAGAACGCTGGACACAGTTACAGCCACAGTGTGCAATGACTCACCGCTTCTCAGCAATGCCATGACCTAAGATAATTCCAAAAGACTCTTGATGGAAAATGCCTTCGATTCCCAGAGAAAGAACTTGGGAGCCTGAATGTAGATGGAAGCAGGTGACTTTGTTCTCCTTTTCTTTTGTTGGTTTGTTTCTTTCATGTGGTTCTTCCCATTCGTTCTAATTCTACTTTATATCATGACTAATGTGAAAATAGGTTTAATATGAATGTAGAAGTAGAGCCTATATAACGTTGCATGCCATCTTGGGGAGGGGAAAGGAGAGGGAGGGACAGAATTCAAAATCTTAGGGAAGTGAATGTTAAAAACTAAAAATAAACAAAAAAATTTTCTTTAAAGAAAAACGCCACCTTCCCTACCGGATACCGTCTCCCTCCCTCCATGTGTGTCCTCAGGGCCTTGGGTTGGCAACACAATCTTTCAGAACCTTTATAAGACTCTGTGTTGGGGCAGCAGCCCCAGGAATACAAGGGAGGGACAGTTAGCTGCTGGGGTGGCCTTTCTGGCTCTGATGACCAAAGAAGCTTCACTGCTTCCAAAGAAAATCCTCTGTGTGGCCTTCAAATCCTTCCCCATCGTTTCCCTCCTTTTTCCTCTGTGTATTCTTTGATCCAGCAACGCTGATCTCTTTGTGGTTCCTCACACAAGAAATTCCATCTTTGGACCCAAGGCATTTGCACTGTTTCCTCTCCTTCCTCTCTTCTCTGGCCTCTGGCTTCCTTTAACCCCTTCTTCCCTTTCTGGTTCCCCTCTGTACTAGAGCCTGGCCACTGAAATCACCTCCACTCTACCTCGTAGGTAGCTTATATGGACACGGTGGACCTGAGCTCCTTGAGGGTGGGAATTGCTCTTGCCTCTCTTTGTATCCCCACTGCTTAGCACACATAGTGCCTGCCTGGCACATAGTAGGTGCTTAATACATTCCCAGTGCTGGAGGAGAGCTTATGCTTGTTCTTATCAAGTTGCCCAGGGAGAAAGTTTTCCCAGCATGTTCCCTGCCTTGGTGCTGCTTTCTAAGGGGAGAAGGAAGTGATAGAGACCCCACATCTCTCCCTAATGTTAACCTTTCATCTATGTGCTCATATTGGAGCAGCCAATACTGACCAGCAGAGATCTTTAGTTCTCTGGAGTAGGTTTTCCAGCTGCCCCATGGTCCCATCTGTACCCAGGGTAGTGAGAGTGTGACACAGGCCCCATCATCTCAATTACATCAGCAGGAACCCTCACAAGCCCAACTAACTCCGCAGTCTAATAAACAAGGTCATAGTTTGTGTGGGGTAAAAACAAGCCACGAGTAGGTGCAAAGAGGGAAGTATTTGGACTAGGTTAGTGATTGTCAGTCCGGACAGAGCCATTTAAGGCAAGACTTGAGGCAGGAGTCAATAGCAATTCATGCCTTCAGCAGGGAGTGAGCGCTTCACAGCTGCATGGGCCTCAGAGCTTGGATACGATGGGTGGCCTGCTCTAGGTTGCGAACACTGAAAATTCTTCTTCATCTGGGTTAGCCTAATCCCATGATTTGGACAGAATCCAAATGTGGTAACTCATCTATGTGGGCAGCTAGGGGATGCCACATTGCACAGAGTGCTGGATCTGGAGCCAGGAAGATTCATCTTCCCAAGTTCAAATCCAGCCTCAGACACTTACGGTGTGACCTTGGGCAAGTCACTTCACCCTGTTTGCCTAAGTTTCCTCATCTATAACATGATCTGGAGAAGCACTCCAGTATCTCTGCCAAGAAAATGCTAAATGGGGTCATGAAGAATCAGACACAACTGAAAAAAACAACAAGAAATCAAGAATTCTAGAAAGCAATAACGGTTCCTTGAATTTAAAAGGCCTACTGCACTGAGAATCAGCCACAGAACGAAGGGACTGCCAAACAAAGCATTTAGTAAGCACTTAACTGCAGGCAAAGTCCTGTTCTAAGTGCTGGGGACACAAAGGGTAAAGCCAGAGTGTCACTGAACTCCTGGGAAGGTGGCAGGGCCCTGCCAGCAGCAAAGCAGATGGTCAACTTCTTCCACGTGACTTCCACTGACAATATCAGTCTTTCTCTGGTGCTGAGCCATCTGACAAGGCCAAAAGACTTTGGTGCCAAGGACTTTGTCTTCTGGATCTTTAGCAGCTGTAGTCGTGGCACCATAGGAACAGGTTGAGGCTGTGCCCCCTCAGAGCTGGCTTCCCAGGATTCAGGGTGCGTGGCACCAGCCTCCTGAGTTCAGGGTTCTGTGCTGTCTCCATAGGGGTCTAAGGAAAGAAGGTTTTCCAGGACGTGCTAGAAGTTTGACCTGCCTGCCACTCTCTCCCTCAGGGTATGTTACTGCTTGTTTGCTGTAGACAAATTGAGTAAGGCATACATCCAGAGTCAGTCAACAAACTTTTATGAATCCCCTATTATAGTGGCAGTTGTTAGGCTGAGTGCTAGATGGAGGCGGAGGGTCACTAAGGTGTATCTACACCATCTGTTTTTATTGATTTGAATGGGAAAATGGCAGGATTATAGGGTCATAGAATTGGGAGGTAACTTTGAAGGTCATCTAGGCCAACTCTTCCCTCTACTAATGAAGGAACTATGTCCCAGAGAGGTTAAGCTACAGGGCCAAGGTCACAGAGTTGGAATTTCAGTTCAGGTCTTTGCTCAGCACTCTTTGATGCCCTGCAGGGCACAAGGCCCTAGATAAGAGTACTACTTGAATGCTGAATCAGCAAAAAGCCCCTCCTACCCCTCTACACAGACAGAACTGAGAGAGCCAACTGATGCTGTCCTGTTCCGGAGGGATTTATGTGTGCATGGACTCACACATGATTGTATGTGGTTTAAGTTCACCTTGTTTGGTTGAATGCTACAATTCACTTTCATTTTTTTCTCCTTAAAGCAACAGGCACATATCTAGCTTTTAAGTGACTTAGTGCAACCTCTGGAGGCAGATGGAATAAGACTGGCTTCTCAAGATCAACTCCCAGGTTCTCCCAAAACACCACAGAAACCTCCTGGCTACCGGCAGTCCCCGTGCTCACTGCCTCTGTGTGGCTTTCTAGGGGAGGAGGAAGTGGTAGATTCCCCACATCTCTCCCTACATTGAACCTTCCATCCATGCTCTCACATTGGAACAGCCAATCCCTTATCTCTATGTGCCAATTCCTGCTGGGATTTACCAGACCCAACTTAGTTTCCACTTTATTACTGCCCCACACAGACAAGTAGATCTTCTGCAGAGATCTTTAGTTCTCTGGAGACCAGAAATGAGTCAAGTATGGCCTCTTTGTTGCTTCTCAGAGCTGGAAACCACAGGAAGTAACAGAGAGCTCATGAAAAGGAGATAAATGAAGGAATAAAACTCCGTATCAGTAGGACCCTGAAGCCCCACCTTAGGCGCCATCTAGAAAACACAACCTGGGAGTGCCAGAATGAGTTGGCAGACCTGTCTCCTGAAGGTTCTCCAGTCTCCATTTCCCAATGCTTGCTGACCACAGTTAGGCTGCTCTTGTAATGCTAGTGCTTTGGAAGTGGAATCATAGTGGAGTCAAGTGTTCCTTTCCAAGTGCTGTCTGCTCTGCCTCCTTGCAATGAGGAGTATAATTTAAAACCTAAGCTCCTGGGAGGCAAGGACTGTCTCCCTTTTGCCTCTGTATCCTCAGCACCTAGCACAGAGCCTGGAACATAGTAGGCACTTTTTCTTCCTGTCCTGCCCATTCACAGCACAGCTGTTTGCAACACAAACTGGTTTGTTATTGTAGTGTTGAAGCCTGTATAGTGATCTTGCTACATTCAGCTAATGGTTGCTACATTGCCTGGTTTCAACTCCCACCTGTCATTCATGAGCATTTAGGAGAACTAAGGCCAATAGAATCCTGAATAAAGTTGGTTCTGCTCTGAGGCCTGCCCATCCAGATGGCCAGACACTGGGTCACCGGCCTTCCTCAGTATTCTGACTACTAATATATTCAGCAAATTTCCTGATAGCATCTCTACACTCATCTCTCCCACACCTCCACTGGATCTTCATAGCCAGAGCAGGATGAGTACTTTGGAGCTGAGATGCAGAGAGGGTGACTTGGACATTTCTTACATCCTGCTGACCCCACAGACAAAGGCTCTCTGCCAGTGCCTTCTGAATGATGTCTGTATTCTAAGTGATTCCTTGAACTTGAGATGTCTCATGGTGCACACTCCCCAGCTTGTGACTTCCTAACACAAACATCAAGTTTTGTTCAGTCAAAGGGGCCACTGGCAGACTTCATTGTGAACCTAGAAGGTGATCCTGTCCAAATAGACACTTCTTAGTCTGGTATTTAAAAGATTTTTCTCAGTCAGGCTTCCACCCTCCTTCCCAGACTCATTCTCTAGGACACCTCTTCATGTGCCCTGTGTTGCAGCCTAACTGGCATCCTGGCATATTCCTGGTTCTCTCTCTGCATGCCTAGAATGCACTTCCTGTGTGCTCTAGACCTCCTAGAACACTTACCTTCCTCCAAGGCTTCACCACTTAGAACCTTCTCTAATCACCTCCATCCCTCGTTGTCCTTTGGAGCTTCCCTCCTCAAACTGTCTGCTTCTCTACTGTTCCCTGATTTGGAATGGAGCCCCTGTGTGGGCAGGGATGGGTGAGGGCCATCTGGTCGGCACTATCAGCGTCCAACACACATGGGACTTTGGATAGAGAAGATGTACTAAAGCCTTGTAGAAACAAATTGAGTTGAACTGCAGAAAGCATAGCTCTGGCTGTTAAACATCTGTCCCTAATCCCACAAGTTCAACAGTTGTTTGTTTGTAGGGAGAGCTGAGTGAGGGATCTCATTAGGGTATCCATTTGGCCCCTATGGCTTGCCAGGATCAGAGCAAGGTCCAGCTCCCCAGCTTTGCTTTAAAGAAGAAGCACTTCCCCTCTGACTGGGAATTCCAAACTCTTGGTTGAGTCAAGCCTTGCTGCTTAGGTCTGCAGGCAGTCACCAAGGACTAGCACTTGTTCTATTTTCTTTTTTATTGTAAACTTGACAATCAACAAAAAATGGCCATTTCAATATTTGAACAAAATTTTTTAAAAAGCAGTTTGTATTTGGAACTGTGAATTTCTCTCATGTGCAGTTTTTAGGGTCCTGGGGGTTCATGAATGTCACCACAAACCCCACTGCTTGCCACTGTCTCCAGCAGATAGAAGCCCTCCTTCATCCTTGGCATCCCTGCTTCCTCCCTGTAAAGTCTCCAGACTGGTGAATGGAACGTGGCCCAGAAGAGGTGCTTACTACACAATTGATGGAATCAATTGAATGCAGTTAAGCTCATTGTGCATTAATTAAGCATCTGAGTGTTTGGACTCAGGACCTAGAGACACAAAAAGACCAGAGCCTCAGCAGGAAGAGCTAAATTCTTCTTGCATAAGGGAAGTGGGTGATTCCCCAGAGTCTCAGCCTACAGAGAGGTAGAGACCATTTGGCAGCTAAGAGATCCTTAGCATCTTTGGAGAGAGCAGCTTGGGTGGAATGTGATGATTGGAAGCCAGAATGTAAAGGGCTAAGAAGAGAAGAGAGGAGGGTGGAGGCCCCTGGTGAAGACTACCCAGGGCAGGGGAGAGATAAAATGATAGCCAGCAGGAATGGAAAGATCCAAGAGAGAGTTTTATCAGGATGGGGGATATTTGGACATGTTTGTGGTCTGAAGGGAAGGAGCTGGCAGAGAGGGAGAGATTGAGGGATGACAGAGGGGAGATCTGTTGGAGGAGATGGGCTGGAAGGGGATCACTGGTGCAGGTAGAGGCTGGCCTTGGTCAGGAGTAAGGCTGCTTCATCCTGTGAGACAGGAGAGGAGGAGGAGGAGGAGGAGAGTGGGGAGAAGGGAGAGCTCCCAAAGAACGGCCTCACTTTTTTCTCTGAAATATGAGGTGAGGATCTCCCCTGAGAGAGGGGAGAGGTTTGAGGAGGAATGAAGGGGTTTGGAAGGGCCTCTGTGAAGAGTGGGAGAGTGAGCTGGTGAGGGTAGAGCAGTATTGCCTGGCAGTGGTGAGGGGCCCAGTGAAGGCTGTGTAACATACATTCGTATGGGTCCCAGTCAGGATGCTTTGTGATTATATCCTTCATTTACTAGCAGGTGTGTAGGAGCAATGGTGAATAGTGGTAGTAAACCAAGACTGAGGCTTGTCTGGGTGTAATCCGTGAATCGATTGGGGGGCCAGGGATTCCAGGGAAGAAGATAGTGCAGTTGAATTGAGTCCCCAAGGGGTTAAGAGGGGGAGGAGAGAGAGAGTGGTTAGTGCCAAGGATATGGCCTGGGAGAGAATGGAGGGGGCAGAGAATGATAAGTCAGACACTTTCACTAGAATGGATTGGGATGTGTCTGGAAAGAGAGCCTGGGGTCTAACTGCTAAGGGCTCTAAATTCCAAGGCTGATCTTTGCCCCGAGGCAACCATTGTGACTTCTGAGGTAGGGAAGGGGGCAGATCAAGCCCATGTCCCCCCCTCTCAGGAGATAGAACTAGAGGCAGTCAGTGTGACAGGAAGCAGCAGGAAGACCAGTTAAGAGGCTACTGCTGAGGTCCGGGGAAGAGGTGCTAGGGGTCTGAACTAGAGGTGGACATCGGGTTGGAGAGGAGACAGTGAATGTAACAACAATGACTGTTTTCACGGCATTTGAAGGTTTGCAAAGCACCTTTCAAGTGTTATCTCATTCAATTCTCATGGCAGCATCATTATCCCCACTTTACAGTTGAGGAAACTGAGACAGACAGGTGAAACAACTTGCCCAGCAAGTGTCTGAGGCTGGATTTGAACCCAAGGCTTTTTGATTCTGGGTCCAGGACTGAGCCCATTGTGGCATCTTCTCAGGTGCCTAAAACCTTGAATGTGAAAGATGGATTGGAGGACAAATGGACACAACTTGGCAATTCATTGACCAGGACCAGAGGGGCGGTGGTCTGATGCCTCTACTTCCTTCCTTCCCAAACACTTTCCTGTGCCCTCAAGCACCACTGGCTTGCACTAGTGGTCAACCATCTCTCCTCCTTCCCCACCCCCATACAAATTCCTTTGTGGTGTTTGTAGACGTTTCTGATCTGCTTCCTCACATCCATGGTGGATACTGCCAATACCATGTACATTGGGGGCAGCCATCCCAGGGTCTCAGATTTAGAGCTGCAAAGGAACACAGACCAATGCCCTCATTCTTATAGCTGAGAAACTGAGGCACAGATGCTCCAAGCCTTGCACTGCTAGGTGTCTGTGGCAGGATTCAAACTCAGTTATGTCGACTCTGTACTCTGTGTTCTCTTGGCTGCACCATGTTTTTCCTTTCTGTCCAGTGTCCTTTGGAATGAGCATGGATGCTTGATGAAAGCTTGTTGAATGAACTTGAATGGTGCAGAGCCCCTCCTTTGGGCACCTTGCTAGAAGTGCAGTGTTCAGGCCTGGGCTGTGCTAGTGCTGCTTTTTTGGACCCTGCTCAGAACAGGCAGCACATTGTAGAAACAACATAGACTAGGGGAAGGTGACCAGGGCACAGAGGGTTTCGAATGAAACCAAGTCACAATAGAATAGTGATAAACACAAAGCTCCCATTTCTAGAGTGCTTCAGGGCTTTACAGGCTGTGACCTTTGATCCTGAGACCCCAGTGGGTTAGTGGGCTCAGGTCCACATTTGAAAACAAGGAAATTGAGGCTGAGAGAGGGTTAGCAACTGGCTTAAGGTCACGCGGCTGTAAGTATCTGAGGCAGAATTCAAACCCAAGTCTTCCCAAAGCCAAGTCTGACCCTCTAACCACTGAGTTGCCTAGTTGCCAAATGAGACTCAGGGGAAGGATCTGGGGTACCACCTCAGGAAAGGAAGAAAGGAGGAGAGGACAGATTCATGGGAGCAAGCATGTGAAGGCCTCTCGCTCTGAAGAGGGAGAAGCCCTACTGGGTTAGGACCCAGACAGGTAGTTGTTTGTAGCTGGCTCCACAAAGGGAAGGATTCTTCCAACAGGCAGAGCTCTCCAAGGTGCAAGGGGCCCTGGTCTGAGCCTGGCCTCCAAGCCAACACTGGGAAGACTTGTTTGCACTCAGAATCAGAGAGAGCCTCAGAGAGCACACAGTGGAATCCTTCACTGTTCAGAGAAGATAGCCAGGACCAGAAATGAACTGTCCAAGGTCCCAGAGAAACAGGCATTAATTAAGTACCAGACCTGAGTGTAAAGACCCGAAGCCCCAAGGCTACTTTCTGCTGTATTGTACATTTTTCCTGCCTTCCCCATCCCCCAACTGTCCAATCATGACTGCTAACTTCCATCCCAGGAGAATTTCTGGAGGATGAGTGGATACATGGGCCTGCCTCATACAACATGGCTGGAGGATGGGACAGAACCAGCTGGGACAACCTGTCCTCAAACACCAGGTCCTGATCCTTTCTGAAGGGGTACCTGCATGGATTCCTATTCCTCTGGCCTCTCCCGGCTTCCTTTAAGCCCTTCCAGTTCTGAGATTTTATTACTTAAGGATACAGAACAACACGATCACTATGAAATGGGACCATTTTGTTGGCTAGTGTGGATGAACTACCTTTGTTCTGAAGAAATATTCGATGCGGGGAGAGACAAATAATATTGAGATAATATTGTTGTCAAAAAACCCCACAAGAGAATGCTCAGCTTAGGCGGCTCAGACCAATCGCCCTCTGCTGCCAGGAGCCCTCTGTTTACAACTAATTTGCTGATTTCTTCTAGGACAACGTTGAGTCTGATTGGTGCCTTTAGGACTGATGGTTAATAACAATGTCACAGTAAATATTCTCTAGTGTTTTAAGTTTTGTAAAGTACTTTACAAATGTTCTCTCATTTAATCCTTGCTACAACCCTAGGAGGGAGGGGGTGAAAATTTTCCCCCTTTTACAGATGAGACTGAAGCAGTGAGAGATCAAGTGGCTTGCCTAGGGTCACACAACTAGGAAGTGTCTGAAGCTGGATTTGAACTTGGATCTTATCACTACATATCCAGTACTCTCTGCCCATAGAGACGACTGATCTTGGAGGGGGATCTTGCCCCCAGCAATGCTTCAGGTCTTCCCCAGAACTGAATCTTGCCTGACCTGTTCCAAGGGCATTAGTGAGGATTAAAATGACCATCCCAGAAGAAACGGAGGCACCATTTCCATCCTGACTCTCTTTTCCTTCCCCCAGACTTGGGTTTCCAATGGCTTAGAGGAGTTCTTGTTTTGGATCTCCTGTTGAGACTTGAAGTTTTGTCTGACATAGATGAATTCTGAGTCATCCCAAGGGTCAAATAAACAAAAGGAAAACACTGTGTCCCATTGGATTGTGACAGGCTGAAAGGTCAGTGGTGGTTCTGACTCTGATATCTCATTTCAAAAGGCCCTCTGACCATTGCCCCTGTTTTCTGTCACCAGCAGGCTAGAACCTGGGAGGTTCAGGCAATGGGCCCAAAGCAGGAAAACTTTCCATCTTGCCAAGGCCCCATGAGCACTGCATCCAAGTGGCACCCTCCTCTTTTCTAAGCTCCTGGAATCTGGAGAAAAAGCTGATGGTAAATGCCCAAATTCTGCCAGCTCCCTGGGGCACTGGCCAAGAAATGTGTTCCAGGAATGTAGGCTCACTGACAGATAATTAGCAGTCAAAGGGAAACTCCAACTTGATACAAACATTCTGCAATATTGAAGAGTGGTGCCCAAACCAATCTAAAATCACAGGCTGAATCTGCCTCTGGAAGGATGGAAGAAGCATTTGGAGAGAAAACAAAGTGGCCAATAGATGCATTAAAGGAAGAGTCAACTTCAGCACAAGAGGCAAGGAAAGGGAAATGGAACAACTCACCAAAATGCACCAGGAACCTCAAAGGAAAAAAGGGGAAAGCTGAATCAATGCAACGGAACAAAGTTTACGAAGAGTGAAATCCAAGAAGGGCCGGAAATGTCACAAGAATCCGAACGCAGTTAGTGACAAGGTCAGATTGAGAAACAGACTTGGAAGGGAGACTAGGAAGTTCAAACCAGAGGCAAGGGGGAGTAAAGATTCCATATTAGAAAAACATTGAAGAAAGTTGCCCAGAACAGTCAACAGAAATTCCTTTGTAAGTGGGAAAATTGAGTAGTTTTTCAGCATGAAGAAACCTAAAGCCTGTAAGGGTAAAATTTCAAAATGACAAAGACAAAGAGTTAGTTTTAAAAATAAGTTTTGTTGATATCTTTTGTTTCTATATCCCTCTTACGTGCCAGTGTGTCCCTTTTCCTCCCTTCCCAGAGAACTACCCCAGACTGAACAAAACAAGGCAAAGAGAGCTGAGGAAACCTAAGCAACACAGAAGCCAAGTACAGCCTTTGTTTGGTGCCTCTGTGAAGAAGCTGTTGGGACAAGGCAGAGGGGGAGGCTTCTCCTCCATTGTCTCTGGACTCAAGCTCCATCATATTTTACACCATTCAGTTTTAGTCCCCTGACTTTCCTTCTGCCTGTTGATGGTGTGACCATCGCTGTGCTTTGTTTTCTTGGCTCTGCTTACTTCCCTTTGCATCCATTCAGAGAAGTCTTCCTCTGATTCTCAGTGTTCATCCTCATGGATGAATCTTGCAGCACAACTATATTCCATGTAGTCACAGATTGTACTTGGTTTGGCATCCCCCATTCAATAGTGAAGTACTTTGAGTCCAATCTTTTGCTACCACAAAAAGTGCTACTATCAATGGTTGGGGGGGGGGGGTGGAATTCAAGGTCAGCAGGTAAGAATTTATCATAAAATACAGCAAGATTGTGGAACCCCAGAAAAAGTTTTTAGGTAATAATTTTAAATAAGACATGTAATCTGTACAGGAGCTAATAACAAATTTTAATTGAAATAAAAATGGACAAGTGTAGCCTCACATGTGCAGGGAAAGTCACATGTGGCAAGGAAACCTCTTGTATATGGCTGGCAGGGAGGCAGAACGAAGACTTCTGGCCTCTTCTTTCCCCACCTTTCTCCAAGGGAGACTTTTAATTCCTGCTGAGAGGAAGCAGGAAGTTGGGGCCAGAGGCCACTCTGGTCTCCTCCAGAGAGTTTATGGGGCTAGAAGTATATCTCTCTGCTCCCTTAAATATTGTTCATCTAGGGGCAGCTAGAGGGCGCAATGGAGAGATCAGGAGGATCTGAGTTCAAATGTGGCTGAAGACACTTACTAGTTGAGTGACCCTGGGCAAATCACTTAATCCTGATTGCCTCGGGGGAAAAAAAAGGTTTATTCTACAGTGTTCGATGGCTGACTTTGATAGACTTAGCCTTTCTCAGCAATGCAAGGACCTAAAACAATTCCAAAGGACTTATGATGGAAAATCACATCCACATCCAGAGAAAGAACTATGGAGTCTGAATACATAGTGAAACAGACTATTTTCTTTTCTTTTTTTTCTTTTTCATGGTTCATCCTATTAATTCTAATTCTTCTGTACATGACTAATGTGAAAATACATTTAATATGAATGTATATGTAGAGTCTATATCAGATTGCATGTCATCTTGGGGGAAAGGGAGAGGGAGGAGGGGGAGAAAATTTAAAACTTATGGAAGTGAATGTTGAGAACTAAAAATAAATAAACTTAAAAAAAAATAAAACTAAGTCCAAAAAATGTTGTTCATCTAGTGAATATGATCATGTTTGAGTTAATTCCTGATTGCTTTGTTATTTTGGGAAAAAGGGACCACAAACTCTCTATCTATGGCTTGACCCCTTTCTTACTTAACATCACAATGCATATAAATAGTAACTAGAAAAGAAATCAAAGAAGATGCACATGGGAGAATCTATACCAAACAATATGAAACGAAGGAGCTCTCTCTCTCTCTCTCTCTCTCTCTCTCTCTCTCTCTCTCTCTCTCTCTCTCTCTCTCTCTCTCTCTCTCTCTCTCTCTCTCTCTCTCTCTCTCTCTCTCTCTCTCTCTCTCTCTCTCTTTCTATCTGTGTGTGTTCACTCAAGAGAATGGGGTCCTTCCAGCACATCCTAAGGAAAAATCCCCTAAGTCTTAGGAGTACAAGCTAGAAATGGGGACATGATAGACATTTCCAGCTTCTCTCATGCCTTTCCAGAATCTTCTCCTTCAGGGACCTGGGATCCTTCAGGTATTGGTCTTGTCCATCTGCCCACTGGAAGCCAGAATCTGACTTGATGGCCAAAGATACTTGAAGCTTGACATTTGAAGGGTGCTCCCCAAGGGGCACTGGGGAAGGCTCATCAACTCCACCTTCCCTTCAGGGGATTAGCCTCCACCAATAAGGACTTCAGGACAGGAGTTACATAGGTTAGAAAAAAGAATGAAATAGCTGTTGCATCCTAAGTTAGAAAGAATTTAAAATGGATGAGGAAGAATGACCACAAAATATGGGACTGGGGGTGAAAGGAGTTGATGGTCCTAAAGCAAAACTCCCATTTTCCACAAAAAGAGTTTGAGCAACATGGAATCACAGTGAGTGGCTAGTTTCAAAGACAATTGGAAGCCTAGCTTGGTTGGATTTCTTAATTAGTTTTAATGGGTTGTTGAGGCCCAAGAGCTTGTCATATTGTGGCTTGCCTGGTGGTGATTCATCTCTCTGTATGTGGCCAGACTGGTCTTGAGATAAAGGACACAGAATTGATCACAGGGCCTGAACTAAAAGCCTTCGTAACTTGGTGGGACCTGTCAGAGTTTACCAAATTCTGCCTGGATGAGCTTAGAGACCCTAGGGCCACCCGAACCTTGTCACAAGGCATTAGAGGAGACTTTACTGCTTCACATTAGAAATAGCTAGAGGAAAAAATATGATTAATTTTACCTCTCTAGACATTAGTAAAAAATGGAAAAATGTCAGAAACTGAGATTATCTTCTATTTGCATTGTAAATATATTATATGTACAGATATTTACTTCTTTTGTCTGCTGTTAGAATGGGAGCTACATGAAGGTAGGAATTGTGTTTTTACCTTACTTTGTATCCCTAGAACTTAGCACAATGCCTAATGCATAGTAAATGCTTATTGATTAAATGGGGGGAAAGTATAATGAGTATTTATCTATTACATTAAATGTCAATAGTATAGATTTACCTCCTAAAAAGAAAAGGGCTATAGAAAAGTGTTTTTTTTTAAACTGAAATTCATTAACTTATTACTTACAGGAAATACAGTTAAAGAAAAAAGATTTAAAATAAGAGGTCCTAAAATAGATCACCCCCACTGCAAGTCAAAAGAAAAGTAGCAATACCAGTGACAACCTCAGATAAAATGGAATTCAAGTGCTGTGAAAAGGGACCTAGGCTATTCTACAATGTGAAAAGAGCTTCAGATGATATGCAGGTGTGGGACACCAGGCACTCACTCATCATTATTCACAAAAGACTCTTTCCATGAGGACACTTCCTCAGCCCATGCAGGTCACAACTAGCCTACAATGGAGCAAGTAAGTTCTAGGGAGCTGCTAGAGACACAAAGTTAAGTAATTTGCTCCTAAATTTCAGCAAGAGGATTCTAACTCATTTCTTCTTGACTCCAAACTCAGCACTCTGGCCATTATACAATACTTTCTTTCCAATAAATACATATTAATGTTAAATTTACATGTACCCAATGCTTTGGCAGGTCAATTAATGAAAGATAAATAGCACTGCAAGAAGTACATATATAATAATAGACTCCAATGTTCCATTGTTAGAATATTTTAAATCTAGTAAAAAGATTTAATAACAAAGAGAGCAGATACAACAAACTGATTCTTAAGTTTTGAGTAACATACATGTGGGCAACTAGGTGGTACAGTAGAACCAGGAAGACTCCTCTCCCTGAGTTCAAGTCCTACCTCTACACTCACTAACTGTGTGACCCTGGGCAAGTCACTTAACCCTGTTTGCCCAGCTCCTCATCCATAAAATGTGTTGAAGAAGGAAATGGCAAAGCACTCCAATATCTCTGCCAAGGAAAACTCCTAGTGGGGTCTCAATGAATTGAAAATGACTGAAATGATTCAGCAACAACAGACACTTATATTTGAGGCAGTTAATTAAAAGAAACTAGGAGCATTTTCTTAAAGAGCCCACAGAGCTCTAACAAAAAGAAGTTGTAGACTTGGGCAGGAAGAGGCTCTGGGTCAATTTAAAAAGACAATTGACACAAATGATTTTCATATAATGTGCAACATAATATGAAATAAAAAACAATAACAGGAGTAAAAGATATGAGGCTACTTTGAGGTGACAAATGGTTGGACCAGAATTCTGTTTAAGGAGACATCAGAAAACCAAAATGGAACATTTAAAAGATAACACTCATACCATTCATGCAGGTCTTTGGGTGCAGCCAAGACTGTTCTTAGAGGCAAGTGGATAGCACCATGTGAGTGCCTACTTGGATAAGAAAGAGAGACACTAAAGGAATTTTGAAGCAAAGGCATTTTAAAGAGAGCAGTCTTAGTACAAAGGACAGGAGCAAAGGAGTGGCAATAAATGCTGGACCCAAAATAATTAGTCATGGAAAAAGCCCTCCTCTTGATAAATATCACCTAGTAGTTTTTTCAAGAAGATCAATAAAAATTAAGAAAGAACTAGAACATTTAGTAATAATAGGAAATCAGCAGAGTGGAAATGAAACAAATGTGAAGGGGATTCAGCCCATCCTCAAGGCAGATCACACGTATACCGGGGACAACGTAGGTGAAGTGAATGTCTAAGTGCAAAAAGAAAAACGTTCAGCAAGAACACAAAGGGAAATCTCAACCTGACGGATTCAGAGGAAGTTATCAATGAAGTGGCCTCCCCAGAAGAGTCATCACGATGTGGTCAACTGGTCAGTTTTTCCAAAGAATAGACATCCCCGACCTAAACAATCTGTTTCTAAACTTGGAGTTTGAATGTTCCTTAGTTCTTCTCATGAGGCAAATATGACTTGATCCTAAAAACTGGTAGATGTCACTGTGAAAGAAAATTACAGGCCAACTTCATTGTTGCTGTTTCTTTGAGGAGGCAAAGCAATTGGGGTTAAGTGACTTGCCCAAGGTCACACAGCTTGTAAGAGTCAAGGATCTGAGTTGGATTTGAACTAAGGTCCTCTTGACTCCAGGACCAGTACTCCATTCACTGTGCCACCTAGTCATCCCACCAGCTTCATTGTGAAGTGTAGCAAAATACTAAACAGCTATTAGCAAACAATAAATCAACACATTTTTAAAAATTTGCTCATCCTGATGAAGTTGGATTTTTAACTGGTACGTAAAAAAGACTCTGTGTGAGAAACGCGTCAGGACAATACATCAAGGTATTAGGTTGTCCACCTCGGGGTGTGAGGGGAGATGATTGGTGGTCAGGGTGATGGTGGTGGCTTTGCCTGACCTGGGCTGCCTCCTGTGTCTTGTAGCTTCTGCTGCCCTCTGGGTGACTGTTAGAGAAGATGCCAGGCCCCTGGATGAGGGCTCCAAGGAGTGGGTTGAAGCAGACCTGAAGGTCTGGGAGTGGGGTGGGGAAGGTGCTGCTATCCCCCAGGCCTGTTGGATTTATGGAAGGAAGTTGGAATTTTTAGCCTGGAGAGTGGCAAGTGTAGGAGCAACATGTTATCTGCTTGCAAGCATAGGAAGGACCATTGCACAGGAGATTAATTAAGACTAGTCCTTCATGGTACTCCACAACAGCAGAGGCATCTGATTCCCAAGTGAGAAGTGGAGAGTGGCACACAATTACTGAGTAAGAGACCTTGGACAAGTCCCCCAAAAGTTACTGTTTATTTATTTTTAACATTCTTTTCTTTTTAAATTGAAGAAATGATTGAGGATAAAATGGTTGGATTTTAGATTGTATCTAAGCAAATGTTATGTGATCCATACAAAAAGAAAAGTAACAGATTGGGAAGAAATTGAGGTGGTGATAGTTGATAAAAGTCTGTCTTTGAGAATCTGTTACAAACTGCCATGAAATGACTAGTGATGTAGTCTTAGATGGATAAAGAGAAAGGACTAGACGATGGGGAGAGGGAAGGGAATAGGTATTTATGGAGTGAGCCCCTGCTTGCCATGCTCTGTGCCAAGAGCTGATCTATACAGCAGCTCTGGAAGCAGGGGATATTATCATCCCCATTTCACAGTTGAGGAAACTAAGGCAACAGAGGATTACAGACCTAGTAAGTGTCTGAAGCCAGATATGAACTCTGTCTCCTGACTCCAGACACAATGCTCTATCTGCTGTGCCACCCACTTGCCTCAGATAATTGATAGGCACTGAAATTCTGGAAGGCAGAAAAAACAAATGATTATTAAGTATTGAAAAATTGTTCAAATTCTCTGTTTTTGTCTTTCATTTTTATGACTTCATGGATTGATGTCTTGACTTGTGCATGAATTGGATTGAATTGAGACACAAAGTTGTCAACCTCAGTCTCTCTTTCAGAGTCATTGAGGTTCAGTGGCAGGACAAAAGTCAGATGGCTGGAGATGACTGGAGCTTGTTGTGGCATTGTTGATGTCGACCAAGGTCTAAGCTCTCCACAGCACCTGCTTCAGATGCCTTAGCAGCCACTGGAACAATCTGCTCCCATCCACCCATTCTGATGGGAAGTCATCACATGTTCGGAGGAGACGCCCCCAATTCACCGGTAGGCCTGAGATCTGTTGGCTAACCTCATTTAGCCTGTCTGCCCAGACGCTTTTCTGGGCTGTGGCAGCTGCTTGTGCTCCAGTTTCTGGAGCCCCAATTGAGAGCTAAGTGGCAAGGGGATCCCACAGGTGGATGAGTAGACCTCACCCTAGAGGGGCTCATCCTCCTGAACACCCCATGTTCCAAACTCTCTAGTCATCCAAGAAACGAGAGTTAAACAGCTTGAGAGTACCACTTTACACCCAATGGGATGATAAGAAATAGTTAAAAACAAAACTCAGTGTTGATGGAGCTGTAGGAAAATGGACACTCTTTTACATACAAATTGGTGGAAGTGCAAATTAGTGCGGTCTTATTGCATGACTCCCTGGAAACACATTGGACACATCACAAAATGATCATGGCTCTGTCCTCTGCCCCGGTCAGATCACTCCCACAGGACAGTGGTCAATCCTGGACCCCAGGGTTGGAGAGAGTCCAGAGGGGGCCACCATGATGGAGAAGGGCCAGACTTGTCCCTGTGATGGGAGGGCTGGTGGAAGGACATAGGAATGTTTAGCCTAAGAGAAGAGGAGATTCAGAAAGACATGAGAGCTGTCTTCAAGCCCCTGAGGATCCCAGACTCTTTGGACTCAGAGGGCAGAACCGGAAGGGCTGGATGGAAGCTGCAGAGTCCAGTGTGGTGCATGGAAGGAAGAATGCAGGCTGCCCCCAAAGGTAGGGCCACGTGTCAGGGCTGTTAATGGGTGATTCCTTTGAGATGTGAACTGGACTCGAGGGAACCTCCCAGCTTGCAGATTCAGTGATCTTCAGATTGTGCTGATGTCTAGGTGCCTGACCCTAGCCTCTCCTCACTTCCCCAGGTTCTGTGCTCCACCATCCCCAGAGCACCCTGGACAAATGCTGGGCTCTCTTCTACCTCTCTGCCCTCATGCTGATCACCTGTGGGTGGCAATGATTAGTCTAAAAAGCGCATTTATTCAATCAAATGTCCTCTCCCCATATCTGCTGCATTTCCATGGAGTTCAGTCATACACATGCCATAAAGGTATATGGCTCTTCTCCGGCAAAGGAATAAAATAAAATGTGTTAACACAGAAAAGGGTACTGTGGGTGTTTCCTTCCCACTCATGGCCCCTCCCAATCCCAGGCAGGTCTAGGGGGTGGGGTTGGGGTGGGGGAGAGGGGGGGATGTTGCCTGAGGAACCTGGGGTGTCTTCCCTACTCCTCTGTGTCCCGTGGCCTCCCTGGGCATCCCTGCCGCTTCTGAGGAGGAAATCTTGCCACCATCACCACTCGGTTCATCTTGTGTCATTCTCTGTCACAGTTGCTCATACAGGGCATACAGCATTCCTCACAGTGGCTCTAGGAAACAGGCTCAGTGAGAGAGTCTTGCAAAGCTAGGGGTTGGCAGGCAGCGTGCCAGGCTGCTCATCAGCTCTCCTCAGCCAGCTCCCTGGCTCCCTGGGGTTTTTGGCAAGCCTGAAGCCATGGGAACACTGTGTGTGGAGAAGGTGGTTGAATGCCCACAAGTAACTGGTAGTCAAAGCCCAGAGAGGAAGAAGCAGAAAGGTAGTGGGGGAAGACAGAGAATCCCTGGCTATGGCTGCCTCACTCCCCCTTCCCTCAGCTGTGCCTGCTGCATTCAACCTGGGCCCCTTACTCCCCAGGGTTGAAGGGGGCTGGCAGAGCCAGGCAAAGGATAGACTCTCTAGCTCCTGGGAGGGCAGTGCTGGCAAGAGCCACTTGGCTCAGGGGCCAGGGTAAGTGATACCTTGAGCTTGGAGAGGATGAAAGGGTGCTGGCCTCACCGATGTTGCTAAAAACAAAACAAACAGGCTGATGACTGGGTGCCACTGTGAGCCTGGCGGGACATCTGAATGGCCCATGTTCTCCTGGCTTTTGTCTGGCCTCTAAGGCCCCTGAAATTCACACTCTCAGGTCAGGAACAAAGACTGTCCACTACTGGATACACTGGAGTATGAACAAGGAGAGTCAGTCAGTCTAGGGGGAGGAGGAGAGTGTACCAGATCCTTGGCTTTCCAGGGGCCAAGGCAGAAGGAGGTTGAGCAGGTGTGCTCAGGGCTCTGTGAGGACAAGGCAAGGCTTGCCCATGTCACCACTAATCTGGGACAGCTGAACTGGCAGGGGACCCTGAGCATATCCCCTGTCATGCTGGACAAAGCTTTGGAAGAATTGCTGCATTTCAGAGGTGGAAGGAGCTAAAATGCCCTTGTAGCCAGGGCTTCCTAAGATCATTTGGCCCCAGAATCCCCTGGGGCTTGAAATCTAACAATGGACAAAAGAGGAAAAAGCAGAGAAGTTGTTCATGGAGAATGCGTCCTGTGTGCCAGATGCTTTTTTCTCTTAGTGCATGCTCTTGCTTTGGAGAGACTTGGGGGCCATTACCACCTCTTCCCAAACTCCTGTCCCAAGATGGTGCTGGCAGGGCTGGTCATAGACTCAGATGATCTTCTGGCTGGCAGGGCCTCAGCATAGACCTGAACAAGGACCCTGGGTCTGACATCCCTAACACTGTGCAGGGGCCTTGAAGAAGCTCCAGGGGCCCACAGACCTTCCATTTCCTCCATTGCTTTGGCTTCTGCCCTCTGGGACCAAGCAGGGTGGACTGTAAGTCAGCGGGTCAGTCAACAGACATTCTCCAGTGTCCACTCTGCACCAGGATGGTGTGCTAACACCAGATAAAATTCTCATTCCCTTCCACGTCTAGTACCTTGTTAGATGGGGGACGTTCATATCCTCCTGATGTCTTCTTTTCTGCAGGCTAAAAACTGAGTCCTGATCGTCACGTGGTGGGAACTCAGGACCTGTTGTTGGTTCTCCTGGTCCTTCTCAGATTATGAGAACCAATTCCATCCTTCCAGAGGAGGCCTGACCACCCCAGAGTCCAAAGCCGGTCCTTCCTCTGTCTGCTATGAAACCTTTCTTCATATAACTGAAGGCTGGAGGTGTGGGGTGGGGTTGTTTTCTTGGCTGCACTAGCAGACCATTGGTGCACATCAAACTTGCATTCAGAACCCCAGATCTTTTTCAGACAGATGGGTTCCATTGGATTGTTCCATTGGATGAGGCCCATTGTTCTAGTGGCCAAGCTCTTCTTCGGACCTTGTCTGTCACGTGGTCTTTGAGCTCTTTCCCCGCTTCAACCTCCCTGCCCCCCCCTCCCCGGCAAGATGCATGTTATTTAATAGATTGGCCTGAGCCCTGTGTCCCATCACATGACTTCCTTTGTCTCTCTTTGCTTCCTGGCCCTTAGTCATCACTGGATAACCGTTAATGACTGATTCCCTCCAGATGAACTCCGCTAATCCCAGGGACTCTCACTAGCTATCCAATCAATCCCATACGGTATGAGGGACTGGCAGAAACCTAGGTGTTCTATGCCTGCAAGTGGCCTACTTGGCAGCTCTCTTGGACAGAACATCTGCCCTCCCTCCATCTGAGTTGTTGACGAGGCACTGAATGGTGCAGGGCCTGGCCTGACTTGGGGCCTCATGGAGGCTGGTTCTGGCCATTCAGTTGGTCCTGAATCCTCCATCAACATCTCTTGTCCACTGAAGGAGCCTTGGTCAAACCGAGACAAATTCTTCAATATTTCCCTGATCCGCCAGCCTGGGGATCCTGGCAGGCAGGCAGGCATTTCACATTTATTGAACACCTACTGTGTACTGGATACCATGCTGCCCTGAGGAACTGGAGTAGGGTAGAGGCTCCCGGTCTGGAGAGGGCTGTGTCAGAGGCATGGCTGCCCCTGACTGAGTCCTTCTCTGCACCTCAGTTTCTTTACCTCTAATGTGAAAGAATTGGCCTGAATGCTTACTAAGGTCCCTTCAACTCGGTCTCCTGGGATCCTCCCAGGAAAGCTGCCCCTCCTGCCCTGCTAGTGTCCACTGAGGACCCCCTTGGGCCCCTGAGGAAGAAGTGAGGGGCTCAACCCAGTGAGAACTCTGCTCCTTGGAAGCTTCTGGGGTCCCTGGCTGGTCCTGTTTTTCTACTCAGGCTTTGGGTGGGGCTCAGTGGGGCTCTGTCTCCCTTGGTGGCCTCAGTGCCAAGTACTGTGTGCCCATCATCTCTTGCCCACCAGGTATGATCCCTTACTGGCTAGCATTTGCACCACAAAAGCACTCTCAGGAGCAGGTGGCCAAGCCCCTGACCATCCCTTTATCTCTTGTCCTGCACTATCCCCAGAAGCAGGTGCTAGGGAAGGTCTAGGTAGTTCTGACCTGTGGGTGTCCTCCTTTGCCTCTCACAGACCTTCCCCAGGGATAGGCTCTTTAAGCTGAGGCCTCTCCAGGAATTCCCCTCTGTGAATTATTTCATATTTATCCTGCAGAGAGTTTGCTGTGTGGCTGTTTGTTTGCATGTGCTCTCCCCAATTTGATTGTGAGATCCTTCAGAGCAGGAGCTGTCTTTCCATAAATTTGACTCAGTTCTCTACATACTTGAGAAATAAAGCCTTTATCAGAGAAACATACTGTAATGTTATAATTACTGTGCATTTCCCTCCGTCCTATCTTCTCTCTCTCCTTTTACCCTGTCCATCCTCAAAAGTGTTTTGCTTCTGACTTTGGCCTCCACCAATCTGCCCTCCCTTCTGTCGGTCTCCCCCCTTCTCTTGTTCCCTTTCCCTCCTACTTTCCTGTAGGGTAAGGCAAAATTTCTATGCTCAATTGAGTATGTGTGTTATTCCCTCTTTGAATCAATTCTGATTAGGGTAAGGTTCAGGCATTTCCTACATCCTCCCCCATCTTCCTCCCACTGTAAAAGCTCTTTTCACCTCTTTTATGTGAGATAATTTCCCCCATTCTACCTTTCCCTTTTCCCTTCTCCCAGTGCATTTCTCTTTCTTATCCCCCTTTTTTTGGATATCCCATTAAAATTAACCGACACCTATATCCTCTAGGTATGCTCCTTCTATTTGCCCTAATGGTGACTAAGTTTTTAGGAGCTACAAGTATCATATTCCCATATACCTTATGATTTCCCTTTCCTGTTTACTTTTTAATGTTTTTCTTGAGTCTTATATTTGAAAGTCAAATTTTGTATTCAACCCTGGTCTTTTCATCAGGAATGCTTAAAAGTCCTCTATTCCATTGAATATCAGTTTTTTTCCCCTGAAAGATTATACTCAGTTTTTCTGGATGGGTGATTCTTGGTTGTAATTCTAGCTCTTTTGCCCTCTGGAATATCATATTCCAAGCCCTCTGATCCTTTAATATAGAAGCAGGTAATCTTGAGTTACCCTAACTGTGACTCCACGACACTTTGATTGTTTCTTTTTGGCTACTTGTAATATTTTCTCCTGGACCTTGGAGCTCTGGAGTTTGACTATAATATTCCTGGGAGTTTTCATTTTGAGATCTCATTCAGGAGGTGATAGATGGATTTTTTCCATTTCTATTTTACCCTCTGGTTCTAGAATATGAAGGAAGTTTTCCTTCATAATTTCTTTATTTGATCATAGTTTTTAGGTAGTTGGTATTTCTGAAGTTATTGCTCCTCAGTCGTTGGTTTTCCAATGAAATATTTCACATTTTCTTTTATTTTTCCTCTTTTGATTTTGTTTTTACTGCTTCTTGATGTCTCATGGAGTCATTAGCTTCCATTTGTCCAATTCTAATTTTTAAGGAATTATTTTCTTCATTGAGCTTTTGTATTTCCCTTTCCTTTTGGCCAATTCTGTTTTTTAAAGGAGTCCTTCTCTTCAATGGAGTTTTGTGTCTCTTTTCCCATTTGACCCATTCTTTTTCTAAGGTCTCATTTTCTTCAGTACTTTTTGTGCCTCCTTTACCCAGCAGCTGACACTTTTTTCATTATTTTCCTGCATCACTCAATTCTTTTCCCAATTTTTCCTCTACCTTTCTTGCTTGAGCTCTTGCAGGACATGAGACCATTTCACATTTTTCTTGGAAGCTTTGGATGCAGCAGTTCTGCCTTTGTTGTCTTCTGCTGAGTTTGTGTTTTGCTCTTTCCCATCACCATGGTGACTCTCTGAGGTCAGGCTCTTTTTTGTTGTAGCTGTTTTACTCATTTCCCCAGCCTAGTTCTTGACTTTTAACTCCATGCTACAGTTGGACTCTGTCTCTGGGGTAAAGAGGATACTGTGCCAAGCCTCAGGTGTCTCCTGCAGCTGCTCTCAGGTGGTAGGACCTAAGAAGAGGTGAGGTTGCTGTTCTCCTGGCCTGTGCTTGGACCACAAGCACTCTTTCCTGCCCTACAGCTATAAGGAGGGCTCGTGCTCTTCTGTGGCTGTGGTGTGCTGGTGCTCCTCCTCAACCTGGGAGTGTGACCGAGGACTGTAACTCAGATCCATGTATGGGCAATTCAACAGGCTCCTGCACCCAATGCTAGCCAAGGGGGCCCTGTGATCTCCTTCTGACGTTTTGTATGACCCCCTTACCATTTGTGGGCTGAGAACTCTGTAGTTCTCACTAGTGATTTAGTCACTTCCAAGGTCTGCTTTTGGTTTACCGAGTCCAGGTCTGCACTGGACAGTGCTCTGCTCTCACCCTGGGTTTCCTAGCGATGCCATCAGCTGTCTTGGGATGGAAAACTGTTTTACCCCATCCTTCTGTGGGTTCTGCCACTGCAGAATTTGTTTGGAGGTGGTTGGATGACTCTGAATCGATCGGAGGGACTCTGGTAACACCTTGTGGGTCCTTGGGCATGTCACAAGCAGAAATGTCCTTCTCTACAGTGGGGATAACAATGTCCACTTTTTTCCTGTGAAGGATGTTGTACTTCCTCTGCTCCATGTGCTAATCAGTCTACTTTCTCTGCTCCACTGTTATCTTTGCCCTCCAGGTGTTGATGTGACCCCCCCTTCAAGGCTTAGGCTGAGGGCTGCCATCTTCCTGAGGTCTTCCCTGATAGCCCCTGCACTCAGGAGTGGCTGGTTCCACTGAACTTGGGGAGCATAGCAACCCAACCCCTCAACTGAGAGGTGGGAGTCTTGACACCCCTCTGACATCTTGGGACATGATATGAAAGTCTGTCTGGGCCCTGGGGCATGGGGAAAGGCCTGGTCAGATCTTAGGTGGGAAGACATAGTTCCTGAGGCCTGGGCCAAGTCCCTGATTCTGAGGAGGCCCATCAGGCATTCCCAACACCCAGCCTGGGGGGTGAGGGTGGGGGGAAGGGTATGGAGGGTGTGGAATAGGAATATTTGGGGTTGAGGGCTGTTGAAAATCCCCCCTCATGAGAGTGCTCTCATTGGGGGATGGGCTGCTGAAGAAGAGCTCTCCAGGCAGAGACAGAATGACTGGAATTGAGGATACTGGAGAGGGGGTTCCCATTTAGGCAGAGGCCTGAGGTCCTTCCCAACCCTGAAGGTGTGGCCTTCTATGATCCCTTGGAAACACTAGGGCTTGGACTTAGAGATCCTCTGTGATTCTGTCTGAATAGCACAGTTCTTGGTATGAGCCCTCTTGTCTTGCTGCTGGGCTCTGTGTGGGGGTCATTATTGTGTCTCACCTTTCTGAGCATCCCCTCTGAGGTGTCAGGGCGCCAGGCAGCATCTGAAAGGCAGGATGCCCCAGAGACAGAGGAGCCCCTGGGCCTCATCTTCCCCTCCCCTCTACCCCTTCATCCTCCCCTCCCCTCTCTTCCTTTCCCCTTCCCTCTCTTCCTCTCTCTTCCCCTCTCCCCCCCTGCCCTCAGCTTTCCTCCTTCCCTCACACAGGCAGGATGAGGATAGCCCCCTAGTCTCCAGGGACCTCTGTAGAGGAAAGTTTGAGCCGGGCCTTTCACATACTCATGTGCTCACTCTCCAGAGGAAAGGTGGAAGGGGAAAGCTATAATGGGGCCCATTATTAGTGAATCACCAGGGGTGCTGTTTTTGTATACAAGGGAGCATCCGCATCACTCACCCTGGGACTATGAAGTCACACAGCCTCCGACGCCAGGAAGGTTGGACAAACAGCCCAGCAGGGTAGAGAGAGACAGCTTGTATTTTGAGTCCGGGCTTCCTGGGACACCCAGTCTACCAGCCATGGTCCCTCAGGTAGGCAATGTTCTCAGGACCATCTCTGAGCCCTTCCCCTGGTGGCTGAGGCAGAATGCACACCTCTGACACACCAACACAGCTCGTTGGTGTTATGCCCAAAGGGACAGTCGCCAGCAGAGAACAGGAGGCATGCCCTCTGGGGCCTGGCTGTGCCACACTCCTCTGAGCTCCTGTCTTGTTTAGCCTCAAGCAGTAACCCCTAGAAACCCTTTCTCAGGAGGTATCTTTTGTGCCTTGGGGGCTCCACTCTTCTAAATCTCCTGGCTCTGGGCAGAACATGAAAGCCCTTGGCTGACCTTTGGGCCAGGCTAAGTGCAACCCTGGGCTAGGCTTTCTCCATATCTGGTCTGTAAGTCCCCTCCGCTGCACTCCCCAGCCACTGGCTCCAACACCTGCCACCATGTGTGCCTGTCCCAGCCTCCCCAGCACCTGCACACTGGGGACCCCCATTAGTTCTTGCTGCCACCCCTGCACCTGCACACAATCTTCTTAGGCTGATGTCTCCTCCTCTCCTCACAGCCTCAGATCCCTCATTAACCAAATGGAAGGGCCCTCCTAGTTGGACATTTCATGTTCTAAGGGCCTTCCCAGTGCTGACTCTGTGCTAAGATCACTTCTGGGTCTGATATTCCATGTTCTATATGCTAAGGTTCTTCTAGCCCTGACATTCCCTGTTCTAAGGTCCTTACAGCTGCAACATTCTATGTCTGAAAGTTCCTTCCTTATTCTATATTCTAAGGTCCCTCTAACCATGACATTCAGTATTCCAAGGGCTCTTCCATGGTCTATGTTCTACCCTCCTAGCTCTGACATGCTAAGTTCTGTGTTCTAAGGCTCTGATGTTCCTTGTCTTTAGTTTGGCCCAAGAATTTACTCCAAAGGAACTCTGCATCTCCCACAAAGACGAACTTTAACCCCTGTAAGGGGATGGATGCTGGGATGTCCAACCCCACCAGTTCAGGGTTAGTCTTGTACTTTCAGTGATTTCTACTTTGGACCCAAGGCTGAGATGAATCTCCATAGTTTAGGAGGCTTCATCTTGCTGAGATGAGAGCACCAGAGCTTCTAATAGAGATACATAGATAGGTAGATAGACAAATAGATGGATAGATGGATGGATGGATGGATGGATGAAGACATAGATAGATGGATAGATAGATAGATGGGCAGAGAGACCCTTTACTAAATCTTGCTATGTGGCAGACATTGTTCTAAATACTATAAATAAAAAGACAAGCAAAGAAGAGCATTCCTGCTTTCAAGGCCTTTCCACTCAGGTGGGAATTCAGTACCAAAGGGGAGCTGGCAATGTGGAGTTGGGCAGGGTACAATGCCTTAGAAGACCCAATTTGGTACTGGTGGCTGGCGTCAGCCTCTGAAAAGAAAGCTGCCGAAAAGGAATGATTCCAGGGCCCCTCCCGAGGAGGTGATTCAGGGACTGAGTTGTGGGCAACAGCACAGGTCCTTTCCCTGGGACCCAGGAGGAGGCCTTGGACAGGTGCTAGGGTCCCCTAGCCTCTCCTCTGCACTCAACCTGCTGGAGTTCTGCTTGGCCCGTCCATCCTTTGCGAAGCCCACCTCCAGACCCAGAGTGTTTGCAATAAGCAGACCTAGCCGGGGCTCGCACTGACCTGGTTCAGCCTGGGGTTAGGTGCATAGCAGCAAAGACTTTGCAGCAGGATTTGGTGGGGAAGAAAGGGTGGTGGCTCAAACCCTCCCAGCCTTGCCTTTGGTTCTCACAAGGTCCCTGTAAGACAGTCCAACCCTGGGTGGAGCAGAGGAGGGGGCAGGGCAGGTGATGAAGAGTCATCTGATCGGCTGTCTACCTGTTCCCAATCATCTTTTACAAATGTCTTGTAAAAAACAAAGCTATCATCTCCCTACATCATCTCCTACACAGAACCTTCTCGTTGACTTTAGAAAAGGAAAGTTCAGCAGAGCTAACCAACACCAGCCTATGCCTGACAGCGCGTGCCTCCTGTGGCAGCGGCCCCCCCTCCCAAACTCCAGGGCTGAGGTCAGTAGGCACTGACAGTGACAGTCGCCTGAGTGCATCCTTGGGTCCTGCTTCCTGGTCCCTGCACCCTGCTCTGGCAGTCAGGCTCACACCCTTGGGACACTGGGGGACCTCATCCCACCCAGATCCTGCCTCTAAGTCGGTTGCTCGAAAGTGCTCTCTGCCACAGGGGACTGGCCCCTTCCCAAGGCTGACCCCGTAAATGTGAATGTTATCTTCTTTCTAGAGTGGAAGGTCTTTGAGGGTAAGGACTGTCTCTTTAACAGTATTTGCGTCCCTAGTGCTTAGTGCAGTGGCCAGCATGTGGAAGTGCATGCTGTTTCATTTATGTTTCATTTATTCCATCCATGCCCAGGTCTCCTTTCCAGACTATGGGCAGTGTTAGCTGTCCTCCTGGTTCTATGCTCTTGGTAATTCTCCCACCTCCTTGTGTTTGTCTTTGATTCTGGTGCAACTGTATTCCATTGTGTACATACACTACCATTTATTCAGTCAATAGCACCCAATCCATTTCCACTTGTTTCTGTGAAAAGAGCTGCTGGGAATAAGGTAGAGCCCTTTCCTCTATCTTTGATCTCCTTGGGGTACATGCCTGACAGATCAAAGGGTGTGAACCACTGAGTCACCTCCTGAGCACGATACCAAGTGGTTTCCAGCACAGTTGGACCAATTCTCGGCTTCTTCAGCAGTGCCTCAGTGGGTCCATCTTTCCACAGCCCCTCCAACATTGATGATCGGTGCATTGCATCTTTGCCAGGTGGCTAGGTCTTTTTGATCACTGTGTCTTTTATTCAGGACTTGGAGCCACCTTGTATGCTGACCAGCTGGCTGGAGCATTTGGAAACCCTGGCTCCTCGGAAGTAGGCTTGCTGAGGACCAGCACTGAGGAGAAGCGGTGTGACTGGGGCCGGACTCTGCCTTCTCTTCCTTTGCAAACTTCCTTCTCTCATCAGTCTTCAGACCCATTCTCTTCTGTTACCCCGAATTCCTGGAGCCCTCTGCTGCGAGCAGCCTCAGAAGCTGTTTAGGAAGCAGGCACGAGAAAATTGAATCTCATCCCCAGGTACAGCACCGGCATAGCTCGGAAATATTGCAGGGCAGGTTTCAGATCAGTGCAATACGGTGAACATCACAATAGAGCTGGTCCCACCAGTTTTTTGTTTTTCTAGTACATAGGAAAGTGATATTTATACTATGCTATAGTTTACTAAGTGGGAGATAGAATTATGTCTAAAAATGTACATACCCTAACTTAAAAAGACTTTACTGCTAAAAAATGCTTCCCATCGCCTGCACCTCCAGCTAATTGCATGATTTTTGCTGGTGGAAGGATATTGATAGCGGCTCACTGGTCAGGGGGGTCATTGCTGAAGATCAAGAGGGCTGGGACAGTTTCTTAACATCTGACAACAATGAAGTGTTCAGCATCCTTTTATTGGGACACTTGGAGGCCATTGTGGGGTTAACTGGCCTAATTTCAACATTGTTGTGTCTCATTGTTGTGAAGAAGACTAGAGGAAAGGGAGAGAGACAGGGCTGGTAGAGCAGCCAGAACATGCCCATTTATCAGTTAAGTTCACTGTTTAATGTGGGTGCTGTTCCTGGTGCCTCCAAATAACCCCCACAGTAACATCCAAGATCTCTGATAACAGATCTGCGTAACAGACAGAGGAATAGTGAAAAGGTTTGAAATATTGCAAGAATGGCCAGAACGTGGCACTGAGGCGCGATGTGAGCGCTCCCAGAGACTTTCTCGATGCGGGGCTGCCACAAACCTTCAATCTGTAGAAAAAAAATGCAGTATTTGCAAAGCACGATAAGACCAAGAGAGATAAAAGGAGGGATGCCTTACACAATTTTCTTTTGATGTCTAGTGCCCTCTGGTGGCATGATCCTGTCAACAAAGAGGACCAGGAAGCTTACTGAATACAACACTACCTTATTTTACAGATGGGGAAACTGAGTCCCATTTAAGAGAAAGGGACGAGTGTGCATTAGGGACTGGGCCAGGATAAGTGCCGCAGATTTCTGATTTCCAGTCCAGGACTCTCTTTTTCCTTTCAAAAATTTTCTCCAAACATAACTATTAAAGAAAGCCATCCAAGATGCTGATCTCTCTCTAGGGATTTTTGCTCCTCCCCTTCCACCCACTCACAGCCCAGAAATTGTCTCTCAGTCCTCTCTCTCTGAGGGGACTGGGTACCCCTTACTGGGCTAGCCTCTTGCTGCTAGGCATCTGGCCAGGCACTGCCTCCATCTGGACCTTAGGCTCCCATGAAGGCTGGTCCAGGCCACAGTAGAGAGAAAAAGGGTGGAGGGGGTCTTCCCCAAGGCAGTCCTTGATAGCCCATCTGAAAGGTGGTGTCACTGGCAATGAGTATCGGTGCTGGAAGACCTCTCAGGGTCTGTGGGGTGGACTTTTCTTTCTTGGGGTAGATGACAATACATATGGTCTCTGTCCTGTGTGGTTCTGGGTCAAGTCCTTCTGTAAATCAGGGGTCTGCCCGAAGGGCTGAGCAGAGATAGAGTGGTGATGCTGGGATTGACCATAGCTACGTGGCCAGCCCACTTCCCTCCCCAGGTACAAATGGACTGGCTGGCCACTGTGGTGCCACTGACACCACTTCCTGAAGGACGCCTTTCTTGTGCCCCAGCCACCCTGCTTTCTGTTGCTCCTGATATTAACAATCAGAGGGATCTTTTGAGGAGGGGAGCTTTGAAGGATGGACTTTGCTGTAGTGAGTCAATCACTTTTTTTAAAAAACCCACAATAAATGTAAGGATCTTCTTTGTCCCTCTCAGTCACCTGACTGAAGTGCAATCGATGAACATTTATTACTCACCTACTCTGTGCACCTGTTAGTCTGATCCTTGGTGTGTTGGGGAAAGCATCTGAAAACGTCTTTGCTTTAGTGAAGGATCTGCTCCTTACAGGTTCTCCATCTAATGATCTGCTCCAGAAAGGCTTTCCAGAGACGCTCTAGAGGGCAGGCGGAAAGGCCTGGCTGCTAATGTCCTCTAGAACACCTGCCCATGGCAGGCTTTTATTCCTTCAGAACCTTGTCTTTC
Source organism: Bettongia penicillata ogilbyi (assembly GCA_023548195.1). Taxonomy (NCBI): domain Eukaryota; kingdom Metazoa; phylum Chordata; class Mammalia; order Diprotodontia; family Potoroidae; genus Bettongia; species Bettongia penicillata. Next base: position 1,570,815 of record JAJHZJ010000010.1, on the reverse strand, counting down.
CAGCGACATGATTCCTCAAGTGTCTTTAAACTGTAAGAGTCTGTACTGATTCAAAGAAGACACGAGTGAATGCAGATTAATAAAAACAATAAGCCAAGGGAGTTGGGACAGGCAGGAGAGGTCGCACAGGGCCTTGAGCTCAGTGGAAGGCCTTGGTGATGTTTAGGCCACAACAGGGAGTACTCTGGGAGGACAGGAGAGCTACAGGATTTGATTTGTCCTGATTGACTCCAGTGACCAGAAGCAGAAGCTATAAAGGGGAGCCTTAGGTTTGATGTAAGGAGACCCTTCCTAGGAATTCACCCTCTCTAGAGGTGAAATGGGCTTCTGGGAAAGGGGAAGGCTGGGGGGCACTAACTGGGGAGGGCTCCCATCCTACTTCAGGCCTGGCTTGTATCTGAAGGCCATTAAACTGCATTCTAACTCAGAAGTTCTGTGATCTTGTGAAATGGGAAGTATTTCACTTGACTCCCCTCAGTACCAGCTGAGTTAGTCAGCCCAAATGAGCAGCCAGTTGGGCCTGGAATGAAGTAGGAGCAACAGGGCAGGTTGGATTCCATTGGTCCTTTACTGACCCCAAACTCCTCTCAGAAACACACATCTTTTAAAGACCAGTATTTTTTGTGTGTCTGCCAAACCAGGGACATGGTGTCCTCAGAGAACTCCATGTCCTGTCTATGGGATTGCGGGGAAGTCACTGAGCTTCCTTGGGACTCAGTTTCCTGATCTGTAGAACGAGAAGGTTGAACTAGGTAACCTCTGAGGTCCCTATAGCTCTAGACCTGGGAGATCACAGATTAAAAATATTCATCACATGGAGGGCAATGTAGAGACATGCCTGGTAGGCATGAGCCACCTGCAATGGGCAGTCAGTGAGTTACTGGCATAAAGGACATCCTCAGGGAAATGTGTGATTGGAAAAGAAGACAGGGTGGTCATAGGATGAGGGCAGAAAGTCTGCGTGCTCTGCTGGTATCCTTGTGAGGTCAGGAGAAACCAAGGAAGGTCCCCAGGACATTGGGGGAATCCCCTCCAGAAATCTGATGGGAGGGCCTATGTGAAGATGCGTAGAACAGACAAGCAAAGATGAGGTGCAGCCTTCATCATGGGAGGGAAGAGTCATACCTGGGAGCTCAAAGATCCATTGGAGTCTTTTCTGAGTAAATCAATTTGGCATACGTGGCGGAGGGAGGTGAAAGCGAGATTTGGTGGAACCTAAGCCACAGGGGAGATTTTGCAGCCAAGAAAGCAACCGTGACCTCAGATGGCACGAGAGAGACAATGTCCAGACCAGGGATGTTGAGACCTCTGTACTCTGCCCTCGTCCCACCACACCCAGAGTCTGGTGTTCAGGGCTTGGTGCCACCTTTTAGGATGGGCATTGACAAACTGGAGGGCATTGGGAGGAGAGCCAACAGGTGAGTGAAGAGCTCGTGCCCTTGAAGGTCCTGGGCTGTGTGGGCTGGAGAGACATCCTAGGGTGATGTGGTAGCCATGTTCAAAGGCTGGCATGGGAGAAGAATTAGGTTTGTTTTAAAACTAGAAGGAAGGATGAAAGCCACAAAGAGGCAAGGCTTGATTTTAGCACAATGAAAAACTTCCCAACAGTGAGAATACTCCCCAGGTGTGTGTGTGTGTGGAGAGGGGCTAGCTGCCTTCAGAGGTGGCCGGGTCCCCTTCCCCTAAAGGTTTCAGGTAGGGACTAGATGAAGACCTTTTCTGGACTATGCTGTGGGGAGGAAGGGGCCTCTTCTTCATGTTGGTGGTCTCTGGGCTCCCTTCAGATTCTAGATCTTGGACAACTGGTAGTGGAAAGGGTTGGACCTGGGGTCCAGAAGACCTGACCCAAACACCTGCTGACTGTGAAACCTGGAGCCTGTCTCCCCAGTCCTTCCTCCCCCTGTTTTGTGACTTGAAAGTGGCACAATCCCTGTGTACATGTGGAGAGAAACCCATGTGACATCGAGGTGCTTGAGCAACAAGGACCTGAGTCCTACTCTTTACAAGATAACCAGAAAGGTGGGCTGTCACTCAGTCCATCCATCACCAGCAAGGGAGTTTAGTACACAAGGTGACTGACCACTAGGTGGCTCTAGACACAAACTCCCTCCCACCAACCCATGGTTTCATCAGAGCGTGTGTCCAGGGTCCATGGGCAGGGTTTCCCAAAGGGAGCGAAAAGCTTCCAAGCTTTTAGACTTCTTTCTTTCCACTGCCTTGGGACTGTAAGATTTGGGTGCTCTGGAAGCTGACTCAATTCAGTATTGATCCAGGAATATGAAAATGGGATATTCCTTAGAAAAATTATCATTCTGTTAAGTGCCCATGGTTCTAGGAAATTTCCTCCAATCTGACCAACACTTTACATTTATGTTACATTGGCAATGTAACATACATACACAAGTGACTGGACACAGGAAAAGAAAATGTAAAGCTACTGCTTTCACCCAACCTTCTCCCAGACTGCATGGAGCAGAAGAGATTATGGGAAGGTGGGCTCCCTCACTCTGAATCACATCTCTAATCACCAGAACAACCAACAGGCAGGGACTGGGAGTTGGGGGCCACTTCCCAGCTCTGTCTCAAAAGCGTTAGGCAACTGAGCACTTTGTTTTCCATTCCTGGCCACTCTATGTTCTTAGAAGTGCTCGGCAAACAGTAAGTGCTGAGCCAGCATTTCTTGTTGATTGACTCATCTCTTTGATGAGTCATCTCTCTCTGCTTTGACAGGAAGCTGTCAAAGATGGTGCCTACCCCTGGCACTGTCAGTCTGAGCATGGAGCATATTCTGTGCCAAGCAAGGCTGATGGGAAGTTGGGCCACCTTGCCTCTTCCTCTCCTTTTTCTTGCTCCAGAATCAGGTGAATGACTCATTAGCCTTCTTGAAGACAAAAGGAAAGAGAAGTTCGTACATTTGTCTCTATCCTTGCCAGTACATGCTTTCTGCTTTCCTCACTGTCTCCCTGCTCTATTCCCTTAGCGAAGGATAGCAGAGCCACTGCCATTCTTGGTCTTCCCACTTATTCTGTGCACCAACATCAGGCCTTGCTCCTGGGCCTTTCTGCTGTGTGGCAGGGTGGACATGTGCTCCCTGCCACCCTTTAGCTTCCATGTGGCAGTCACTGCTTTTCATGGGTCAAGGTCTCTAAGAAGTGGTGATCCTCGGACATCTGTGTTTTTGCTCAGCATCAGTTCCTTCCTGGTGGGAAATAAAATCTCACCTTTCTCTTCTTACCCGGTAGGTGTTGGGGGCACTTCTGCTGGGCCCAGGTAGATGACAGATTCTGGAATGCACCTGCTCTCATCTTCACTTTTTCTGATCGATCCAGCTCCAGCTACCACAGACAGAGCATTCTATGTCCTCCTGAGCCCCTACTTGGCTAGTGCTGTTTATAGTATTACCACTCTCCCGGCCCCACAGGCTCACAGCCCAGGAGTCAGCTTGGGGCCTCACTGTCTCTCACCATCCCCCCTTCCCTCCTCAGACACTACCCCCAGCCTGGCGAAAGCCCCCATCACCTCCCACCTGGATCACTGAGGAGGGCTCAAGGGCAGTGAATGTAGAATTGGGCAGCTGTGGGGAAGGTGGGAACGGGGCTGGGGGGATGATGAGCCTCGTGCACAGGAGGCGTGAAATGTCGGGTCTCTGGCATCATTCTCTCCTGGCCTCAGTCTTCAGAGGAGGAGACATGGGCCCGCAATGGGGAAGTGGCTGGCCCTGGCTCACCTCAGGGGCCCCCTGCCCCTCCCTCCTTTCCCTCAGGAGCGTGCAGAGAGCTCAGCTCTAGGCACCCGCTGTTCTTGAGGTTTTTGGGGCCACAGGAAGTTCCTGAGGCTGCTAAGGCAGTGGTGACTTGGGGCTGGGGCCCTTGGCACAGACACGTCCTCTCTGCACAGGGGTGCCATGGAGAGCCCGAGTGGGGGAGAAGCCTCTGGCCTGCGAGCCCAGCCGGCCCCTCACCTTTACGGAACAGCCACCTCCCCAGCCAGTCCGCACCCACAGGGGGCCGAGGGAGCCCAGAGTAGCACCCCCTGCAGGGCTTATGGGGCTGTTGCTGTCCTCTGCTTTATTAACCTGCTCAACTACATGAACTGGTTCATCATCCCAGGTGAGCTGGCCGGGCCGAGGAGGAAGGGAAGCAGGGAGGCCTGGGACTCGTCACTCAGTCAGCCAGCAGACATCGATCCAGCACCTTCCATGAGCTGGGTGCGGTCTTAAACATGGGAATACGCAGCCAGTAACATCCCCACCCCACTCCCGCCCTGGCTGTAATGAAGGAGTTCACGTTCTGGCAGAGCAGGGGGTGGCACGGTGGATTGAATGTCAGGAAGATCTGGGGTCAAATCCAGCCTCCGACACTGTGCCCCTCTGTCTGCTTCAGTTTCTTCATCTGTAAAACGGGGGCTAACAATGCGAAATAACCTACCTCCCAGGGCTGTTGTGAAGATCAGATGAGAAAGTAATTGTAAAAGCACTTAACCGAAGGCCTGGCACATAGTAGGGGTGCTATTATGATGAAAAATTATGATTTATAAACATATAGAATTTATAAATTATGATTTATAAACAAGTCGACTGAATAGAGTGAATTGGGTGGTGGTGGAATGAAGCTGCATTTATTAAGCACTTGCTGTATACAAAGCACTGTACTTTGTATGGCATGGATACACAGTGTCCATACCATGCATGGATACACAGTGTCCATACCATGCATGGACACATCATTTCCATGCTATGCATGGATACATCATGTCCATGCTATGCATGGATACAGTGTCCATACTGTGCATGGATACATCGTGTCCATGCTGTGCATGGATGCATCATGTCCACACTGGATACTAACCACTGGGGACAGCAGAAGGAAGAAGCCAGTCCCTGCTGGCTACCAGGCTAAGTTCTAATAAGAGGTATCCGATCAATTGAGACTGAAAAGTCCCCAGGGTGCTTGGGGCAGGGGCAGAGCAGATGGCTGGGCCACCTCTTCATTGGCGTTTCCAGAGATACAAGGCTATCCCTCCCTGATGCTGATCCCTGGTCCGACTGGGCTGGCCCAGAAGTCTCCCTGTGCTGGCTCTGACCCGATGGGAGCTCGATTCTGGGGATGAGGGTCCTGAGGTCAAGCTGGAGGCAGGGCTTGTGACTGGTGAGGGGCCAGATGAAGCCAGATGAAATGAGGTTCTGGGTGAGCTTGGGGAGCATAACAACGGATTTGACCTGGTCAAGCAAAGCATCCAGAAAGGCTTTGTCCAAGTCTAGGAGCTGGCTGAGCACTTGAAATGGAGATGAGCCTGGCCAGCTCAGGCCCTAATCAGGATAGCAAGGGCACTCATAGGAAGTGTTTCGGGTGGCAGCCCCTGGGGGTGGCCAAAGTACTTTATATAGACCCATCCATAAATCTCACAACAACCCCAACAGTCAGGAACTCTAGTACCCATTTTGTGGAAGACAAAACAGGCAGATATGGGTAACATATCAAGGAAGTGCCTGAGGCTGGATGTGAACTCAGATCTACCCACCTCCCACTTGAATCCTGGGGTATCTGCCTGGCATAGGGGCTGTGTGACCCTGGGCAAGTTGCCTGACATCCCTCTTCCTTTTATAATGAGGACACAAGGTGAAAAGTCTGTTGAGGTCGCAAAGATTTTCTCCTAGCTGAGGGGGCTTTACTGACCCACAAATCAAGGGCCGCCCCTGGGGGTGGGGAAGATCAGCTCAGGGAAACAGAGGTTTGTGTTTATACACAATTTTGAGGCACTTAGCCAAGAGTGGAGCATGCTCCTATGTGAGGAGTGAATCCCAGGAAACAGGGCTCAGGAAGGGGGAGCAGGAGGACTGAGGACAATTCCAGGACATGATTGGCTCGTTCCATCTTGGGGGGCTAGGCACATACACAGAGCATGGGCCAAGGAAGCGAAGTTTTTGTTATCTGATAGAGCTTCCAGTTACTGGGCAGGTTCAGATGAGGCCTTCATAGGTGCTGGGCAAGTCAGCCTCATCACAAGGGACTTGTCCATGGGCTCACAGGCAGATAGTGCTTGGCATTGCTGGGATCCAAGCCCAGGCACCTCCTGTCTGGACTCTAGACCTTCTACCATGACTTCTCGTGTGTGCATTGAACTGGATCCGGGAAGCAAAACAAGCTCCCACATCAGGTCTGAACAAGTGCTCTGTGGATGTCTTGTATCTGAAGGGTTTCTCATTCATGCCCCTTGATGGGATTTTAAGAGCCCTTCCTGAATGTGACTTTCCTCAGTTATGTGACTTTGTGCCAGGCACTGGGTCAAGTGCTGGAGATAAATTTTTAAAAAGGCAGGGCCTGGCCTCAAAGGGATTACTCTCTAATAGTAGATAGGCATGTAAAAAAAAGTTGAAGGGGCAGCAGGCAGGGTGAGGGAGGGGAGGCAGGAGAGAGCCCAGGCCAGAGGCCCATACATGATGTCCTGAAGCCCTCTGTAAATGATGGCCTTGGGAGGAGCCCTCTGCTCAGCCCTCTAGTCAGCAGACAGAGGATACTGAGGGTCCTGATGAGGATCCCAAGGAGCAGCTGATGGGAAAGGGAGTGGGCACTAGGTCTTTTCTGGGCTGTATTTTACTCTTGCTTTAAAGAGGGTGATGAGAGGGGGCTGCTAGTGGGTGGGACGGTCAGTCCTGGGGCCCTGAATTCTCCCAGGAATTCAGGCACAATGAGATTCCTGAAGAGCTGCCTGGATCTGGGGCCTCCCCTCACCTGGAGCCTTGGGGAGGAGGCCCACGAAAGGGCTAGTTAGATCCTCTGTCACCCCTTCCATTGCTTCCCCATCGGGCTTTGACACATTCTGAAAACACCAATGCCCATTGAAAGTCCTACTCATGAGGGGGACTGGGGAGTCTAGAGCCCTCGAAGGGCTGGTGTGTGTGTGTGTGTGTGTGTGTATGTGTGTGTGTGTATGAATGTATGTATGTGAGCATGAGTATATATGGATGTGAAATGTGGGTAAGCATGTGACATGTGTGGCAAAGGTGTGTAGATGCCTGCATGCATGTATGGTATGCGTATATGTATGAATGCATGAAAGTGAGTACATGTGAGTGTGTATATGTGTGACACATATGCACTGTATGATGTGTGTAGCAAAGTATGAGTATGTATGTATGTGAATGTGTAATATATATATGAGTATGTGACAGGTGTGACAAAGGTATACATCTGTACATGGATTGTGATGTACAAGCATGTGCATGTCCATGTGTATGTGTGTGAAGTGAATATATGTGTGCTATATGTGGCAGGTGTATGTTTGCATGTATGTGTGGTATGTGTGAGAGTGTGTATGAGTGTATATGAATGTGTAGGGTTGTAAATGTGTGTGCATGCTGGGTGTGGGTTGTTGCTGGAACTGTTGCATTTTCTCTTTTAAAAATTCTTTTACACTTTGGCTCATTCCCACACCCTGGTTGTCTGGCTGCTGAGTGCCCTTCCACCTTTGAGAGGGACCTGAGGTAGAACCCTGGGTTCTGATTCAGACACTCTGTATGGCCGCTAACCCCTTTGTGATCTTGGGCCTGGAGGCTGTTTCTTCATTTGTCAAAGACCAGATTGCCAAGGTTCCTCCTCTTCCTCCCCCTCCCCAAACCAGGTCATGAACCAAGGTCTCTGACTTATTTCATAACATGATGTCCTTGGGAAGGGTATGTGTGTGTGTATATGTGTTGTGTGTATGTGTATATATGTGTGTGTGGTGCGTATATGTGTTGTCTGTGGTGTATGTATATATGCATATGTTTTATGTGTGTGTATGTGGGGGGGCATGTGTGTATGTGTGTGTGTGTGTGCATGAGAGACAGAGGGAGACACAGAAACAAAGGGAGAGAGTCTCTTCAGGTACCGGGCAGCAGCTGTCTCAGTTTACCCGCTGGTCTCTTGGTTTGCAGGGGTGCTGCTGGACATTCAGAAGCATTTTGCTCTCAGTGACTCGGAAGCTGGCCTACTGCAGACAGGTAAGGGAGTGAGGAGGCTAGGGGAGACTCCTAGGCTGGGAAAGAAGCAGGCACTGGGGGCCTTCAAATGTTAGCAGGGCTGACTGGCCCTCAGCCTGCTCTGCCCAAGCTTAGGGCACAGCCACAGCCACAGGTGGATCAGGGCCTTGGCTGGCCTGTCCTCCTTATAGGCCATTTCTAGGTCTCATCCTAGGGAGCCACGCTGCTCAGCTCAGTTGGCAGTGATGGTGTGCTTTATCAGGGCCAAGGAGCCCATTGCCTGGTTCATCTCTGCAAGGTTGGCCTCTGACCACACTGACCGACCACACTAGCCAACCACAGTCAGACTGAGATGAGGCTGGTGCAAGGTCATTCAGTGTCTTGATCCTCCTCTGCCCCCCTTTCTCAGGCTTTGTGTGTGCTCCCCAGGTGCCAGTACAGCAGATGGGCACAAAGGCAGGGAGGCCAACCTCAGGACCAGAGCTGAAGTAGGGGCAGAGACCAGGAGCTCCATCTCCCTCATCTCAGGGAAGACTAAGTCCCTGCTCAGCCAGAGCACAGGGAACCATTCTCCCACCAGGGCCCTGAGGCCTGGCCTTGGGGGTCACTCAGGCTGCCTTCAGTCTCTTCTATCCTGAGCTGTGGGGCTTCAGGCATGTGGGGAGACCAGGGAGGACATCCACATCCAGCTCTGGAGCCATTGTTAAGGAAAGGGGTTGATGAGCTCATCGGCAGCAGAGAACAGATGGGGAAAAGGAACCAGGAGCCAAGTTCAGGTCTTTGGAGGAAAGGGGGAGGATCATGCAGGTACCCCTGGGGCAGTAAGGCATGGGCCTGCATGGACTCAGGAATTACCTACTGTGTGGCTCCAACAAGGGCCCCCCTCTCGAGGTTCTAGGTTCTGCAGGCCCCAAGGAGAGCAGCCTTAGACTGAAGACTGTCTGAATGCCTGGGCTGGTGATCAGGAGACACTCACTGGCATGCTGAGAGCTGGCCCCGGGAGCAGACCAGGGCTGCGTCCTTTCCAAGAGGGGCCACACTACAGTGTGGTCCGAATTTGAGGGTGTGTATGTAGATGGCGCAGTCGAGAAGATCTGAGCTCAGATCTCAACTTCAGCCACTTAGCCAGCTGTGTGACCCTTCTGTGCATGTAACGTCTGCTTGCCTCAGCGTCCTCATCTGTCAAATGGGAATGATAACCACCTCCCCTCCCAGGGGTGTTGTGAGGCTCAACCTTGGAATCGCTATGGAAAAGTTAGCTGTTATTATTAATTACTGTTTAATTATTAATTAAGAAGGAAGGCAGAACCCAGTGGAGGAAGGAGAAGCTCTGAGCATTAGGGGATGGGGCCCATTTTATAGGGCAAAGCACTTGCACAGGAGATGGCGAGCCCTCTATCCACCTCTGGGGAGATCCATCTATCCATACCTGGGGAGACCCCTCTATCCATACCTGGGGAAATCCGTCTATCCATATGTGGGGAGACCCCTCTATCCATACCTGGGGAAATCCGTCTATCCATATGTGGGGAGACCCCTCTATCCATACCTGGGGAAATCCGTCTATCCATATGTGGGGAGACCCCTCTATCCACCTCTGGGGAGACCCAGGCATCAGCTAGATTGGAATGTGGTCTGGGAGCTCGGAAAGAATCCTGAGGGGAGGAACCAAGCTATCCCCGCCCTGTGGGAGCCTGGGGTCCTGGCCATCAAACTGAGCAGGAGACCTCCAAAGGAGTGAGCTCCCTGGCTTGGGAAATGTTCCAGCCTGAGCAGGCTAGCATAGCCAGGACCCAAACCATCACGATGCTCCGGGCCATTCTTGTATCTGTCTACTGACTGGGTGACCTCCGGTAATCTGCTTCACGAGCAGCGGCCTCTTCTCCTTCCCTCCCTCCCTCTCCATTCATCCCTTCACCGCCGAAGTTCTCTCACTTATTCACCTCCCTGGGCCAGCCCAGGGGGTGGGGCATCTTGTCCTCTCCTCTGTCCCGGAGATGGGGAACGGGGGCTCCCCAGAGCAAGTCTCAGGCATGTCTGCTTCCCCTCCCTGCAGTGTTCATCTCGGGTCTGTTGCTGGCCGCTCCACTGTTCGGCTACCTCGGGGACCGCTACAGCCGGAAGGTCATCCTGAGCGTCGGGATCGTCCTCTGGTCGGGCGGGAGCCTCAGCGGATCCTTCCTCCCGGGCCAGGTGGGTGCCTGCGGGCCCTGGAGAGCCCAGACCGCAGCAGCCGTTGGTGATTTCTCCACCTCTTCATGAGGGAGTTGGGAAAGACAGCCCAGTGCAAGGCCAGCTGGAGCTGTCCCCTCCTCCGCTGTGGCTCCCTCCTCCCCTGACCGGCACTGCTTTTTCAGCAGCCCTGGGCTTGGGGGTCCGTACCCTTTGTAACCTTCCCGAGCCCCAGGTCCTGAAAATCACAAAGCTGGGCGGTTTTCTCTCAGAGAAGAGCCCCGGGCAGAACCACAGCCCCTCTGCTCGGAGGCTCATCAGTCTCGAGGGACCGTTAAGCTCATGGCCTCCCCTTCCCGCCTCCTCTCAGAGGCTCAGAGTGCTCGAGCCGCCTCCTGATAGACCAAGGGCTAAGTGACCTCTCCCAGGCTCGAGCTCTGGACAGGGGAGACTCAGCTCTGGAGGACACGAAGACCCTCCGCAGGACTCCTCTGCCCGGAGCATCGGAGGTCTCAGGGCGTCTGGGAGTCGCCAGGGCGGGGTGGAGAGTCTGCCTCTCTGTCATTTCCAGGGACCTGAGGCATAGGAAATTCCTTTTGGAGAGGAGAGAATTATTTTGGGATCATATCAAAAAAAATTGTCAGGCAGAAGTTGAACTTCCTTTGGGTAGACGCCCTGGCAGAGTACCCCTTTTTGCTGCCCCCCTCCTTCCTTCCTTTCTCCCTCTCTCCTTCCCCCACCTCAGATCAATGGAGATAATTGTAAAGGTCATAGCAGACCTTATAGACCCCTGCCTCCCCTCCCCCTCTCCTCTCCCTCTTTTCTCCTCCCCCTTCTCTCCCTCCCCTCCCCCTTTTCCTCTCCTTCCCCTTCTCTTTTACCTTCTTTCCCCTCTTTCCTCTCCCACCCTTCCCCTCTCCCTTCTCTTCTACCTCCCCCTCTCCTTTCCCTCCTCCCCTTTCCTTTCTTCTCTTCCTTCCCTTTTCTTCTACCTCCTTTCCCCTCCTCTTCCCCCCCCTCCCCTTTCCCAGTTCCCCCTTTCAGAAGCCCCCTAAGCTCCTCTTTTCTCATTCTTGCTCTGGGGAGCTGACTACTTTTTGCTGTCTGTTCCTGATAACTTATAACTCAGGTCAACTGATAATTCAGGGTGTCCTACCCTCATATTTGCATTGTAACAGAGGACTCTGAGACCCCAAAGAGGAAAGCTATGATGGTGGAATGCCAGGCAGTCTGTGGGGGATGGGTCTGGTGAGCAAGGCCAGGGGCTGGGCATCAAGAGCTCCGAGTTCCACACTCAGCTCAGTCACTAATTATCTAGGTGACCTCAGGCAATTCACATGCTCCTTCGAGGCCTCAGTTTGGACAGTTTCACCCTCCCTGGTCCAGGAATCCATGCTTCCTTCTCATTTTACCTTGGGCAAACCTCTTTGCTGGTGGCTGCTCTGTCCCCTTTGCCACTGGTTCTGACCATGGAGCCATGGAGGCACCCAAGGGGGAAGGGGCAGGCTTTCTGCAGCTTTCCGCCTCCTATCTTGTACACCTCTTACCTCCTCTGTGACTGTTTCCTCCCCTTCTCCCTCTTCTGTAAGGCCGGAAATAACGCGTTCTGGGCTGAGGAGAGCATGGGAGGAAGAGAGGCCTGGGTAGGGGCTCCGTGTGTGACCTTGGCCACATCCTTGCCCCTTTCTGGGCCCCTTAATGTGCCCCTGGTGCTAGAGAGTGGTGGACAGAGGAGGAAGGAACCCAGGGAGAGTGAATGATCCCTGAGGATGGGAAGGCTGTCTGATCAATCACCAATGAGGTGAGCACAAGGTCCCTGGGTCAGAGCTAGATAAGGCATTGGAGAACATCAAGTCCAGTCCCTCCTGTGACAGGGGGAGAAACTGAGGAAGCACAGTTAGAGAAAGGGCCTTGTCCAAGGGAGCAAAAATACAAGCCAGGATTAGAACCCAGGCTTCCACACTGGATTCGGAGAAAGCTGCTGGTGCATGAGAACTCCCATAGTGGAGTGGCCTGCCTGGTGAGGTGCTGGAGGCAGGCATGAGCTTGGCAAGGACATTCCACAGAAATCCTGCTTCAGGATGGGCTCATGTCTCTGAAGTAGGTCCCTGACAGACCCAGGGTAGGGCAGCTGACTTTTCTAGAATGACTCCGAAGACCTTGCCAGGGTTCCAGAGTACCTCCATCCCTACTGGCTGCAGGGGATGCCTGAGTAATAAGGGTTCACATTTTAAGATTTGGAAAGCACTTTACAAGCATGAATTCTGGGAGGTAGATGCAGATGGAAAACTGAGGCAGTCAGGTGAAGTGACTTGCCCAAGGTCATCCAGGTAGTAAAATGGCCAAGTTTGGCTTCAGACCCAGGACCTGGGCCTCCAGAGTCATTGATTTTTTGTGAGATTCTTAGCTGCCAGGCTTGTTCCTGGAGTGCCCGATGAAAGACGCTCTTGGCTCTCCAGGTTGGATCAGAGCCCTGGCAGGGGTGGCTGTCATGGTCCTGCCCTCTCCTCAGGCCTGTTAGGCCTCTCCCTGCCCCTATAATTACCCCAGGGCTGTCCTTATCCTCCAGGTGACCAGATCCCACCATGCACCCCCAAAACCTTGCCCTCCTAAGAGCTCTGTGCAGCAGCAGCCTCTTTCCCCACCTCATCTCCTCCTCCTTTCCCCTCCCTCCCAGTGTTCTCCGCTCCTCCTGCTCTTTCCTGTCCCCCTCCCACAGTGTCCTCCCCATCTTTCTTTTCCCCCAGTGTCCTCTCTTTCCCTTCACCTCCCCAGTTCTCTCCTCCTTTTCTTCCTCTCTTCCCCTCTCTCCACTGTCCTCCCTCTCCCCCTTGTTTTCCTTCTCCTCCTGCCTCCCCCTGAGCACGGCTGCTGAATGAAGGCACAGCCTCACCTGTTCAGCCCCTCAGGCCTGAAGGAACAGCTTCCTACCCCGGGGCGGGGGGGTGGTAATGAGTGGAACTGCTTAGGGGAGAGGGATCCTCCAACCTTCCTCCTGGCCACCCCTGCCCTCAGGCAATGGAGCTAACAGGTGAAACCAAGGATGAGTCTGGGGACAACATGATCTAAGGGACTGCCACAGGAATAGGGGCCAGCTTTGTTCTGTTTGACTCTCCCCCCAAGGCAGAGCCAGGATGGGGGTGTGGGGGAAGGAGTAGAGAAGCTTCAAGCAAGCAGGTTTGGTCCCAAGGTCAGAAACAGTCTGTCCCACTCGAGGAGGGCCTGCCTGAGGAGGTGGTTCTCCCCCCTCCCCATTAGGGGTGCTGAGATGGCAGCTCTATTCATGGGGAGCTCTCAGAAGAGCTATTCTGGAGTGAAGCTGCCTGCCCGGGGTGGTAGTGAGTTCCCCATCCCTGGAGGCTTCAGACAGAGGCTGGGTGTGGGGCGAAAAGGACATCTACTCAGGTCTGGGCTGGAGTTCCCAGGATTCCAAACCCCTTCTCTTCAGACTGCTAGCATTTCCGGCCACTGAGGCCCTGTCTGGCTGGGGGGAGTCTGCAGATGTGATAAGGTGCAGGCTCTGGGCGGAGGGGCCATCGACAGCCCAGAGTCTCCTGTTTCATGCTACTTCTCTTCTCTTTTCCCCTGGGCAGTATTCCTGGCTGTTCTTCCTTTCAAGGGGAGTTGTGGGGATGGGAGTGGCCAGTTACTCCACCATTGCTCCCACCATCATCGGGGACCTCTTTGTGAAGGACCAGAGGACCTGGATGTTGTCTTTGTTCTACATCTTCATCCCAGTTGGAAGGTGGGTGGACAGTCTTCTGAGGGGCTGCCACTGGATTCCAGTCACAGGCCTGTTTCTCAGGGGGATAGACTGAGGCCTAAGACAGCCCCACTGCCTCGCCATTCATCCTTAGAGTTTTATGGACACCTTGCTCGGCCAAGGCCTTGTGTTGTGGCCATTAGGGTGGGCCAAGCTCTGAGTCGGGAAGACCTCCATCTGACACCTAGGGACTGGGTGGCCCATTATTCTGACTTGGCCCCATAGGCTTTCCAAGGTCACAGTGACAGAGAAGGCAGGAATCTGCTTGAATAGATGGTGGGGGGGAAAATTGCCCTGCGCTAGTGAAATCAGGGATCTGGACTCAGAAAGTGTAGGTTCCAAGCTTGAGCCAGAGACAAAGTCAAAGAGGAATTTGTCTTTGTGGAGCCTCTTCAGGCTCATGAATGTAGCACAGTTCAGGGCAGGAGAGACAATTAACATGTGGGGCATCAGGGAAGGCTTCGCCTGGGAGATGGCCCATGGGCAGTGCCTGGTAGGAGGATGAGGATTCTTGGGGGTGAGACGGGAGGGAGGCCATTCTGACCTGGGGGGCAGGGCATCGAATTTCGAGTCAGGCTCAGAGCTCGGTATGTGGAGCTGGTGCCTGCTCTTTTGGGGCTGACCTGGCCCCCTTCCTGGAGGCTAGGAGGAGGTGTTGTGGTCCTGGTTCACAAGTGTCCAGCTGTTTCTCTGTGACTTCATGTCGTCTTCTGATTCTTCGACCTAGTGGAGGTTTCTGTCTTTTCACAGTGGTCTGGGTTATGTTCTCGGATCTACAGTGACTAAAGCTACAGGGGACTGGCACTGGGCTTTCAGGGTAAGGGTCGTCTCCTTCTTCCCTTTCTCCCTTCACCACTGATGCAGTTCCATCCACTTTATTTGGAAGTAAAGCAGAGTGGGGAGGCAGGGGCAGGGAGGGAGCAGCCAGGCCACCAGCTGGATGCCAGGAGCAGCAGCCCCTGGGTCTAGTGATGGGATTTAGCTGGGCCTTCAGCCCAAGTGCACAAGAGCAGTCTCCACCAGGGCACATATGCTCCCACCCTGAGATCTTCCCACCAAGGAGAGGCGGCGGAGAACAGAGAAGGGATGCTCCAAATCAGGCTCTTTGGCTCTCTCCAGATCATGCCCTGCCTGGAAGCTGTGGCTTTGGCCCTGCTGGTCTTGCTGGTCCCAGACCCACCCCGGGGAGGCGTGGAAGAGCAGAGCAAAGCTGGCGGTGCCAGGACCAGCTGGTGTGAGGACATCAGATATTTGGGGAAAAAGTGAGTGCTGGTCACATCGTACTTGTCCTTGGCAGCCAAAGGGCCTCTGGGGGCAGTGGGGAAGAAGCCGGCTCTACATTCAGGGCTTGATGAGGTGCCTGACTCTTACTTACTGTCTGGGACTCAGTTTACTCATCTGTAAAATGGGGGAGAAGGGGTTGGACTCAGTCTAGGAGGCATCCTCTAACTTTAGCATGCTAGGCTTTCAAAGAGGAATCCCCCCCATGAAGCTCTGCCAGCTGTACCCCAAAGAATTTCATTGTCCTAGGGGAGCATAGCCATCAGCCAGGCAGCCAGGGAGAGCTGCTGCAACAGGGGAGCCTTGGCCTTCCATGCTTCACCCAGATCCCAGCCTCCTTGCTGTCTGCCTGAGGAGAGCTGGCAGGGGGTCTGTATGCAGAGGGGATGGTGGGCTGGTGTGGACAGAGCTGCCCAGCTGAGTGCCCTAGGCCCCTCCTGGCTCTGGGGTTTTTGAGGGGAGAAGGGCTTGTGCAGATTCAGAAACTCTAGTCTCAGAGTTGGAGGGAGACCGAGTCACAAATACTGGGCTGTGGCAAGGTGGGGCCCTGGAGCCCAGGGAGGCACATGCACACCAGGGGGCACTGTGGACCTGCCAGAACTCCAGGTCACAGTTTAGGGCTTGGGTAGGTTCACATTTTCAGCCTTGAGTGTCAAGAGATGGGGGGATGCGGAAGAGGCAGAGATCTCACACCCAGAGCCCAGCAGGCTGCCTCTCCCTCCCATCCCAGTCCCAGCTCATCTGTGAAAGGAAGCGCAGGTTTGGGCCAGGGCTGGGAGAGGCAGCTGTCTGCAGCTAGGATTGTCTACACTGCATGGCCAATGTGACTCCAAAGAAGTCACTCAATCTTAGGACAGCTGGGGACCCCAGGCCTGAAGTCAGCAGGACCTGAGTTCAAATCCAACCTCAGACACTTACTAGTTGTATGACCCTGGGCAAGTCACGTGACCCTGATTGCCATTTAAAATAAAAGAGCCCCTGGAGGTCACTGAGTAGGAGAGTGGCAGTCTGATCTGGGTCTATCCCAGAATTCCCAGCCTGCTCTGGGAGAGGAGAAGAACTGGTACCTGGAATAAGGGAAGCCCCCAGCTCTTCTCTGCCTCTGGGAGCACAGATGTCTTGCCTTGGGCCCAGACCCATGCCTTTGTCGTTCAGTGAGGGAAACTGAGGCAGAGGCAGATTGCAGGGCTAAGGAGAACACTCCGAGACTCCAGCTCCCTCCCTCTTTCAGTCTCCTGCCTTCTGCTGAGCTGAGGGGAAAGGGCTCAGCTGAACCTTGAATGACTAAGCTGGGATTATGGGCAGGAGAGCTTCCCTCAACCTCCTACCTTATCTGTAAAATGGGCTAATAATGCGGGTTGGTGCAGGGCTGTTGAAGGGTTTCTGCCCACTCACACTATTCTCAGGGCCCCCCATTGTCTCTACAGCTGGAGTTTCGTGTGGTCAACTCTGGGAGTCACAGCCATGGCCTTTGTGACGGGAGCCCTGGGCTTCTGGGTCCCCAAGTTCCTGTACTACACCCGGGTGCTTCATGGCCTGCAGCCTCCCTGCTGCCAGGAGCCCTGTGATTCTTCTGACAGGTGAGGGAGCAGGCCAGAGCTTCCAGGAGAGCCTGGGCTGGGAGCAGAGGTGGTAGGAGGCAGGGAGAGCACCTCTCCCGAAGGACTGGCATGTCTGGGGATGTCCTTGCTATGTGATTCCAAGTGAGGCGCTTAATTAACTTCTCTGACCATTTGGAAAACGCAGTCTCTTAGCCTGACCCCTTCTTACTTATAAAGAAACTGAGGATCCAGGGAGAGAAGGGGAGAGGCTTGTCTGAGTCTGGGGGCTGTGCGTGGGGAAGTCTGCCCTGGGCATCCATCTGAGCACCCTTCTCCTCTCCCTGAAACCAATTTTAAAGTATTTAAACATCAGGGATGGAGTCTCCAGAGCCCCAGTTAGTCGGGTAAGTCCTGGTAAACCACCGAATCTGGCAAATTCTGGACACTTCCTGTCAAATGTTTGGGCAGATTCTTGAGTCCTTTGGGTTCAACATGATGGCACATCCCTGGTGAGGGCATCGGGCAGATCCAGACTCAGACCCAGAGAAACCTTCCTTAGGCCTCTTGAATGCTTGGGTAGGGGGAGCACCGAGGGGGCAGGGGCTCTGAGTGGGAATCCAGGCTCCATTGCTTACAACCTGTTTGACCTTGGGCAAATCCCTGCTCCTCTTTGGCTCCTCAGTTTCTCCATCTGTAAATGGGAATGGGGCTCAGTGATCTCTAAGGCTCCTTCTGGCTTAAAATCCTGGATTCTCTGGACCTGAGTTTTCTCATCTGTAAAATGAAGGCAGCATGAGCTGCCCTCTCGCTCCCAGGCAGCTTGTGAGAAGTTTCTGGGAGCACCAAATTGGGGGCAGGTGGGGAAAATGCCATGGGTAGACCCTTTCCAGGAAGTGTCCTTTACAAAGGAACCCCCATACTGGGAGGAGGCAGAGCCTAGGGCCAGCAAAGAGCCCTGGGTCTGATCTGATCATTGAGATGCATTTCTTTTAAAATCCTGGCAAAGATACTTTAATTCAGCAAATGTTCACCAGCAATTCAGCAACGTTCTTTGGGAGGCAGCATTGGAAAGAAATAGAGCCAGAGATGCTGGGTTCAAATCCTCTCTGTGCCATCCACCTATGGCAACCTTCTGTGCCTTGGTTTCCTCATCTGAAAAATGAGGGGCTTAGTCTGGTCAAGCTTTGAGGCCTCTTCTTGTCTCATGATGGAGCATCCCTTCATCTGATCTGGAGCAGCCATATCCTCCCTGATCTACTCTGGGAACACAAACGAAAAGGTTCCAGGCCTTACTCTAGCACTCACCATCCACTGGACACACTGGTCCTCCCGCTGGTGTTGAATGTAGCCTGTTTGTGAGGAAGGAGTAGGTTTCTGGCAGCTGCTCAGGCTCAGCCTCCATGAGCCCTGAGAAAGAAGGATGGTGACTGCCACAGTGGTCAGACTGGCTGGGGCCTTTGAGATGCTTCCTCTCCCCGCCCCGATTCTGCCCCACCCCCGCCACCATCTGAGGTGTAGACATTCCATTCAGAGTCCTGGCTTCCCTGCCTCCAGAGGCCTTGAGTGCTCTGGGCTCTAGTTTGGTTCAGTCTTGACTCTACTGCTAGAGTAGAGTCCTGTTATCAGCTGGCTCATATTACTCTACGTAGTGTGCTGCTGAGATGTTTGAAGCACCTTTGTCAATGTCTCATGGACCCTGGGACATGCAACTTCACCAGCAAGCCTCAGTTTACCTGCCTCAGCAGCCTGTCCCCACTCTTTACCTCCTAGTAGCTTTTGTGAACCCATGCTGTCTTCTGGTGACGACTCTTCTGTTTCTGATGCTTCATTACCAGCAGTGCCGGCAGCACTCTGGGACATCCCTTCCATCTTCCTGGATGTTCCCACGAGTGTCCACTTCCTCCCTCCTCCCCCTGGCATCTGGCTGCCCACCAGTCTTCCTTTCACATCATTTCTCCAGGATGGCACGTGGGGACACCCCAATCCTCTGTGTCAGAGCCTTCGGTCACTGGGATGCCATTTATCTCACTCTAGAGCCCTGAAAAGAGCTCTTTTTTTGGGCCTGTATTTAGAGAACACTTTACAGTTTGTAGAACGTTTTACAAAGATCATCTCATTGGAGTCTCCCAATAATCTTGTAGGTAGGCACTATTAGGACTCCCACTTTACAGAGGAGAAAACTGGGGCAGCCACAGGTGAAGTGACTCATCCAGGGTCACACGGTCAGAAAGTGTCTAAGTTACGCCATGTGACTTATAGAAGAAACCTGGCCCAGGCTGGAAGCTCAGTGGTCACTCTCAGGGCTCCCAGTTTGAGCATCTCTCTTCCTGATCTGCGATGGTTTGCCTGCTGGTGGCCCCTGCCCCTGGGGCTCATGATGTTGGTGCCAGGCACACTGCCCATGCCTCAGGCTTCAGCCTGGCCTGCTTCTTGTGGCTCAGATCTCTGGAGCTCAAGTGACCCAGCAGGCCCCACCTCCCTAGGAGTAGGTTATGGGGGCTTTCTCTCCTTTCCCTGTTTCTCTGGCTCTTCCCCCTGCTTCTGCCCATTCTGGTTAGGAGACTTTTGGGTGGAAAAAGCCAGCCAGGAGTCACTGGGGGTGGGGGTGGGGGGCCTCTGAGGCCTTTCTGCTCCAAGCAACAGGTTTTCCTCAGTCTTTTCTTCCTACCTCAGAGCAGAAAACAAAAGCCTCAGAACAGTGCCTAGGCTTTCCTCTTCCCACCTCGGTGCTTGTAGGGCCTTGGACCACTCTTTTATGAAGATGTATCCCTCCTTCAGTTGTTTTCAGTCATGTCTGTCATACTGTGACCCCATTTGGGGTTTCATTGGCCAAGATACTGGAGCTCCAGCCCATTGTACAGATGAGGAAACTGAGGCAAATAGTGCCTTGCCCAGGGTCACACTGCTAGGAAGTGTCTGAGGTCAGACTGGAACTCAGGAAGAGGAGTCTTCCAGACTCCAGGTCCAGAGATCTATCCGCTCCATCACCTTGCTGCCTCATCTCCATCCTGATGATTCCCAAATCTGCTTAGCCAGCCCTAGCCCTGGCATCTCCGACCACACATTGAACATCTCACACTCACACTGGATGGTCAGCATGTCCAGAATGGAACGCATCCCCTTCCTCACCCCAAGGCCTCCCCTCTTCTGAATTTCCCCATGACTTTCAAGGGCACCATCATCCTCCCTGTCTCCCAGGCTCCCAACCTAGGTGCCATCATCAAGTCCTCCCTGTCTCTCATCCCTAGATCCAATCTGTTGCCAAGGTCTGTCTCATTTACGTTGGAAACATCTCCCCCCTACACCCCCTTCTCTTCTCTGAGCCTGCCCCAACCCTGGTGCAGACCCTCCTTCCCTCACACCTAGACTATTGCAGTAGCTGCTGGGGAGGGGGGTCTGCTGCCTCGGGTCTCTCCCCCTCCTCCACTCAGCCACTCTTCCTAAAGCTGACCACATGCCCCCCCTTACTCAATACTCTCCAGCGGCTCCCTCTCATCTCCAGCATCAAATACAAGATCCTCCTTTTGGCCTTGAGACATCTGGCTCTGCCTCCCTCTTCAGTAGCCGGTAGATTCGAATGGCTGGAGAAGACAGTGAGGCTGTCTTAAATCCAGCTGACTCAGATGTCGCCCTCCTGATGTCATTGGTCCTCCTGGAGCCCCAGGACAAATAGCAGCAATCCTTCCTTCTATCTTTTGTCCGTGTCTCCTCAAAGACCAAGTCCATCAGAGATCTGCCTCGGGAGTCGCTCCTTTGGAGGCTGTCTCCCTTCCCATCTGCTGGTTGCAGGTTCCCTCCCACCAGCCCTCAGTGTCCACAGGGTTCATGCTGCTGGTCTGCAGACCTATGAGGACATACATGCAATCTCTGATCTTTCTACTGAAGGTCAGAGCCTGTTCCCTTCCTTCGATGCTCCAGCTCTTTTCTGGGATTCCTGATGCAGCTCCACTGCATGAGAAATGGCAGTTTCTTCCTTCATTCCTGCTCCCACTGGTGGTTCAGCCCCCTGAGGGTGGGTCAGTGCTCCTTCCTTCAGAATTTTATCACTGGTTAGCCCTGAAGGACAGAGGTTTCCAATACCATTGCTCCTAGATCCCCATCTGGTGTGTCCCCTGAACATCAATCAGTTAGTTGATATCAATTTGCCTTTACAAGGAGATATTTACTAAGAAAACCCATCACTATCCTCACTTTCATAGAGTGTGTTTCTGTTTGGGAAACACTTTACATACATTTATCCTATTTGCTTCTTAGAACAACCCTGGAAAGTAGGTGCTAAATGTTTATTTGATAGATGAGGCATAGAAATGAAGTGACTCACCCAGGGTCACCCAGTCTAGTGTCCGAGGCAGAATTTGAACTCAGATTTTCCTGAGTCCATGTCCAATACTCTATGTGCTATGCCACCCAGCTGCCAAGTTATAGCAAGGATAGAGATCATTGAGTTTCCCCTTTGGCCCATGCCCACACACGATCCTTGGGAGGGCAGTCTGGCTCAGCAAACACATAGTAAGGCACTTGGACTGGTTGTTACTTATGCCTCCTGGTCCTGGGCATCCTTTTCTCCATTCTCAGGATCCCTGATACATCGGATCCAGGGCACAAAGCTTTTCCTCCCTTTTGACCCATGCCTCCTGGTAAGACACTGAGGAGGTCAGCAAAGAAGGAGGCTGGAGGGGGTGGGGGCAGCAGGGGAGAAGGCGGTGACCCAGCTACCAACTGAGCCCCTCATGGGTCTCTTTACAAAGTATCTGGCTGTGCTAACCCACTTATCTCTGGCATTGGGGAAAAGGGCGAGAGTAGAAAACAGCTCCTGGGCATGTGGAGGAAGAAGCCAAGATGGCAGAGGAACTTTGTCACTGTGAAAACAGGTGTATGTGTGTCAGAAAGAGCCTTTAGTAGGGTGAATAGTCAGTCCTTAGAGTGTGCTCAAGAGCTCTGGTGGTTTGTGGACTGAACAGGAGAGAGCCTGTGTATGAGGGAGAGGCAACAGAGGGTGGGGAACAGGGAAAAGGGTTTTCTCCTCTTGCTAAGGGGGGCATCTCATGAGCTGAGAGCTGAATGCCTTTATTCGGCAACCTCTGGGCTCCACGGTCATGTTCCCTTCCTCTTCCTGGACTCTCTCTCTCGCTTGGCTTTTCTTCTTGCATTCTCCCTTGCACCCTATGCAGGTGCCCTTCATCCCCCTCCTAAGCCAGAAGTTAGCAGGGCACTGCCCCCTTCCTTCTCTCTCTTATAAAGCAAGCACATTAGTTTGATTTATATCAAAGCCATGGGTGAGTACCTGAGGCAGGAAGACTGATATAGCACATCCCGTTCTTCAGTCTCCATGAGCCCCATCCCAAGTTCATGACAGTCCTCTGACTGAATAACTGTTCCTGTGGCCCAGCTTGCCCCCAACTCTGTTTGGGCTCTTTTTGGCTCTGTTTCTTGAGGGCCCCAGTGAGATCCAGAGGCTGGGGTCCCTCAGTGGGCTTCCACAGAAAGTCACAGTGATTCCCTTGTCAGCCGACCTTCTTAGAACAGAACTAGGGCATCTGCAGAGCTTTGCCCTGGAGGGAGTGGATGCCTTGGCAGATGGCTATGAATAGCTCTCCCGAGATGATTAGCCAGGCAGCATGTCAGTTCTGTCTCTGTGGAACGTGAAAACAATTGGAGTAATGAGCTGGGCAGGGGAGGGCTTGGCTGCTGACCACTTGAGGGGCTGCAAGGCCATGTTGGCCATGACTGTGCCTGTTTCCATTCTCAGAAGTAACTGCTTTAATGAAGACCTATTTCTGCCCCTTCACTGGCACTGGGGACAGGCATGGGGTGCATGGGGACAAGTCTGTTGTTTGGTTGTGTCCGGCTCTCCATAACCCCATCTGGGGTTCTTGAGGCAGAGATCCAGGAGTGTGTGCCAACTTCTCCAGCTCATTTTATGGAGAAGAAAACTGAGGAGTAGGTCTGGGCTAGAGCAGATGGTTGGGAGGCCACTACACTCTCAGTCTGGGCAATGACAGCTTTGTGACCAAGAACATCATTACTGTCACTGGGACCAGGGGGCATCTGTGGTGGCCATGTTAGAGGGGACTTCTGGGGCCTTGACTCAGGCAGAGATTCCACAGGGATGGCTACACAAGAGGATATCAGGGTTGAGACAAGACAGCCAAGATCCTGGCCCAATGGCAAGGGGATGACCTCAAACCTCTGCATGATCCACTACTTGTTTGTCATGGTTGGGAGGCAGGATCCTGGGATGATTGCTGAATTCAGGGTCCAAGGTTCAAATCCTTCCTTCCTTTTTGGGTTCAAATGCTTTCTACTTGTATGAACTTGGACAACTCGTGATGGCTCCTGGGGTCTCAGCTCCTTTATTTGTAAAATGGGGAGGAGGTAGACTAGGTGTCCTTGAAGGTCACTTCTGACTCCATGTCTTTGGTTCTCTGATCCTAATTGCCCCTTGAGTCTCCCCATAGTGGACACATACAGAGTCACACAGTGTTCAAATCAGGTTGGACTTTTGGAGTCATCAAGGCCCCCCAAACCAGGATGACAACATCCCCATCAACCACCCAAGATAGCCTGGGCCATTGTTAAGATTGTTTTAGTTGTTAAGATGCTTTTTCATATATAGGAGAGGGGATGACCAAGTGAAGCCTTGATGACGCTGAGGAGTTCCCCAACCCACTTGAGGAAGGTAGAGAACAAGGGACATAGAGAAGTCACTGATCAAACTGATGACCCATAGGAAACTCCTAAGCTATCGATTAGTCAGTCAGCAAACATTAATAAAGCACTTGCTGTGTGCCAAGCACTGTGCTAAACACTGGGAATAGAAATCCAAGGAAGAAGGAGGAGGAGAAAAAGGAGAAGAGGAGAGGAAGGTGAAGAAGGAGGGGGTGGGTCCTCTTCTTCACTCCCCCTGATTTTCCCAGAACAGGGGCCAGAACCCTGGCTTAGGGGCGTGATCAGAGAGAGAGGGTGGGGAATGAGGAAGACAACACTGCCTCACATTCCTACTGGCTTTCCTCCTTCTGGTCCTGTGAGGCCAGTGGTGATTGGGATCCCCATTTTACATCTAAGAAAATGGAGTTTCTGAGAAGGGACTTACTTGAGATCACGTGGAAAGCCCCAGACATGGTGCTGATTGCTGGTGTCTCTGGGCACCCAAGGATATCCTTTTTCTTCTGGTCCTGAGAATGGTGGTGCCCCATGTGGCCACCATGAGCCATGTCACCCTGGATGGGCCACTGCCCTTACCCCTCCAGCTAATCGAGTTTCCTCTGCTTCTCCTATCAGCCTGATTTTTGGGGCATTGACCGTCGTGACAGGGATCGTTGGAGTCCTTGTAGGTGCAGAGATAGCAAGAAGGTATAAGAAACGCACCCCGAAGGCCGAGCCACTGGTCTGTGCTGGGAGCATGCTGGCTGCTGCCCCCTGCCTCTACCTGGCCATCATCCTGGCCCAGAAGACCATCCTGGCTGCTTATGTAAGTGGGGGCTGGGGGAGGGACCGGGGAACCAATGGACTTAGAGCTGCCCTTCCGCCTGTGGGTTCATTCATTCCCTGTCACCTTTGTGCAGCCATCTATGAGCATCTCAGAAGGGGGAATCCTCCCCATGTTACAGATGAGGAAACTGAGGTCACCCTGGCTTGGTGTGTGTGTGTGTGTGTGTGTGTGTGTGTGTGAAATTCTGCCTCCACTGTACTGCTGGTCTATCCATCCTTGGGTGAGGAACAACCTAAACCGCAGTGCAGGCCACATAGGTCCTAGCTCAGCCCCACAGCCAGGACCAGACTATTTTGCCTCTCCAAGGCAATCCTTCAGAACTGGAAGATGGCTCTCAGGGCCCCACCACCTTCAAGGGTTCCTCATGGGCTGTGGTCTCTGGTCCCCTTCTCCCAGTGTTGACTGTGCTCCTAGATGGTCTCCAGCTCTCAGAAGGGCCCAGAGACATGGGGCACGAGAATTCATGGGCCTGAACCTCAGCAGAATTAGGCAGAGCTCTCAAAGGGATCTCTCTGATGGGGGAGGTCTGGGCTATGTGGCCCATTAATCCGTTTGCTCACCAGGTGCCAGGGACTCCTCACTCTTCATTCAGCATGTTGATTGGGGTTGGGGTGGGTGGAAAGTTCAAGTTCTTGATCTTCCAGAGCTGCTGGGGCAGGGTTGGCACAGCTTCACTGCTAATGCCAGAAACTCTGGGAACACATCCTAGCCAGGGCTCAGAGGGACCTCTCCCATCCCTGACTCCATGACCTTGGACAGCTCAGCTCCTGCCTCACTGGTTCTATGAGTGTTTCTGGCGCTGCGTTTTGGGGATTCAGATGACCCACCTTGAGCCTGACAGCTGCCTAGAGCCCAATCCCTTTGCCTTCTTTGGTGCATTCTCGGCTAGCCTGGATGTCTCCAAGAGAAGCCTCATCTAAGGGTAGTCCTGATGAGAGATGGGGAACAGATAAGGGAGAGGGAGGCACAAAGACCGAGCTAGAAATGGTCTCAAACACCTGGAGAGATCCAGGTCTTCCATAGCACCCCTGGGGATGGACATCATGCCAGAAGCTTGGGGCTCTTCCATCTAGTGCCCAGGAGGATCATCGCTGTTGCGTGGGGGCCCAGACTCTGTGGATCAGACAAGAAGGAGAGAGCAGAAACTACAAGAGGAAGGGTGTAGGTGACATTTCCTGAGAGGAGGATACTGGTGTGGTCCCCAGAGTTATTGGCTTGTGGGATTTCAGGTGGAAGGTGCCTTGGAGAGGGATTCAAACTTCTTCCTCTTGTGTGGAGGGGGCTCAGAAGAGGGGGGTTCCTGGGCAATGGTTCTCTAAAGATGCTAGGGCACCTGCTCTGTCCGCATTGCTCAGTCAGAGCACTTGGTTGACCCACATGGTCTCATAGCTGGGAATCCAGCCTGGATGGGAGCAGGGATTCTCGCTATGTCTGTCCCAACAAAGGCTTGACTTGCCTCTTCCTGAAGACCCACCAGGCTGTGGAGTTCACTACCTTCTGAGGCTGCCTTCTCTGTTCCTTCCCAGCTCAGATTCTTGGCAAGCACTTCCTAGGACAGCCTGGGTCTGCCCACCATATCTCGCCTCCTCCCATGGCTCCTGGATCAGGAATCATTCAGCTGGTTTGGGGCTAGTGACCTTGGTACTGGGGAACTCACTTCTTCTATCAGGGTCTGTATGTCCCAGGGATGCTGTGAGACAGTAATTACAGTTATTAACATTTTATGGTGAAGGCCTTCCTTCCTCCTTTCCAGGAGTGGTGCTGCCTCCCTCTAGGGGGTCCATGCTGCTCTCTCCTTGAATGTTGATTGAGAGCTCAGAAGGGCCTCTGACCTGGATTCAGGCCTTGGTACCAGGCTGGGGCCTTGGCCTCCTCTTCCAGGTGACTTTGTCTTTCATGGGGGATAGGGACAGATGGGGGGCAGGGCAAGGCCCCTGCAGGCCTCCAGAAGGGGCATGTCTGTCATGATGAGAGCTATTCCAGAATGGAAGGGGCTGCCTCAGTAGGCAGCTTGCTCCTGTTCATGGGAACCTCCATGCAAGGTCAGGTGAGGCCACTGGGCACACATACTGAAGAAAGATCCTGTACCGCTGTGGGTCACACTGGATTCCCTGCCATTCTGTGACAAGCACAGCGCTCTCTTCCTGAGGGAGGGCCCCTGGGGGCCACTTCTTTGGGGTTCTTTTTGTTGACTTGGGCAAAAGGTTACACAGATTTCCTCATTCCTAGCAGTAAAAAAAAAGAGACCGCTCCCAACCACTCCCCTCATTTCTTTGTTTTTGCCATAGAAAAGTTGAGGGACCAAGATATTCTCTGGTGCTTTATCCTCCAGGAGAAGGTGGGGTGGGGGAGAGATAGACAGAGACAGAGAGACATAGAGAGACACAGACAGAGACACAGAGATAAGAGAGGAGAGGAAAGGAGACAGAGAAAGATGGAAAGAGAGGGAGACAGAGAAACATGACAGAGACACAAAGAGATTCCGAAGCAGACACATATACAGAGACACATACACAGACAGAGAAACTGAGGCAGAAAGAGCCGGGACCAAAGACACTGTGACAGAGCTCCTTTCCTGTTTTGACTCCAGCCTGGGATGAGGGTGGGAATGCAGCCAAGAAGATGCCTATTTCAGGAGACAGGGAGAGGGGGCGAGGGTCAAGGAAAGAGTTCAGTCTAGCAATGAAAGAGAGAAGAGTCACAGAAGAGGAGCTTGAGGGGATAGAGGAGTCCAGGATGCACTGTTCTAGAACATTTCAGGAGCCAGTGAGAGGAAAGGCCAGAGGCACAGGTGGGTGGAGCAAGGCCTAGGAGGAGGTGAAAGAGGATGGAATCAAGGGATTCCTTCCTCTGAGACAAGAGAGACGAGAATGTGGTGATGATGCTGAATTCCAAAGGGTAGAGGAAGGGCAGTGGACTTGGTTTTCTCAAGGAAACTGGGTCATCTGTTGTAAGCAGGTTTATCTATGTGAGTGTGTTTGGGAGAGGGTAGAACACTACTGGAGCCTGACAAGAGACAGGTAAGCAAGCAGAAATGCACAGAGAGAGAGAGAGAGAGAGAGAGAGAGAGAGAGAGAGAGAGAGAGAGAGAGAGAGAGAGAGAGAGAGAGAGAGAGAGAGAGAGAGAGGAAGGGAGGGAGAGAGAGACAGACAGAGACAGACAGAGACAGAGAGAGAGACAAAGAGAGAGACAGAGAGAGAGACAAAGAGAGAGACAGAGAGAGAGAAAGAGAAAGAGAGAGAGAGAGACAGAGACAGAGACAGAGAGACAGAGAGAGAGAGAGAGAGGAAGGGAGGGAGAGAGAGACAGAGAGAGACAGGCAGAGGGGGAGAGGGCCTTTCTAAGCCCACACTAGTTTGTCAGGCTCCAGTCTGTCGTCCAGGGATGTCACAATGGACATCATGGCAGAGTCAGATTGAACCAACAGCTGCTGAGGTCCCTTCCACTTCTGAAGTCCCATGAAGCCACATGGCTAGCTCATGTGGGCTTAGGAGTCACTCAAATTCCCAGGTCTCTCATTTTCACAGGAACTGTTATGTAGCCAATGTCTTCCAGGTTTTATCTGTCAAGTTGACTGTTTCAGGCTGAATAAAAACATTTACCATTTGTGCATACTAAATGTCATCTGGTTCTGACCAACTTTCTAGTCAGCAAGATCACTTAAACCTTTATGGGTATCTTTCATTTACACATCACCTTCATTTCCCAAGACATTCTTCCCCTCTCTCCCAAAGAAAATCATGTCTTGCAAAACACAAGGAAAACAATGCAGCAGAATGAGCCAATATATCACACAATCCAGCTTTGGGTTAGGGAGCTTTCCACACTCATGCAGAGAATGTGGAGAGATGCATTCATGGGAGCTAAACAGCAAGATCTTTTTGGATTCTAATCTGGACATACCACATGCTCACTATCCCTTAATCTACTATTGAAATGTTTTCTTGCAAACCCCATTTCTGTAATATAGTTTCCCCCCTTATTTCTCTCTTTTCTCTGCTCTCCCAGGGCACTCCTGTTCCCCACACTCACATAATTCTTTTGAGATCATCCAAACATAATGGAATCACACCCAGGCTTTCTGTTTAATTAGGTTTTCTCTTAGACTGTTGGTAATAACCAAGTTCAGAGGGGTTGCATGTATAATTTCCTCATATAAGAATGTAAACACTTTAGCTTTATTAAGCCCCTTGAGAATTTTCACTTTCCCTTTTTAGGTTTCTCTTGAGCCTTGTGTTTGAGTGCCAAGTTTTCTATTCATCTTCCTGTACAATGGTGGCTTCTAGATCTTGTGTGATCCTGAATTCTTTCTTTGTGGGCGCTTGCAGCACTTTTTCTTCGACCTGGCTATTATATTCTTGAAACTTCTCATTTTGGGATTCCTTTCATGAAGTAACTAGTGTATGTTTTCATTCCCTCTTTGCCCTCTGGTTCTAAGATATCTGGGCAGTTTTTCTCTACAATTTCTTGAAATATGACATCGAAGACCTACTTTGGTTCATGGATTCCAGGTAGTTGAATAGTTCTTAAATGATCATTCCTTGAGATACTTTCCAGATCAGTTGTTTTTCCTGTGAGATATTTTACATTTTCTTGTATTTTCCCCCAGTTTTTGAACTTTGCTTTATCATTTCTTGATATTTCATGGAGCCAAAAGCTTCCATTTGGCCAGTTCTAATTTTCAAGGGCTTATTTTCTTCAGTGAATTTTTGTACCTCTTTTTACCAAGCTGTTAAAAGGTTTCTTTCATAGTTCACATTTGGTTTTGAAAATCATTTTATCTCCTTTAACTCTCTCTTTAACTCTTCTAGGAATTTTTTGGGGCTCATGTTTTCTTTGAGGGTTTATTTATAGCTATTCATGCGTCATTTTCTTCTTCTGTATTTGGATTTACCCTGCCACCATATGGTCAGGTCATTCCTTTGTTTGCTCATTCTTCTAGCCTACTTTTTTGACTCTGGACTTTGGTGTTGGGCTCAACTAACTTTGCAGTTGGGGGTGGGGGAGGCAGGGAAAGGTTGGTCTGAGCAGCCCGCCTTAAATATCCTTTCACTGTTTTCACAACTGGTCTGGAGGTCTGCAACCTTTCAGAGTTTCCAAAGGAGTGTGGCCTGGGGAGGGAGCTGCTCAGGGCACAGCTGTACTTCTGGAGCTTGTTCTATGCTCATCCTTAGCTGGGCCCTGCGCTTCCTCATGACCAAACCCACCCATCCTGTGTCTTGACCTGGCACAGGGCTGCTAGATGGCTCTTGTTCCTGCTCCCACTGCTAGATTGGAGTCCCGGGTCCTCATCTGATCCGGTGCTTCCTAATGTTCAATCTGGGCCCCCTACCATTGTCTCTGAGTGCTGGGATGCGCTCTGCCACTGCTGCAGTGCACTCTTGGTGAGCCACCACCTCAGTGTTGGCAGATTTCTCTCTCTCCCTCCCCCAACTCTCCTTTCTTACTCCCCCACCTTCTCCCTCCCTCTCTACATCTTTCTCTGTCTCCGTCTTTTCCTGTTCAGAATTCTGACTGGTGAATTTTCTAGGTTGCTGTGAAAGAAGTGTGCTGGACAAAGATCTTTCCTCTCACTCTGCCATCTTGGATCCACCTAAGAGGATCCGCCTGCCCCAGCCTCTCTGCCAGCCTCCAATCTCACATCTCCAGATGCCTTACAGACATCTCAGACTGGATGGTCAGCAGAATCTGAAACTCCCTACGTGCAGAACAGAACTCATTCTCTTTCCCCATAAACTCTTGCAACCTCCTACCTTCCTTCATCTCCTTACACTTTGAGCTTTGCAGTAGCTGCTGCTGACTGTCTGCGTCAAGTCTCCCATCCAGTTCATTCTCTATTCAGGCTGAAGTTTTCTTTCTTTTAAAAATTATTTTATTTGTTTTCAGTTTTCTATAATCACTTCCATATATCTTAGATTTTTCCCCTCCCTTTCCCTCATGCCCTTCTCCCTTCCCACACCCTTCCTGAGATGGCGTCCAATCTTATACAGGTTCTACACATACATTCTTATTAAATATATTTTCACTTTAGTCATGTTGCATAGAAGAATTAAAATGAATGGGAGAAACCATAACACAAAACAAAAACAAAACATAACACAAGAAAAAATGGCCTGCTTCATTCTGCGATCCAACTCCATAATTCTTTCTCTGGATGTGGAAGGCATTTTGCCTCGAGTCCATTGGGAATTTTTTAGATCCTTGCATTGCTGTGAAGGACTAAATCTACCAGAAAAATTCCTTGCACTCTGTGGTTGTTGCCAAGTAAAAAGTTCTCCTGGTTCTGCTCCTTTCACCCAGCATCAGTTCATATAAGTCCTTCCAGGCCTCTCTAAAGTCTTTCTGTTCATCATTTCTTAGAGCACAACAGTATTCCGTTACATTCATATACCATAATTTGTTCAGTCATTCCTCAGTTTTTGACCACCTCAAGGAGAGCTGCTATAAATATTTTTGTACATGTGAGACCCTTTCCTGTTTTATTGATCTCCTTGAGATACACAGTCCTAGAAGTGATATTACTAGGTCAAAGGGTATGTACATTTTTGCAGCCCTTTGGACAGAGTTCCAAATTGCTCTCCAGCAATGAATTAGTGTTCCAACTCTTCCACATCTTCTCCAACATTTATCATCATACTGTTTTGTCATGTTTGCCAATCTAATATGTGTGATGTGGTACCTCAGAGTTGTTTTGATTTGCATCTCTCTAATCATTAGTGATTTAGAGCGTTTTTTCATATGACTATAGAAAGTTTAATTTCTTCCTCTGAAAATTGCCTGTTCATATCCTTTGACCATTTATCAATTGGGGAATGACTTATACTCTTGTACATTTGACTCAGTTCTCTACATATTTTAGGAATTAGGCCTTTATCACAGACACTAGCAAAAATTCTTTCCCACTTTTCTGCTTCCCTCCTAATCTTGGTTGCATTGGGTTTGTTTGTGCAAAAACTTTCCAAGTTAATGTAATCAAAATTATCCATTTTGCACTTCATAATGTTCTCTCTCTCTTGTATGGTCAAAAATTTTTCCATTCTCCAAAAATCTGACAAATACAGAATTCCTTGCTCCCCTAATTTGTTTATAGTGTCTGTCTTTATCCCTGGATCATGTATGCATTTGGACTTTATTCTTGTGTACGGGGTCAGGCATTGGTCTATGCCCAGTTACCCCATACTGTTATCCAGTTTTCCCAGCAACTTTTGTCAGTGAGTTCTTATCCCAGAAGCTGGGGTCTTTGGGTTTATTAAATAGTAGATTGTTATATCCATTGACTACTATGTCTTGAGTATCTAACCTATTCCACTGGTCTGCCCATCTATTTCTTAGCCAGTACCAAGTGGTTTTGATGATTGCTGCTTTATAATACAATTTGAGATCTGGTAGGACGAGGCCACCTTCCCTATAATTGCTTTTCGTTAGTTACCTTGATATTCTGGACCTTTTGTTCTTCTAGATGAATTGTGATATTATTTTTTCTAGCTCTAGAAAATAATTTGCTGGTAGTTTGACTGGTATGACACTGAATAAGTAAATTAATTTAGGTAGAATTGTCATTTTTAGTACATTAGCTCAGTCTACCCATGAGCAACTGATGTTTTTCTACTTACTTAGATCTGACTTTATTTGTATGAAAAGTGTTTTGTGATTGTGTTCATATAGTCCCTGGATTGGTTTTGGCAGGTAGACTCACAGATATTTTGTAGTATCCATCATAATTTTAAATGGGATTTCTCTTTCCATCTCTTTCTGTTGGACTTTGTTAGGAATACATAGAAATGCAGATGATTTATGTGGGTTTATTTTGTAATATGCAACTTCGTCAAAGTTATTTATTATTTCAAGGAGTTTTTTACTTGATTCTCTGGGATTCTGTAAGTATATCATCATATCATCTGCAAAGAATGATAACTTAGTTTCTTCTTTGCCTGTTCTAATTTCTTCAATTTCTTTTTCTTCTCTTATTGCTACAGCTAGCATTTCTAATACCATATTGACTGACAGTGGTGATAATGGACATCCTTGTTTCCCCTCTGATATTATTGGAAATGCATCTAGCTTATCCCCATTGCACATAACGCTTGCTAATAGTTTTAGGTAGATACTGCTTATTATTTTATTGAAAGTTCCATTTATTCCTAGGCTTCCCTTTGGATGTTGTATTGTGTCAAAAGCTTTTTCTGCATCTATTGAGATAATTATGTGGTTTCTGTTAGTTTTGTTGTTGATATGATCAATAATGCTAATATTTTTTCTAATATTGAACCAGCTCTGCATTCCTGGTACAAATCCTACCTGATCATAATGTATTAGTCTTGTGATAAGTTGCTGTATTCTTTTTACTAATATCTTATTTAAAACTTTTGCATCTATATTCATTAGAGAAATTGGTCTATAATTTTCTTTCTCTGTTTTGGCTCTTCCTGGTTTAGGTATCAGAACCATATTTGTATCATAAAAAGAATTTGGTAGGACTCCACCAATTTTCCCAAATAGTCAGTACAGTATTGGAATTAACTGTTCTTTAAATGTTTGATAGAATTCACTTGTGAATCCATCTGGCCCTGGAGATTTTTTTCCTAGGGAGTTCATTGATGGTTTGTTCAATTTCCTATTCTGAGATGGTGTTATTTAAGTTCTCAACTTCCTCTTCTGTTAGTCTGGGCAATTTATCTTTTTTAAGATAACCATTCATCTCATTTAGAATGTCAAATTTATGGGTATACAGTTGAGCAAACTAATTTCTAATTATTGTTTTAATTTCCTCCTCATTGGAGTTTAGTTCACCCTTTTCATTTTTGATATTGGTAATTTGGTTTTCTTCTTTCTTTTTTTTAAATCAAATTGACCTAAGGTTTATCAATTTTATTTTTTTTTCATAAAACCAACTCTTAGTTTTATTTATTAGTTCAATAGTTTTCTTAATTTCAACTTTATTAATCTCTCCTTTGGTTTTCAATATTTCTAATTTGGTATTTACTTGGGGATTTTCAATTTGTTCTTTTTCTAGCTTTTTCAGCTGCATGCCCGATTCATTGATGTTCTCTTTCTCTATTTTATTCATGTAGGCATTCAAAGATATAAAACTTCCCCTACAAACTGCTTTTGCAGTATCCCATAACATTTGGTAGGTGGTCTCATTATTGTCATTCTCTTGAATGAAGTTGTTGATTGTTTCTGTGATATGTTATTTAACCCACCCCCACCCATTCTTTAGGATTAGATTATTTAGTTTCCAAGTAATTTTCAGTTCATCTTTCCATGACCTTTTATTGCATGTAATTTTTATTGCATTATGATCTGAGAAAGATGCATTGACTATCTCTGCCTTTCTGCACTGAATTGTGAGGTTTTTATGGCCTAGTACATGGAAAATTTTTGTATATGTGCCATGTACCCCTGAGAAAAAGGTATATTCCTTTCTATCCCCATTCAATTTTCTCCAGAGATCTATCATATCTACCTTTTTTTTTAATAAAAATTTATTTATTTAACTTTTTACATTCATTTTCACAAAATTTTGGGTTCCAAATTTTCTCCCCTTTTAACCTGTCCCCCCACCCCAATACCCCAAGCAATCTAATTTTCCCTATCACCAATCTGCCCTCTCTTCTATCATCCCTCCCTTCTCTTGTCCCCATCTTCTCTTTTTTCCTGTAGGGCCAGATGACTTTCTATTCCCCATTAACTGTATTTCTTATTTCCTAGTAGCAAGAACAATACTAAACAGTTGTTCCTAAAACTTTGAGTTCCAAATTCTCCCCATCCCTCCCTCCCCACCCATTCCCTTTGGGAAGGCAGTCAATTCAATATAGGCCCTATCTGTGTAGTTTTGCAAATGACTTCGATAATAGTTGTGTTGTGTAAGACTAACTGTATTTCCCTCCATCCTATCCTGCCCCCCATTGTTTCTATTCTGTCTTTTGATCCTGTCCCTCCCCGAGTGTTGACTTCAAATTGCTCCCTCCTCCCATTGCCCTCCCTTCCATAATCCCCCCACCCTTGCTTATCTCCTTCTCCCCCACTTTCCTGTATTGTAAGATAGGTTTTCATGCCAAAATGAGTGTGCATTTTATTCCTTCCTTTAGTCGAATGTGATGAGGGTAAACTTCTTGTGTTTTTTTTTTCTTAGCTCTCCTCTTTTTCCCTCCACTAAAAAGTCTCCTGCTTGCCTCTTGAATGAGAGATAATTTACCCCATTCCATTTCCCCCTCTTTCCTCCCACTACATTTCTCTCTCACTGTTTACCTTAATTTCTTTTAAGATATGGTCCCATCCTATTCAATTCACTCTGTGCTCTCTGTCTCTGTATGTGCATGCACATGTGTACGTGTGTGTGTGTGCACGCATGTAGGTGTGTGTGTGTGTGTGTTTGAGTGTGGTCCCACCAACTACCCAGATACTGAAAAGTTTTAAGAGTTACAAATATTGTCTTTACATGTAGGAATGTAAACAGTTCACCTTTGGTAAGTCCCTTATGACTTCTCTTTGCTGTTTACTTTTTCATGCTTCTTCTCATTCTTGTGTTTGAAAGTCAGATTTTCTTTTCAGCTCTGGTCTTTTCATCAAGAATGCTTGAAAGTCCTCTGTTTCATTGAAAGACCATATTTTCCCCTGAAGTATTATACTCAGTTTTGCTGGGTAAGTGATTCTTGGTTTTAGTCCCAGTTCCTTTGACTTCTGGAATATCATATTCCACACTCTCTTATCACTTAATGTAGAAGCTGCTAGATCTTGTGTTATCCTGATTGTATTTCCACAATACTCAAATCGTTTTTTTTAGCTGCTTGCAATATTTTCTCCTTGACCTGGGAATTCTGGAATTTGGCCACAATGTTCCTAGGAGTTTCTCTTTTTGGATCTCTTTCAGGTGGTGATTGATGGATTCTTTCAATACTTATTTTGCCCTCTGGTTGTAGAATATCAGGGCAGTTTTCCTCGATAATTTCATGGAAGATGATGTCTAGGCTCTTTTTTTGATCATGACCTTTAGGTAGTCCCATAATTTTTAAATTGTCTCTCCTGGATCTATTTTCCAGGTCAGTTGTTTTTCCCATGAGATATTTCACATTCTCTTCCATTTTTTCATTCTTTTGGTTTTGTTTTGTGATTTCTTGGTTTCTCATAAAGTCATTAGCCTCCATCTGTTCCATTCTAATTTTGAGAGAACTGTTTTCTTCAGTGAGCTTTTGAACATCTTTTTCCATTTGGCTAATTCTGCTTTTGAAAGCATTCTTCTCCTCATTGGCTTTTTGAAGCTCTTTTGGCAATTGAGTGAGCCTATTTTTCAAGGTGTTATTTTCTTCAGCATTTTTTTGGGTCTCCTTTACCAAGGTATTGACCCGTTTTTCATACTTTTCTTGCATCTCTCTCATTTCTCTTCCCAGTTTTTCCTCCACCTGTCTAACTTGCTTTTCAAAATCCTTTTTGAGCTCTTCCAAGGCTTGAGCCCACCTGACATCCCCCTGGGATGTCTGGGATACAGAGGCCCTGACCTCCACGTCTTTCCCTGATGGTAAGAATAATTCCTTATCATCAGAATTGAAAGGTGGGAACATCTCTACCCCATCAAAGTAGCTTTTTATAGTCTTATTTTTCTTCCCTTTTCTGGGCATTTTCCCAGCCAATTACTTGACTTCTGAGATTCCTCTGTACCCCCGCCTAGATCTGCCCAGCTAGTGCTTGGGGTCTAAGATTCAAATGGGCTTTCCCTGGTGGGAGAGGCTGCTATTCAATGTGAGCTTAAGTTCTGGTGCTTGGGTGGAGGCAGGGCCACCTCCCAGACTCAGTTCCCTCAGGGGCTTTATGTAGAGACCTTCAATAATGAGGTGGGTGGGGGCAGGGCCGGCTCCCAGGCTCAGTTCCCTCAGGAGGTTTATGCAGAGACCTTGGAAATGGAGCTCCTGTCTGCTCGGGGAGTGCCGGGCCACCACTGCCCCTGCCGCTCCCTCCGCCGCTGCCTCCTGAGGGGGCCCAAGTCATGGAGACACCCCGCTCCCCTCTTGGCCAGCCCAGACGTGTCTCTCACTGACCTGTAGCGTCTGTGGGTGGAGTGACCTTTCCAGCCGCAGAAGATTCCATCCCTGACGCCTGCTCGGATCTGCTCCTCTGGGGCCGCGCAGCCAGGGCACCTCAGGGGTGGACTCATCTGTCTGGAGTGCGATGGACCCCTGGGGACGGCTCTCCAGGGCCTCTGGAACGGAAATCTTTTCCACTGTGTTTCTGTGTGCTTTGCAGTGCTCCAGAATTTGTGGGGAGTTCTTCTTGCAGGAAATATATGGGCTGTGGGTTCGGAGCTAGCATACGTGAGTCCTTCTACTCTGCCATCTTGGCTCAACCCCCCCATATCTACCTTTTACAGAATTTTATTCACCTCCTTAACTTCTTTCTTGTTTATTTTGAGGCTAGATTTATCAAGTTCAGAGAGGGGAGATTGAGTTCCCCTACTAGTATAGTTTTGCTGTCTATTTCTTCCTGTAACT
This sequence comes from Bettongia penicillata ogilbyi, assembly GCA_023548195.1. Taxonomy (NCBI): domain Eukaryota; kingdom Metazoa; phylum Chordata; class Mammalia; order Diprotodontia; family Potoroidae; genus Bettongia; species Bettongia penicillata. Next base: position 1,534,120 of record JAJHZJ010000010.1, on the reverse strand, counting down.
CCCTTAACTTCTCCTCTAAGAATTTGGATGCTAAACCACTTGGAGCACATATGTTTAGTAATGATATTTCTTCATTGTCTCTGGTGCCTTTTAACAGGATATAGTTTCCTTCTTTATCTCTTTTGATTGGATTTCTGCTTTTGCTTTGTCTGACATAAGGATTGCTACTCCTGCATTTTTTATGTCAGCTGGTGTACAATATATTCTACTCCCTAAAGTTTTCTTAAAGCACAGGTTAGAGCATATCAGCCTTTTCCTCAACAAACTCCACAGGCTCCCTATTGCCTCCAGGATCAAATATACAAAATATTTTGTTTGTTTGGCATTCAAAGCCCTTCATCCCCTCCCTCCCCACTCTTCCAATCTTTTCACACTTTATACCCCAGCACCTACTCTTCAATCCACTGTGGCCTTCTGGCTGTTTCATGAACAAGATACTCTGTCTCAGTCCAGACATTCTCTCTGGCTGTCCCTTATGCCCAGGACACTCTCCTTTCTCCACTCCATCTACTGACCTCCATGACTTCCTTCAGTCCCAGCTCAAATCCCACTTTCTACAGAAAGCCTTCCCCAAGCCCTCTTCATTCTAGTACCTTTCTTCCTTTAATTATTCCCTACTTATCCAAGATATCCCTTTTCCAGTGCACATTTGCAGGTTGAATCCCTCATTAGATCATAAACTCCTTGAGGGCAGGGACTGTCTTTTGCTTCTTTGCGTTCCTTGTGCTTCACATAGAGCCTGGCACTTAGTAGGCACCTAATTAATGTTACTTGTTTGAGATCACAGAGAAAGTTGTTGACTTCCATAGAGCCAAGGGCAGATACCATTGGAGACAGTCTTCCAAATTTATGTCATCTTATTAATACCTGTGCCTTGGGTCTGGTAGTCTACTGGGTATGAATCTCTCTAACAGCACTATGGGCTAGCCCAGTTGAGTCAAACTGAAGTAGAAATTGGGTCACCAAACTGGACACAAAGATTCTGGGGCTACATATTTATTGACTTATATATAACATCCCTTATGTTCTATTGGATTTCTATTTACTCTATGAAATGTTTCCCAACTACATTTTAATCTGGTTCTGGCAGCCTGGAGGGTTGCCCTTGTGTCTGCCACCTCCAGTTCAGCCTACGTGTCTCCATCTTGACCACAAGGAAAGCAACCAAGACAGCCAAACTCCTTGCTGACATCTAAGCATCTTAGATCTCTGGTATCCCTCAATGCACTGATCTAGTAACTCTGTCTAAAGTAAGTTTCAGCCGTTCACTCCTGTCTTGGAGGAAGCCAAGCTGGGGTTAGGGGATCATTGTCTCCCTTCTAAAGGCTCATGGCCCACAGAGGACATGGATTGCTGATCCTGGAGCAGGCCCAGCAGGACTCAGGATCTACCACTACAGGGCCAGTTGCTACAAAGGGTCCCTTCACTATTTTCTCCTTCGAAGACAATGCTGAAGGTGGGGGGTGGGGAGTTGGAGTATTATGTAAGTGACACTCCAAAAGAAGTCTCCTTTCCCTGTAACTGTTGGCCTTTCATATTTAAATGTTCCCCTTGGAATCCGGGTGGTTTTTGTTTTGTTAAGTTTTTTGGTGGCCTGTAAGCTCTAGAGAATACCTGGAGTCTGATAGGGGATGCTCCCTGGATCTTCTGCCTTTCTAGATGTGGCTGCCATATTGACCAAGGCAGGATAGCCCCAGGATGGGGTGGATTGCTTCTCCATGGCTTCTCCCTGGGTGGGGGCAGCAAAGAGAGGAGCCAGAACTGACTGGGGAGTCATTAGAGAAGAAATTCAGGACTAGAAGTTTTAGAGGGCATCTAGACCAAGTCCACCTCACTTTACAGATGAGTAAGGTGTCCAGAGAAGGAGGCAAAAGTCAAAGTTGGGGTGGGGGCGAGTGAGTGACAGGGCAGTGAGTGAGTGAGTCTGTGATAGGGCAGTGAGGTGGCCAGAGGCATCCATGTGCCCATGGCTGTGTCAGCACTCTGGACAGTACCCTGCCCATCCCTGGGGCTGCTGCCTTAGACACTGCTGTCTTTTTAGTTGTCACAGTGCCTCCCCTCCCCCACTTTGCTTCTATCTTCGGTGAGGAAACACATCGGCTCATTGGCCAGCCTCCCCCTCCAGCCCCTGCTTCGGGAACCCCTTTTCTTCAGGGCACTGCTCAGGGTGAAGGTTAGGCTTCTGCCAGACCTCAGGAGGTGTGGTTTATGGGCACATGTGTCAGGCCAGGGGATGCTGGGGACGCTGGGAGGCAGCTGGTCCTAGTGGAAAGAGCCTGACCTGAGCGCATCAGGAGGTCCATGGTTCTGAATCCCAGGCCAAGTGTGACCTTGGGAAAGCTATTCCCTTCTTCTGAGCCTTGTTTCCTCGTTGGACTAATACAGATTAGTGATGATGCTTCCTTCTAATTCTAGGTCACTTTCTTTTTAGAGCCTCAGTTTTCCTCTCTGTAAATGGGATTGAGTTTCCACCTCCCAGGGTTATGCAGGAGGAGATGGTAAAACCGACATGCTGGAGAATTGTGCTCCAGGATGAGGATAATTCACATAATCCACAAGCCAAACCCCCCACATCCTGGGCTGGAGTCTGGCATCAGAATCATGCTGTGCCCTTGACTCACTTGGTGTCAGCTCCTTCAATGAGGAGGTCTGGCACTGGCTTGGCATCCTCTGTACTTTATTCATTCACTCGCTCCTCATGAGCTGTGTGGGCACCTGGGCACAGAGGAAATGAGTGAGTGGAGGAGGGCTTGAGCTGCCTTGTCTTTTACCTCATTTTTCTTTGCCCACTCTCTTCCTCTGTCCCCACGGTGCCAGGAAGATGGTTTTCTGCCTAGTTTTCTGCAGCAGATTTTAGAGCCAGAAGAGGCTTTTATTCTATTGTTTCCAGGTGGTGCCCAGCAGAGAGGAAGAGTGAGGATAGAACTTTATGCCAAGATTAAGGAATCTGAGTCAGTGTCCAGGGGATGCTGCTGCTGGGGCTGCAAAGGCTGGCAATGAGGAGCTGTGAGCCTCCTGATTCCCTCTAAGGGGGTATCCTTCTTTCTTTCTTAGCAGCTGGTGGCACAGTGGATAGGCCCTGAAGTTCAAACCTAGCCCCAGACACTGACTAGCTGTGTGACCCTGGGCAAGCCACTTTCCCCTGTTTACCTCAGTTTGCTCATCTGTAAAATGGGGATAACAACAGCATCTACTTCCCAAGGTTGTTGTGAAGATCAAGTAATAATATTTGTAAAGTGCTTTGCCCAGGACTTGGCACATGGTAGATACTCTGTAAATGTCACTGTTTTTCTCCTCCTCCTCCTACTGGGCTGAGTACATTGACCCTTCTCAGTACAAAGGTGAGGAGGCTGTGTGTATGTTCAGAAGTACCTGGGTCAAAGTGGGTAGTTAGTAGTGGGGCTGAGTCAGAGTAGGCAAGCAGACTTTATGGTTTCCATGACAACGAGGGCATGGCCAGGCGGCAGGGAGGAGGTCCTGGGTCTGGAGTGGAGGCCAGAGATGTGAAGGGACATTGGCTTGGCAATGAGGCATTTGCTGTTTCCTTTGGACACAGTCTCTCAGCTTACAGTATAATTGAGGCAGAGAAGGCGACTGTCTGCCCCATGTAAATTCTACTTATTTAGTTTGTGCCACAGAAATGCCTTTATTTAAAAAAAAATTAAATGTTTCTTTCCAGCTCC